>LPNX010718411.1:425950-587359 GCA_001517045.1 Pseudotsuga menziesii | reverse complement strand
GGATAAAGCAAGAGGAGACCTCACTTATTATTATTATTATTATTTGGGAAGCTCTTGGATAGCAGCACAGCGTGCAGCACAGCAGTTGGGGTTGGAGACGGAGTCTTCATCTAACAGGATTTCGGCAATGAAACATCTGTCCTAGTCTTATTCCGGGTAAGCCATACTAGTTCATCACTTGTTCATCATTCATTCATCAGTTATATAGCACAGGTTATAGATTGTTGCAGGGGCACGTGTGCAGCCGTAAAGGGGGTTTTTCAGCCAGAAATCCCTAATCAGCTGTGGGGCCTCCAGATCTCAGTTTCCTTCTGAAACTCAGGAACCAGTCTCATCATCAGCTACATACTTCAGTACTCCATGATTATCAGCTCCATCTGAGCTCATACGAAGCAGTTATCAGCAGTTTTGAACTCCCAGGGGCGTGAGCAGCTGCCTCACTGAACCTAGACGCTATCCTACTTAGAGGTGTCAGAACTTCTGTATACACCAGCCAATCTCTCCAGCACAGCAAGGCTATCAGCCCTACAAAATGGCAAATCCATCAGACACCTCCTTCCTTGAGGGCGTCACCTTTTTCTCTGATTGGGCGTCTTGCTGCTGGGGCATTCACCGGAGGCAGGAGAGATCAGTTCCTCTCCGATCCAGTTCTCAGTACTTGCAGACTTTATCCAAAGCAGTTCAGCCAGTTATCAGTGGTAAGTGTGCATTCTGTCTCACAAACCCTAACCCTAATTTTTCCTATAAAATAGGGATTTTTGCATGGCAGTTTGCATGCCCAGTTGTATCAGCATAATTGTTTAGAAATAGAAAATATCAGGATTTGGGATATTACAGTGGTATCAGAGCTATTTTCTTGGCCAGTTGTGGGCTTAAGAGATGAAAAGTAGATGAATATAGAAGGAGATCCTTTTGTAACCTATAGGAGGAGGAAGAGTAGATACACCAAAGAATTTGAAGATATCCAGCTAGAGGATACCAATTCAGACATGGAACAGACAGGTATACATTCGGATAGGGGAAAAGGAATGGGAGAAGAGGAGGATCGGATGGAGTTTCGCAGCTTGGTCTCTGCATTGCAAGACTTAGCCAAAGGACAAAAAGAAGTCCTCAATGCAATCAACATACTGTCAGCGAAATCGGAACTAGGTATCAGCAATACACCCCCCTCACCGGTAGAGCGGGGATCTTCCAGCGGTAGTGGAAAGATGGCATACACCAACATCCAGAACACTCCCCACATATACAGCAGACCTACTATCATGCCTACCATGCCTCACTTCTTGGTAGATACAGTAGGGGGGCCGGTCATGCAGGTAGAGCCCAGCGAGCCTTTTGGGGCTTATTCGTAGGAGTACAGGGACTTAGGGGATGAGTTTCATGCTGCTATGTCTTTCTCAGACTTCTGCAACATGAAGAGTAGGAACAGGCCCAGGAATTTCAACAAGGGTTTCAATCACAACTATGAGCTGCAGAAGACCTTGGGCAGCTTAACCATCCCAAACTTTGATGGGACTCACGGAGGATCAGCGAGAACATGGGTCCAAAAGTTGGATACCTATTTCCAACTCAACCCCATGATAGAGACAGAAGCCATTAAGTTGGCTACACTTCACTTGGATGGAGAAGCTCACGAATGGTGGTACCACGGACTGGTGACATTGGGTCACAACACCATACATTCTTACGGTGAGTTCACTCAAAGACTCATGGAGAGGTTTGACAAGAAATATCCAGAGATCCATTTCAGGGAGTTGGCTCAACTCAAGCAGACTGGTAGCGCAGAATCATTCATTTCATAGTTTCAGAGGCTAGTCGTTATGGTAACAGATGTGTCAGAGAGTAGATTGACTATGTTATTCACTGAGGCCCTCATAGAGCCACTACGGGGATGGGTGAAATCCTACAAACCCCTCACTCTGCAGGATGCTATTAGCCGGGCAAGGGATCTTCAGGATTCAGTCCCTAAAAACAAATTCCCTCTGAAAACCAATTTTCCTATTAGGGACAAGGACAGGAAACCTTTCCAACAGGATGTGCCCAAGAAAACCTGGTTAGATGAGGACACCAGGAAAGATTTGAGAAGAAAGAAGTTGTGCTTCACCTGCCAGGAACCATGGGTACCAAGACACAGGTGCGCAGGGAAGGCGAAGGCACACTACATTGAGGTGTATTTAGACAGTGATGAAGACGACGATGAGCAGGAGGCCACAGAAGAGGAATCACACCAGGGGGATACACCAGAGGGAGTCATTGCTACATTGTCTGGGGTACCGAGATTCCATACTCTCATGGTCAGGGGAGTAGTGCAGGGTCACAGAGTAGGAGTACTGATTGATGGGGGAGCCACCCACAATTTCATTGACTCCGCTTGGGTAGCCAAGAGAGGTATGCAGACCGAGAAGTTCGAGGGATTCACTGTAGCAGTAGACGGGAACTCCAGCATGGAGTGCAACTACTGGATCCCAAAACTGAATGTTGCCTTGGGTAACTATCAGATGACAGACTCTTTCTATGTAGTGGATGTAGCGGATACTCATGTGGTATTAGGTGTTCAGTGGCTTTACTCTATAGGGAAATACACTACAGACTACAGGGCAATGGAAATGGAGTTTCAGGGGCTAGATGGCAAATGGGTAGTTTTGAGGGGCATGAACACTTATCCCCCAAAACCGGTCTCGTCACAAAGAATGGAGGCAGTACTTCGACAGGATGATATAGAATGGGCTGCAGAATGTTTTGTCACTTTCAGGAAACCCCCAGAGACCAGCTCACAACACCTCAGTGACATTCAAGCCTTGCTACAGAAACACGAAAAGGTTTTTCGGGACCTTCCATCAGGCAGACCACCAGACCAGGGCTTTGAACACATCATCGAGCGAGAGGAGGGAACACAAGCAGTCATCACCACTCCTTACAGGCATCCCAAGAGGTACAAAGATGAGATTGAGAAAACCATCAAAGAATTACTGGAGCTTGGTTATATACGACCCAGTTCTAACCCCTTTGCATCTTCAGTAGTTCTGGTTAAGAAGAAGGATGGCACTCTGTGTATGTGCATCGATTATCGAGCACTTAACAAAAATACCATCAAGAACAGGTATCCCATTCCCAGGATTGACGAACTCATGGATGAACTTCGGGGTGCTCAATACTTCTCTAAGATCGATCTTCGCTCGGGATACCATCAGATCAGGGTAAGGGACCAGGACAACCTCAAAACAGCTTTTTGCTGTCACTATGGTCACTATGAGTTTTTGGTCATGCCCTTTGGGCTTACCAATGCTCCAGCTACTTTCCAGTCATGCATGAACCACACCTTCAGGGCACAGGTACGTAAGTTTTTGCTTGTATTCTTTGATGACATCTTGGTTTACAGCAAAACATGGGAAGAGCACTCGAAACACCTGGATGAGACGTTGAGTATTTTAGAAGAACAGTCGATTTACGCGAAAATGTCCAAGTGTGAGTTTGGCAAGAAGGAAATGTTGTACTTAGGACATGTGATCAATGCAGAAGGAGTACAGGTTGACATGGAGAAAATCTGAGCTATCAGAGATTGGCCCGTGCCAAAAAACAGTTACAGAATTGAGAGGGTTCCTAGGTCTGTGCACTTATTACCAACGGTACGTTAAGGGATTCTCCCAGTTTGCAGCACCCCTCACAGATCTCACCAAGAAGGGGGCATTCACTTGGACAGACTTAGCGCAGAAAATTTTCGAGGAGATGAAGGTTATTATGAGTTCTTGCCCAGTTCTAGCATTACCAGACTTCTCACAACCCTTTGTAGTAGAATGTGATGCCTCAGGAGAAGGGTTACAAGCAGTATTGATGCAGAATCATCACCCTATTGCATTTGAGAGCCGTAAACTGAATAACTACGAGTGCCATTACTTCATATATGACAAAGAGATGCTAGCCATCTTGCATTCTCTCACAAAATTTAGACAGTACCTGGTGGGCAGTAAGTTCAAAATCAAAACCGATCATAACAGCCTCAAGTATTTCTTGGAGCAGAAGGAACTGAATGAGCGACAACAGAAATGGGTCAGCAAGGTACAAGCCTACGATTTCGAGATCGAGTATGTGAAAGGTAAGACTAATGTAGTATCTGATGCATTATCTAGGCGTCCAGCCCCATTATCTCTCAGCAGTATATCCACGGATTGGAGGGCATTGCTCTTAGTGGAATACTCCAAAAATAAATTCGCTTGCGAATTATTGGACGAGCAAATTCAGGATGACAGGTACAGGATTGTGGATGACATCATCTACTACAAAAATAGGATATACCTCGTTCCAGAATCCACATTGAGGAAGAAGATCATCCAGGCAGCCCACAATTCTCCTTTATCAGGGCATCAAGGGTTCTTAAAGACCTACAGGCAGATCAGAGAGAGGTTCTCATGGAAGGGCCTCAAGGGGGAGATTATGCAGCATGTCCGGGAATGTAGCATCTGTCAGCAGAACAAGGTTGAGAACACCCATCCAGCAGGGCTACTCTAGCCACTACCAATTCCAGAACAGAAGTGGGAGAGCATCTCCATGGACTTCATTACAGGCTTGCCCAAGGTCCAAGGGCGAGATTGTTTATATGTAGTAGTTGAAAGACTGACCAAGTTTGCACATTTCTTCTCGATACCATCAGACTACTCGGCAACTCAAGTAGCGGAGTTATTTTTCAGGGAGGTTTTTAGGTTACACGGGTTGCCTAAGACCATTGTCAGTGATCGGGATAGCAAGTTCACGGGTGCCTTTTGGCAGGAACTGTTCAGATTGGTGGGGACCGAACTGGCTACTAGTACAAGTTATCACCCCCAGAGTGATGGGAAAACATAAATAGTCAACAAGTGGATCGAAGGATATCTCAGGAACTACATAGCAGGGCAGCAGTGAACCTGGATCAAATGGCTACACCTAGGAGAGTATTGCTACAACACTACTTATCACATGTCTATTAGGATGACTCCTTTTAAGGCATTATATGGTTATGAGGCCTTGGACTATGCAGATTTGGGATTTGGAGACAGTAGGGCTCCTAAGGCTAAGGATTGGATACAAAACAGTTAGGACATCCTGAAAGTATTGAAAGAGAATTTACGGACAGCCCAGAATCAACAGAAGATGTATGCCGACAAACACAGGATTGAGCAGAGCGTTGAGGTAGGGGATTTAGTCTACTTAAGGCTCCATCCTTACAGACAGTCTTCACTTAAAAAGAAAGGAGCAGAGAAATTAAAACCCCGCTTCTATGGACCATACAAAATAATTCGGAAGGTGGGAGAGGTGGCATATGAACTAGAGCTGCCCCTAGAAAGCAAAATCCACAATGTGTTCCATGTGTCTAGCCTGAAGAAGACCCTTGGGAAACACATTGCTCCATCTACCGAATTTCCCCCTTTAGATAATGAAGGACTGCTGATATTGATTCCTGAATGGATCATACAGACCAGAGAGAGGAAGCTCAGGAACAGAATGATCAGGGAATATTTGGTTCAATGGAAAGAACTACCGCAAGAGGATGCCACTTGGGAAGGTGAACAGGTATTGCAGCATCCTAGTTTGAAGTTGCTTGAGGACAAGCAATCTCGAGCGGGGAGGACTGTAATGCCCTCTTCCTTTTAGGCCTTGAGGCCCAAAACCGCTAACCTATGTGATTCCTGTGGGTTTAAGCGGTTACTGATAGCTAGGGAATTAGATCAGGACTGATGCCATCCATAGAAGATCTAGGGCATCCGCACTTGGTCAAGAAGGGCCACCTGGGCCAAAGGCCACCTTCATGCATGCCATCCGAAGCATTATTTAATGATGCATGCACTTTTTAGGTCTCCACCCGCATGCATGCAAGTCAACGGCAAATTAGAAGATAAAGTGACCTAATTAGGTCAAAGATTAGGTTTTGCGCAGTTGAACTTTATAAATAGAGGATAAAGCAAGAGGAGACCTCACTTATTATTATTATTATTATTTGGGAAGCTCTTGGATAGCAGCACAGCGTGCAGCACAGCAGTTGGGGTTGGAGACGGAGTCTTCAGCTAACAGGATTTCGGCAGTGAAACATCTGTCCTAGTCTTATTTTGGGTAAGCCATACTAGTTCACCACTTGTTCGTCATTCATTCATCAGTTATATAGCACAGGGTATAGATTGTTGCAGGGGCACGTGTGCAGCCGTAAGGGGGGTTTTTCAGCCAGAAAGACCTAATCAGCTGTGGGGCCTCCAGATCTCAGTTTCCTTCCGAAACTCAGGCACCAGTCTCATCATCAGCTACATACTTCAGTACTCCATGATTATCAGCTCCATCTGAGCTCATCCGAAGCAGTTATCAGCAGTTTCAAACTCCCAGGGGCGTGAGCAGCTGCCTCACTGAACCTAGACGCTATCCTGCTTAGAGGTGTCAGAACTTCTGTATACACCAGCCAATCTCTCCGGCACAGCAAGGCTATCAGCCCTACAAAATGGCAAATCCATCGGACACCTCCTTCCTTGAGGGCGTCACCTTTTTCTCTGATTGGGTGTCTTGCTGCTGGGGCATTCACCGGAGGCAGGAGAGATCAGTTCCTCTCTGATCCATTTCTCAATACTTGTAGACTTTATCTGAATCAGTCCAGCCAGTTATCAGTGGTAAGTGCGCATTCTATCTCACAAACCCTAACCCTAATTTTTCATATAAAATAGGGATTTTTGCATGGCAGTTTGCATGCCCAGTTGTATCAGCATAATTGTTTAGAAATAGAAAATATCGGGATTTGGGATATTACACAAAGTGTCCGTAAATGGTTTTAGAAATCAAGTTGAAACTCGCCATAACATAAAATTGAGAATCAGATGGTGAAATTATCAACTTCTTGGAATCATGACATTGGAGTACCCCTAAAGACACCACTCTACAGTAAGTCCCTGGATCGACCGTTGTCCATTTAGAAAATTTTCACAACTAAGGTTTTGCTCAGTAACATGCAATGCAATTTCTGCATTAAAGGGGAAATTTTTCAAAACTTTTCTAAATGAGAGTGTGGGAATCGTGGTCATCTTGACCTTTCCCACAATTTCAGGAGGTTACAACACATTGATGTTGCTTGGATTGGTTTTTATGATCCCAGTTGATATTTTCCAAGTGTCCGTGAATGACTTTGGGAAGCAAATTGAAACTCGCCATAACTTGATAACCGAGGATCGTATGGAAAATCATCAATTCCATTGGAATCATGACATCAAAGTGTTTCTAGGGACACCATTGTAGTGTAATCCCTATTAGGATTTGAATGCAATTTAGATCTTCAAGCATATAGTTCTAATAATGTTTGCAGTAAATGGAGAATGAAGATACACATTGAACAAAACAAACCACACAGGAAACATATGAGTATTGCTCATGAATTTATAGTATCATTCACAATAATAAAATCCGGTGTTATAATAGTTTACATATGAAAAGAATTCAAATGCATTAGGTAGAAATTCAAATCTATCCACTGGATATGATTGTATCTAACTGACCATCTAACTCATGGTGCCTCAATCAATAATAGAGTCCAATAGATCAACTCCCAGATGTCCAACAACTCAATCAATCAGTGATAGCTTGTTAACTCAGTGCAACTGAGTGTGGTAGGTGGGAAAAGGCACCTAATCCACATGCAGCCATGCATAGCTAGTGCTAGCTAACTTATTGTGAACTAACTGAAAGTAATTGGGGGCTAATTAAGACTAATTAGTACTAACTCCAACTAATTGAGGTAGGTTGGTGCCAAGACTCCAAGTGGCTCCTAAAATGTAGGGATTAGTCTGGAAGGTGCCCAAACTGATGCATGCACATGCAATAAGTGGCAATTAACCTATAGCATTCTTAACCACACTCTAGTGACTGGTACATGTGGACCCATTAGGCCAAGTGGACCCAAATAATTAATCAAGGTTCCTAAGTTCGGCTAAATTAATCTAAATAGAAAGTATGGTCAAGGGAGGATTAATAATCCTAACTTGGACAACTATGGGCCCTTGTAACAAGACCATAGGTCACCCAAATACAATCTAAAATACAGTAAAAAATGCTTCTTAATACAACCGAGGAAACAGGGGAAAACCTCATGGGAAAAACTCCCCCTCAAGCTAAGCAAAAATCAGGAAATACAAGTTTAAAAACTTGCAAGCAATTTGCAGCAACAAAGCAGTGTTCTGGTTCTTATGTGCAGCAACATCCTGAATATCTGCATGTGAACTTTTGAATCCAAACAAATGCTTAAGTCTTGAGGAATATTCCTTTTTTGAAGAAGAATAATGTACTCAACTGAATCAAAAATATAGACAGTTGCACGGTGAAAACTGGACCCATGTAGAGCAGTTAAAATAAATTGATGAGAGAGAAAAATTTCTCGAGAATTTGAACCATGTGAGGAACACCCAAGAATCTGATATATGTCATCCTTGAACAGAAAACCATGAGTAGTAAAATCAGCCCCAAGTGTTAGGAGCAAGTGTCCAGACGGATGCAGAATGTCTTCCTCTTTACTAGTTCTGTGAGGGGATGAGCATGTGACCAAAGGTAGAGAAGCCCTGGGACTGTGGAGAGTGAGTGCTTGAGCTCCATAATATGATATTTCTTCATAAATAACCAATAATTCACAAAATCTAATATCACCAAACTCATAAGAGAGAACTAACATCAAATCCTCAACAACAAAATTTAAGGAGACTTGCGGTGCTTGATTTGTCACACCGAAATTGATGAAACATGTTACAAGCAATACTGTAAGAGCTTGAATCTTAAAACCTAAACCAAATATTATCATATCAGAAAATAAATCAGATCTAAATAGGTTCATATCATATCCAAAACTGTGAAGTGAAATCAAATCCCCGGCAGCAATTTTAAAGGAGACTTGCGGTACTTTATTTGTCACACCAAAATTGATGAAACCAGCTACAAGCAGTACTGAAAACTCATGAACCTGAAATATTGAACCAAATAATATCAGATCATATCTAAATAATATCATAGTAGATCCAAATAATTCCATATCAGATCCAAAAGTGTGGAATGAAATCAAATCCCCAACAACAATTTTGAAGGAAACTTGCGGTACTTGTTTCTTCACACCAAAATTGTTGAGAACAGCTACAAGTAGTACTGAAAGCTCATGAACCTAAAATATTGAACCAAGTAATGTCAGATCAGATCCAAATAATATCATATCAGATCCAATAAAGTTCATATCAGATCCAAGAGTTTGCTCCACTGAGATGGTGGATGCACATTTTTTTCTTCTTCAAAATTCTGAATATTGGTGCATGCAATCATGTAGGAATTTGCTGGAAGCTCAAGATCAATGAGAGTGATTTAATCACTCCTAAAATCTGAAATTATTTCCAAAATATCCAAATATTTACAAAATATAATATCAGCAAACTCATGAGAGAAAACTGACATCAAATCCCCAACAGAACTTTTGAAATAGATTTTTGGTACTTGTTTCTTCACACCAAAATTGATGAGAATAGCTACAAGCAGTACTAAAATCTCTTGAACCCTAGAAACAAGTAATATCATATCATAGCCAAATAAGATCATATCAGATCCAACAAATTCCATATCAGATCCAAAAGTGTGCTCCACCGAGATGGTAGATGCACAGTTTTCTCCTTCTTCAAAACCATGAGTATCGGTGCATGCAATCATGTAGGAATTTGTTGGAAGCTCTAGATCAATGAGAGTGAATGGATCACTCCTACAATCTGATATTATTTCCAAAATATCCAAATAATTACTTATCTGCACACCAGAAACATCATTAGAGACAAATAAATCAAATTCCTCTCCCTTTCCTGGAGCAATCACCGGTAAACTATGTACAGAATTTATAATAGAAGAATCACTGGAGAATTTTTGCATAGAATGGAAGGAGAGATTTTCTTAAATTACAAAGATTTTAATGTCTTCTTCTGGATCATCCATGTGAGGAGATGAGATATCAGATATGTCATACACTTCCGGAGTAGCAGGAGAAGGAGTCACTCCAAGGAGACTTTCTTCAATTCGAATTGACTATGAGGAAGATTTTGCTTCTTCTTCATCTTCAACAACTTCATCAGAGAGAGTAGAGGCTAATAATTTTGAGTAAAGAACTCTTGTGGTTCTGAATTTCTCCCCAAATTTCTATAAAAATTCTCATTGTGCTTCCCAAATATTCTACCTAGAGATCCTTTGGGTATTTTGCAAACTCAATAAGCTCTATAAGAAAGCTTGGAGAAAAAGTCCCACATATTGCTCCATAAGCTCTATCATTGTCATTTAGCCAATCATTCTCATATTCATAAGACTCTTTACCAAGTCCAATAGATACCTTATCTCTTTAGAGATGCAATCATCTTCAACTTCCATTCTGAATATCTTGTGGATGGAGTAAGAAGAGGAATTGATAATATCGAATCCATATGAAGTTGAACCTACAAAGTATCACCTACAAAACTAAAAATATTCGAACTATGTTAGAATCATGCTTTTCCTCTCGATGTGAACATATTTTTAGGGTCCATCACACCCTCTCTGTTGCTCTGAATAAATCCAGAGCTAGCAAATCATCATAGGGGACTTCTGTGGAAACCCAGTTGCTTCTGATGTTCGATGGGGAGAAACAAGCATGAAACTTGCTTGAGAAGGCTCTAATACTATGTTAGAATTTGAATTCCATTTAGATCTTCAATCAGATAGTTCTAATAATTTTTGCAATAAATGGAGAATGAAGATACACACTGAACAAAACAAACCACACAAGAAATGAATGAGTATTGCTTAGGAATTTACAGTATCATTCACAATAATAAAATCTAGTGTTACAATAGTTTACATAGGAAAAGAATTCGAATGCGATAGGTAGAAATTCGAATCTATCCACTGGATCTTACTGTATCTAACTGACCATATAACTCGTGGTGTCTCAATCAAAATCGGATTCCAATAGATCAACTCCCAGATGTCCAACAACTCAATCAATCAGTGATAGCTAGTTAACTCAATGCAACTGAGTGTGGTAGGTGGGAAAAGGTGCCTACTCCACATGCAGCCAAGCATTCACCATGCATAGCTGGTGCTATATAACTTATTGTGAACTAACTAAAAGTAACTGGGGGCTAACTAAGACTAACTAGTACTAACTCCAACTAACTGAAGTAGGTTGGCATCGGGACTCCCAGTGGCTCCTAAAATGTAGGGATTGGTCTAGGAGGCACCCAAACTGATGCATGCACATGCAGTAAGTGGCAGTTAACCTCTAGCAGTGTTCCCCGCACTCTAGTGATTTTTATGCCTAGGATTTTTATGCACATACAGTAAGTGTCTTAGCAAAAACAATAATATATATCTGTTATGCCTAGGATTTTTCCTATGTTGGTCCCAGAAGCCTCTTTTTGAATGGTGATGCCAATCCTATGTACATATAAGAAATCATCGACGCCAAAAATTCCATGCCATGCCTTAGGAGAAGGCACACTGGAGTTGGAAAGAATAAATGTCTTAGCCCATACATGGTGTTTGAAGGTTTAATATGGTTGTAAATTGTTGTGTAGTTCCTTGTTTTGTGGAATTTTTAGTAGGTGTGGTTGTTGGACATCTTTGAAAAAACATTTAACAAGTAAAAATATCTATGTTTCCCTTGAGTATTTATTATATAGGGGTGACACAATTATGGATAAAACTTGTGTTTGTTGGATAAGTTATGAGATGACCTTGGAAGGAGGTGCATTCTAAGGAGTTGAATTAGTCTCAAAGTATACTCAGGTCCATAAGGAGTATTTCTCATGCCCCATAAGAACTATTTCATGTTTTTGGATGAGACTAAGACTTGTGATTTGCCTATAATGACTAGAAGGAGGTTTGGGAGGGTACCAATAATAGTAGCATGAATTTGATTAAGGCAACAATTGAACCCATGAACGGGCCTTATGTCATTTCACAAGAATATGAAGAGTTGTTTTTTAGAAGAGAAGCTTTGGGTGTTTAGGAGAATGTTGTCCACATGGAGAGTAAGTTGGAACCATTGGAGGATTTGGTGGAAACAGTCTTAGAAAATACTAATATGTTATGTGATTTGGTGGAATAGTAGGATGTTTCTAGTGAAACAAAGCTTGCACCAATAGTGGTTTGTAGAGGTTATTGACAAAGGCACTCACAAGAGTGTGAATTGTTGCATTCAATACAATGCACAATAAGGGGAAATCTAAGGGGATTCCCATATTTTGTGGAAAAATTATTGAAATTTTTGGTCTAAGTAGTATGAGGAGGAACACATTTACCAAAACTTTTAGATGTAAGGCAATGGATCAATTGAAGAGAATATTAGTGAATCCAAACACATGTTAAATTTATGTCAATATCATTAAGACTAGCAATTTAAGGGTGTTATTGATGTTGTTTCATACGTATGACAAATCCTAGATGACCATGGAGAAGTCTCAACTGTTGGGTCAAAAGAAAAGATTTAGTAAGGCTTCTAAGAAGGAAGCCCTGCAAAGACTAAACAAAACAAATAATTATGGAACCTTTGGTGACTGTAAGAGTAGTTCAAAAGTCATTAGAATTTAAATAAATTTAATGGTATGATTTATCCTAATGATTAAGTTTGTGGAAGCTACAATGCATGTTTGCCTCCCTTATCTTCTTATTGATATTTTTATAGAACCATTCCACCTAGGAAATGGTACAAAAGAAACTATAAATGTCATTGCATTTGTTCCTTGGTGGAAAACTAATTAGAGTGTTTATGGTAGTTTGGCATGTGCACTACGACTCGAGGTTCTTGAAGAATTTATAGTTTGCAGAAGAGATGGTGATATTTTACTTGGTTCAGTAGAGTTGCATGATAGATTTGATGGCAGAATAATCTCAACTTAGACATGAATAAGTGAATTATGAAGGGTTGGATTTGACAGTTGGTTTAATCATCCAACTAGTTCATAAATTGAGGGGTACCAATGTGAAAATTTGGATAGTGTGAGCTTCAAAAGGAAGGTTGAGTCAGAAAACAACAAATTGAGAAATAGGGAAAGAGGTTTCCTTGTTGACTTGACGAGATGGGTATAACTTTAAGTGGAGGAGAATGTAAGGTCATTTCTCTGGAAGGAACACGTAGGCACCTTTACCCTTTGTTCGATATCAAAGACTATGACAACATATCATGGAGATTTTGTGACTTGGGTACTTCAACGTACTTATTAGTGCGAGAAATACAACATGGAGTGTATCAACAAGGCATGTTAGACTAACTACCACACCTATGGGAATTGATATTATGGACTAAATGCCACCTGAGGAACATGGGACTAACCACCCATTCAAGGTTATTTCAATGGTTTGGAATTTTACCAATATATGCAGGTTTTGGTGTAACAACATACCTTAACATGGTATCAAAGCTTTGGCCCAAGTTCAATTCCATGGAGTTACATCAAAGGCGGGGGTGTTGGACTAACTGTTGCACTTTGGGAATTTATTGTGGACTAACAGTAACCCTATGAACATGAGACTAATTGGCCAATCAAGGTTACCTCATTGGTTTGGAAGTTTACCAATATCTACAAGTTTTGGTGCAACAACAAACCTTAACAAAGAATTCATCTTATATGCTCTAAGTGGTGAATGAGTTGTATTTATAAGTTGCATGAGAACATGTCATTCCTTAGAAGAAGGCACGCTAAAGTTGGATGGAATAAATATCTTAGTCAATACATGGAGGTTGAAGGTTCAATATGGTTGTATATTGTCATGTTGTTCCTTATTTTGTGGAATGTTTAGTAGGCGTGGTTGTTGGACATATTTGAAAAAACATTTAACAAGTAAAAACATATATTTTCCCCATAGGTAGTTATTTCATATATGTGACACCTTTATGCATCAAACTTGTGGTTGTTGGATAAGTATGAGACAACCTTGGAAGGAGGTGCATTCTAAGGAGTTGAATTGGTCCCAAAGTATACTTTGGTACATAAGGAGTAATTCTAGGGTAGGTATTTAGCTACAAAGACATTTATTGGTGATGACATATTGGGCATGCACACCCATGCCATAAGGAAGCAATTGGAAACTTAAGGAAAATTGGGTTTGTAAGTCCTCTAAGAAAAAATTAGAATCAAAAAAAAAAAATTGAAACAGCTAAGTAATCTATAAATCCAAATTAAGCATACCTTTTTTCCTTAACTGGTGCCTTCTTCTCCACTTGCCATCTTCAAATGCTTGAGTGTATTGGGGTGCCCCTCACTTTCCAAAACCTTAGGGTTTTCTCTTATTTGCTATTGAATGATAAACCCTCTTCCTTAAGTGAAGTTCTTCAATCGTCTTCCTAATGGGAAGTTCTTCAACCAACTTACTCAAGAAAAAATGTTAAACCCTCTTCCTTAAGCAAAAATATTCAAGCAACTACAAGGGAATTCTTCAAATAATAAGGGCAAATTTAGGAGTCATTTTCTCTTGCATATCTTCATATTTGAGGTAAGAATCACCAATGTTAGAGCTTAGATGCTCCTCCATCCTTCCAATGTGTCAGATTAGTATTTTTTCTCTTCTACCTTTGTGTTTTATTAGAAAAATGAACTCTCTCTACCTTCGTATCCATGTGTTTTTTTTTTTAACTTTCAAATATCAATTGGTGCTAAAGTAGAACTAATATGCCCGTGGAATTGTGTCCTAAATTTTTTCCCAATTAGAGTCCAGAGTATCTGAATTTAACGCATATTATAACGTCATTAATAGCATCAAATTTAGTATCTACTTACATATACAGTTGCGACTAAACGTGCTTGCAAAATGTGATTGATTTGGGACACCTTTTTGGCATCAAGCGTGTCAATTTTAGCATCCATCTAGCTTCTGGATGGGAATGTAGGAATCAATTGTCGTCGTTATCATCTTATAATCAAATCATCATCAATGCCATCATAATTGTCATAATGCATCATCATCATGTTGTCAAGGTCACTCGTATGCCATTAGGGTCACTCAAATGTTGTTAGGGCCATTTGAATGCCATTAAGGTCATTTAGGTGACATTAGGGTAACTCGAATACCATTGCAGTCATTTAGGTTCCATTAGGATCAATCAATATCCAATAGTGTTATGACATGCATCATCATCATTGACATCGACATTGTCATTGTCATCATCATCGTAATCATCATTGTCAACATCATAAAATATATCATCATTGTCGTATTTGTTTTCCTCATCATCATCATCATCAATGTCATCATTGTCTTCATCGTCGTTGTCATCGTCATATATCATCATGATAATCATTTTGTAATCAACATTGTGATGATGAACAAGGCATCCTACTACCTTACAATAATTTCATAAAGGGAATTTTCCCTCACCTTATTGGGTCAATGGGTCTTAATTTAAATAGTAATTATCATGATCCTTTTTATCATAAACATCAACATTATCACTATAGTCATCGTCATTGTCATCATCATAATCAATATCATGATCATCATTGTAATAGTGAAAAAGGCATCAAACAACCTAATTATATGAGTTTCATAAAAGAGAGTTGGCCTCTAAGTGGGAATGTAGGCATCATTTGTCATCTTTATCATCTTATAATAAAATCATCATTAACACCATTAATTTTTTCATAATGCATCATAGTCATGTTGTTAGGGTCACTTAAATTCCATTGGGGTCGCTAAAATGTTGTCAAGGATAGTTGAATGACATTAAAGTAATTCAGATGACATTTGGATCATTAAGACGCCATTACAGTAATTTTGGTTCCATTAGGATCAATCGGGATCCATAATTGTTATCACATACACCATCATCATTGACATCGACATTGTCATCGCCATCATTATCAACATCATACAATACATCAACATCATCATCGTCATCATTATAATGCACTCATGTGTTACATGTCCACACAAATAACCATTAGTGACTAAAAATGTAAGCAGAGCTCTGAATAGGATCCGAATTTTCTTAAACAAATAATGAAATTAGTTAAAGAATGAATAAAATAATTCAAATAATTAAACAAATAAAAACAATCAACCGTGAGAATCAATAACTCACAATCCTATGGAAGTGTCATTAAATCATGGGCTAAGTAGCTTGAATTCTAAACAAAATCAAACCATGAGCTTAAACACCCCATAATTTAATTGCAGATTAAAACTCCTTAATCAAACTTTAATTACATATTAAAACTTATTGATCAAAGTTAAATAACTCTAGCTAGGAATTTTTCACCTCCTGCGGACAGGAGTTGTTCCTCTAGTCTGAATGGTTCAGATCTAGAACAAATGGTACACGACAAGATTGGAAGACATTCCCTAGAATGGGTGGAGATATGGAATCAATTTTGTTTGATGTACTGGTATAGTTGTTTCCTATAAGGATGATCCTTCATGGATGTGCCTACATAATCACAAGAGAAACAACAAACAATATCAAATATAACATATTGATGACTAAGGAATTCAATGATAAAACATACGATAATGACACAATATATTTCATGGGAAAGGAACCAATTTTGCATTAGATAATAGAGAAGAAGTTTACAACCTATGCCTTAGTGTCGATGTACTCCTTCACAAAGCCAACATCTCATCCCCAATAGCTCCAACTTGCTCCCTCAAGCTCACTCTTCTGATTTAGGCCAGAATATCAAAGCAACAGCATAAATTTACTCCCTCCTCAACCATGGAAAATGAGCCTGCTTTTATAGGCTTAGAATGGATAGAGATGGTTGAGAAATTGGTGGGTGAGGTGGCTAGGAGATCCTACAAGGATGGATCTCGAGCCCAACTGGCCCTATTGATCAGGGATAAGGGTGCCACAAAGCCTTCTTTCGAGAAGCTTCGTGAGAACCTCTCTTTTTCACTTTTTAAAAAAGGGCACCGCTTCTTCCTCACTGAGACAGAGCGGTGACAGGGTAGAACCACACCTTGATCAAAGGGTAAAGGCGGTGCCACCGCTTACTCTCAACACATTACAATCTGTGTTTAAGAAGGTACCACTTTTTGACTAAAGGGTAGAGGCGGTGTTGTATTTTCATATATAGATTTGATGTCTAGACCAATATTCTTACTTCACAATTTGGGATAAGGGTAAAAACACTGAATTTTGGGATCTCATCACATGCTGATGATGAGATTTAGGTGTAACAGAATTCCCCCCAAATCATGAGGCTAGAGGGATACGATAGGCGAGAGCTTTGAAAGAGCAAGTTATCACTTCAAGGCAAGAATCAGCTTGATCGGAGATCATCAACCAGGCATCTGCAATACATCAATACTTTTGACTCATGAACAAATGTGTCTTCATCATGGCTACAAACCAATACAAGGCAGATTCATGAGAGAGATAAACAAACATGGCTACTAGAATACAACGTATATCCATGTGACAGAGAACTCAAACTTGGACATAGCTACCAGATATACAATGTAGATCTATGTCATACATAAGAAAATTTGAGCATAGCCCTGACCACACAAATGTGGATCCATGCTAGTACTTCATACAATATACTCCATCGCAACCTAGGGATAAATATATGAGTTCTTTTCAACAAATACCCTGGGTCTTCATCTCATCTTCCACAAAGTACGATTCTATCCATGTGATTACAATGATCTCAATTCGAACATGGTAGAAACCACTTGATTATTGGTAAATAATGTGAACCGTTAACAAGTGGGAGGGAGATCGCCATTAATGTCAATGATTCCCAAGGTACTCTAGTACAAACTACTAAGTGTGAATAGATGTTTTGATGTTGAACACTCAATCAAATCTATCGATCAAAGGTCAATGATGTGGACCTATGTCAAGAGTGAGAGAATCTGTCATTGAGGCATACTGATCTCAAGGTACTAAACTTGTTTCTAAGACTAATTCCTGGATGATGAGTTGACGTCGATAGGAATAGTCTCGTTGAAGGAGGGCCATGATGAATCCCACATCGACAACACAAAACTTGGAACAAAGTTTTGGAATGTTGTAGATAATGTAACCATCAGACTGACTCAAAAGTACTGACACAAAAGTTGTTTTAACTGCAGAGGCAAACTTCTAACTTCCCTTTGAACATCGGGCGGCACGACAAAAGACTTGGCAGCATTGACTCAACGAGGAAAAACATAATACGACATTGGACAATGAATTCTTTGAAAGACTCAAAGGAGTGATGTGACTCATGAAAGTGGATCAGCTCAGAGACAAGCTGAATTACCCAATTAACTGAATGAAATGCAGACAAGTGCCATGTTTAAAGGTGACAAACAACTGCCATTTATTTGCAAGATGAATTGATTCCATTCCCTTAATTTCCCCATCATGATTGATGAGTGCCTATTTTCCTTTTTACGAGTTAAAAGAGGGTAACAAACACTCGTTATAGCTCATCTGAAGATAAGTCCATTCTCCTACGTTTTACGAACCTGAGAAAGGAGGGGTTCGTTCCCAAAAAAGGGTCTCTCAGTGTTTAGTTTAACGAGTCCATTGAAAGTTAACTTGGTATCCTTCACGTTTAGAGAGTCTGAACGAAGACATAAGAAGACTCCAAAGGGTCCTTTTTCATATGATTTAGTCTCTAGAGCCCAAAAAAGTATAAAATAATACCCAAGAGAAATCCTCCAGTCATGATGGTTGTAGTGTTCCTTTTTCGTAAATAATCCATCCGAACCAAAAAAAAGATAACCTACCGTCGGAAATACCACTCTTCAAATACTTTTACAAGTATGAAGAAGACAAGTACTCGACAATATTTTCATATTTAGGGAGCCCACAAAGAGTTTAAAAGAGACTCCATTAGGTCTCTTTTCACGACAAAAGGTTTTTACGAGCCAGAAAAGAATCAGAAAAAAAAAAAACTTAGAACTTTGATACTGGGTTTCGGGAGCGTGATCAAAGTATCAAAACGAATGCTCAAGGACTTTTTCTATTTTCCCAAAGTACGAAAAATGTCAAAAAATGAACTTCCCCAAAGGCATTACTGCTTATTCCTACCCCAGCAAGACTTAAAAACGACCATTAGTTTCCCAAAATATTCGAGAAAATGACTTTTATGAACTATATAAAAGGGTATTTTTATATTAAAAATAATAATTTTAAAACATCAAAAACCCTAAAAATAGGTTATAAAAGCTAAGTAAAATAGTAAAAAACCAACTTATTTACTATTTACCAAACCTTGAGAGCATTTTGGGAGATTCAAGCCAAAACTTCAACTGGAGATTACGAGAGCATCCATCGTCCATTTTTCGCATCATTAGATCCAGGTAAAAGCTAAAACCATCCTCTTTCTTTTCATGGTTTCCAATTTTTAATTTTCATGGTTTTTTTAGCTCAAAGGCCAAACCTAAATTAGCAAATGCGAGCACCGTGCTTGGCATTTACGGGAAAGGAGGTGCTCAACTGAAACCACGTTTTTTCAGTTTGACAGAGGCGGTGCTAGCCGTGGGCTTCAAAAAACATATGTCCCAGCCAAAATAAAATCTTACAAGCAAATTTAATGGTTGGAAATGCTTCTAAATGGATTTTTAATTGTTTTTGGCAGGTTTATCGGATCAAAAAATGGTTACTTGGAAAGAAAGACAACATGACGATGATGATGCCCTTGCTGCAATAAATGCGGTTTGTGTGGGTGTCCTACAAGGTTGTGGCCTCCTGAAGTTCTTCCAGACCCCTAGTATGGTTTCGCATCCCCGCTTGCTGGAATATATTCTACAAAAGTGGAACCCAGAGCGACAACACTTTGAGTTAGGACCTAATGTTTTGACTATAGAGGTGGAAGACATCTACTTCTTGACAGGGCTATCCAGACGAGGGGCCCTTATATCTCTCACTGGTTCTTAAGGAGGGGACGTGACTACTCAGGAGTTGATTGATTGTCATTATCAGCCTGGCATGAAAATTTTAGGTAAGAAGATTCCCATCAAGGTGTGGTGGATATTCCACTCTGCACTGTTTTGTTCATTATGCAGAGGCTGGCTGGAAGCCAAGGGCCTCATCAGGAATCCTGGGCACATATGATGTATTCCCTGGAAGCTATGGCAACTACGGTTTTCAACTGGGCAAAAGCACTTCTTCCTATTTTCAAGGACCAACTAACAAAATGTCGACAAGGAGAACAAAACCAGTTTGGGTATGGGTCCATTTTAGCCTTCTTCTTCTTCAAGAGGGTGCCTCTCATGAGACCCCAGGTGATCTTCATTGAGCTTAGGGATAGACACCCATGCATGATGAGGTGGGTAGAGATCATGGCACAAATAGTAGGTGGTAGGTCCAAGGTGAAATTTGAGGCCGCTTTCTTTCATTAGTTGCGTGACCAGATCCTCATGATAGAGGATTATGCCTACAAAGGGACTGATTTCATAGGCGACCATGATCTACCATTACTGCCTGGTGCTCAATGGGGAGATATTGTTAAGAAGAAAAACCCTAAAATGTTGATCATATTTTTTATTTTTTATTTTTATTTTTCTTATGGGTAGTAACAAGACCTAAAAATTTACATGCAAATGTTGGTGGTGCACAACCTGGAGGATCCTCTCCTATGGATAGATGAGATGGAGCTCAATTTGTTCACAGAGGTGATGACCATCTTACTGAGATGGAGGAGAACTTGGAGTGGTTGACTCTTGACTTCCCTGATGTAGTGATAGATGACGTCCCCATTAGGTATCAGAGACACACTATAGGAGTGCCAAGTCGCTTCAGTCGACTGCTTCGCAAGGTAGCACAGGCCATCATGTGTTATCATGAGCATCATTAGATGGTGGAATGCATGATGTACTACTGAAAGCTGACTAGCTTCATGGTTTTTGTATGATTTTGTATTTCCTGAAAGCCACAGTGCTTCAAATGGGGTCTCATGACCATATTTTTGTAAAAAACACTTTATATATATATATATATATATAGACAGAATTATTACCGATATTTACATGTCTCAAATGGAAATCATATTTACATGAGTTTTATGTGTCATTTACATTTCATTTTACAATGAACCATGTTTATTTTACAAGTTATGAATGAGCAATATACCAGTCTATGATGTAGTTTGCTAACGAATCAACAACTGTATTATCTAACCTAGGGATATGCCTATAAGTGATACACTCGAATGACCTCTCTAACAAACGCACTCTCCAAAATAAATGGAGGAGTACAGGGTTTCTGATGGTGTAGACATGGTTTAGATGACAAACCACTAATTGTGAATCCATAAACACTACCAAGTCATGAATGTATCGAGATGCAGCCTTAGTCAGCATACCTATTACTGCCTGATACTCAGTGATATTGTTGGTAGCGGGACCAATACAAACTGCTCTTGAACTGATCAAGTCATGAGTCGGGGAATAAAGAACCCAAGCAGTTGAAGCAAGGTTCAGGGTATGACAACAAGCACCATCAGCAAAGCCGCAAAAATCCATCTGATCTACATAACCAAAACATGGTATAAACAGTTTGGACACTAAACTCAACACCATATTGAATAAGACACAACACACTGAAACCAAAAATATACATATATACAAGGTACCATACAAAAATTATTTAAGCATAGAACCTCTTCAGGTACAACCCATTGCGAGGTTTCCCGAAGGGTATCCCATCATAATCCATGAGCTCGTAAGCTCCTTTCTCTAAAACTTTGCTGACGACAAAGGGACCATACCACATTGACTCAAACTTCCCTTTACCTAGTTTATCGTGTCTCTGATCATAGGTCAAAACTAGGTCACTTTCATTGAAAACACGAGGCTGAACAGATTTATCATACTGGGCCTTGACACATTTTTTATGTGCCTCATTAGCTAAGGCAACATCTCTTCTAGTTTCGTCAAGATTAGTTAGGTATAGAAATCTCTCTTCCTCGGTGGAAGTATTTGGCAGAAGTTCTTAGTGAGGGAATCTAGCATTGGATAGGAAGGACAGTTTCTAGTCCGTACACTAACTGCAATGGTGTGAAACCAGTCGTTGTTTTTACTGAAGTCCTATAAGCCCAAAGAGCATAAAAGAGAGTCAGGTGCCAGTTGGATTTATGATCTCCAACCATCCTCCGCAACATAGTTTTTAAAACTTTGTTAATGGCTTTGACCTGACCATTAGCCTACGGATAGTAAGGAGTTTAGTTTTCATGGCGAAAACCTAGCTTGGTACTTAACTTGGTCATCATCTGATTCCAGAAATGCGATTCATGGTCAATGACTATAGAGTATGGGACTCCAAACCTAGCTATCACAAGATTAAATAAGAACAGGGTGGCAGTCTTACCATCCTCCGCATACATAGGCATAGCCTCAACCCCTTTTGTGAAATAATCAATGGCTACGATGATGTAACCATGCCCCTTGGTTGAGGTAGTCCTACAATGCATAAATTCAATACCCCATTTCGAAAAAGGGCCAACTGCAATGACGAGGTGTAAAGGAGCAGGGTGGGTGCGCTTTTCGGATAGAAATGTTGGCAAGGTGGGCATTTCTTAATAGCCTCATGACAGTCTTTGAAAATTGAAGGCCAGAAATAGCCAGTGCGAAGGATTTTCTGGGTTGTATCCATCCCAAAAAGATGTCTGCCACATGCTCCAGAGTAGCAATCATTAAGGACATGTCCAGCCTCTTCATGTGTAAGGAATCATAGGAGAATGGAATCGATACCACATCTATACAATGTATCGTTTAAGATGAGGTAGTACTTTGCGTGGTGACGAATACGACGACGATCGTCACGGGATATATTGGGCTGAAATCTTTGAGTTTGGAGATAAATGATTAAATATCAATACCATGGATCGGTTGTGCTTATCAAGAACAGGCTTTCATGTGGAAATTAATCATTGGGCTTAGTATCCATCAAAGCACAAGGAAAGTCACACATCAGCTTTGCAAAGACCAAGGATTTCTTTGAAGTGGCCTTGGCAAACTCAAGGCCGAATTCCTGTAGAATGACAATCCAACGGGAATATTTTCCCCTAGCACCTAATGAGCCAGGATGTAGTACATAGGATTCTAATCTGCAAGTACCATGGTAGTGTGAAGCAAGATGTAATGACGAAATTTTTGAACAACAATGACCGTAGCCAATGCTAACTTGTCCACATGCGAGTATAGGGTTTCAGAATCAATGAGATTCTTACTGGCATAATATATCATGTGTTCCTAACTGTTGGGATCCTCCTGGGATAAAACCATTCCAATGGTAGTAGTGGAGGAAGCAACATACAAGAGAAAGTCCTTTGAATAATCCGGGGGGTGTATCATGGGTGAATGAGTCAGAGCATGTTTGAGATTATCAAAGGCTCGTTGGGCCTGGTCATCCCAGAAGAATAGAGTGTTATTCTTCAGGAGACGCATATAACCATGTGTTTTCTCAGTGAAATTACAAACGAAACGGCGGAGAAAGTTTGCCTTCCCTTGCAAACTTTGGATCTCAACAATGTTTGTTGGAGCATGTAGGGCCAATATAGTAGCAATCTTCATTGGATCAATCTGGATGTGTTGAGGCCTGGAAATTTGCAAGAAATAACAGCAAGGGATTCTCCCCAGTCAACGTTCCCAACTAGCCCATGACTGTTTGGTGTAGGGAATCCGTCCAGTTTGTGGTCCGGCTACCGTAGGTCAAGTAACAAAAATAAAATGTTTTACCGGTTGCGGCCCAGTCCACCGTGTATATTTTTGTATTTTGACTTTAAGTATGATATGCAAGTGCCTATCTAAGATGCATATTGATAGAGAATGCAAGGAGTATTCAAAATGTGATGCACAGGTTCTTACCTCTCGTCTTAGACTCTCATGCATCTAAATCACACACACAGCAAGAAATTAAAACTAACTACCTGACCTATCCCTAGGGAGCAAGATTATTACTTATTAATGAGCAATGTATTTTGTGCATGCATTATAAAAAGAAATCATAGATAGTTGGTACTTCTTCCAAAACACATGAACAGGTAAAGATATTTAAACAACCAGATAGCCAATTGCTTATGAACAACATTCATTACTCATGGTGGTAATTTTCATAAAATAAACCAGAAATCATTCAGACAAGAACATAGGTTCTAAGAGTTAGAATGATCTCACAGTTAATGGACACAAAGCTGAAAACGAAATAGTTCCTCTTCAACAAATCCATAGCATAACGTTTGAACATTCCACCAAGCTTTCTCCAACAGGCAAACTATAATTATCTATTGCAAAAGGAAATAGTTCTTCTTACAATATATCTTCACTAATCTAACTGGGAAAAAGTCCCTTCTCTTCTCTAAATCTTCTATATTTATACAAAAAGAACCAAACTGTTGGGCTTCCCACGAATGTCTCTTGGGCTCCCCCAAAACGTTTAGTTTCACAATTTTGTCTTCTTGTGAACGCTTATGATGCACATAATGCGTTACATTTCGGATTAAGATTTATGAGTACTTCATAAAACCGAACCAACTTAGTAACTGGTGAATCTTTCAAAACCCGGACCCTATTGCTAACAATTCCACTTTGTATTTATCTGTCCCTTTAGCAATTTCGTATCTCTGGCTATCGCTTCACTATCAGCTTTCTCCTGCTTGGTCTTCCAACTATGTTGCCTTTGCAGCAGGACTCTGAAGCATCCCCTAAACCCGCCTGCAGTTAAACAAAATGCATCATTAACTCGGACTGCATCTTTTCAACAAACATAACCACACTAACCATAAACTAAATATCAAATGAGGCCATGTACTACGTTCTCGTCGCAACACCTCTTACACGAATCAGAAACCACCACCGCCCAAAGAAAGGTTAAAAACTTACAAAATGGCGGGGAAAAACCTTATCGATAGCTCGAACCATTAAAACATCGGAAGGATAGTTTAAAAAAAACATCTGCAACGGAGGGCTTCAGACGGACAACGAATTCCACAGGACCATTAAGCCTAACGATGTTCGGAAGAATCAACACTAAAGCACTTGGCGGAAACTCCTCGTCGACGAACAGAGCAACATAACGTCGGGAGGTTAGAGAAAAACGTAGTCGTAAAGGCGGAAGATGGAAAGACTACATACTCCACGGCAAATAAACATATCGGCGAAAACTAACACAAAACATCAGCGAGCGGAGCAGTTATAAGGTGGACATCTAGTTCGCTCAGGAGCCGCAATGGTGGAAAGTAAATAGACTATGACTTCTGACTTACAGCCATAAAACTTTTTGGACATGGCACATAAACCTCATGAAAACGCTGAGCGCCCGAAAATCACCGTTCAGCTTCCGCAATGGTGGCCCCTGAAGGGAAATACGGTTCCGATGTCTCCCGAACAACCAAACTGAAACGTTAAGTCCCAACAGACTCTCGGCTGGGCAGCGACAAAAAAAAATTGTTTCACCTTCAAACAACAGCGAAAAACAATGAAATAAACTCCCGAAAACCGCAGATCAAATGGACAATGATTTAAATCCAATCTTCACAATCCAAATCTTGAACAGTTTCAGTCATGAACAATCTTCTGAAAAAACATGAAAACAGTTGATCTTAAAACAATCCAGACAAGTAGCAGAGGGAAAAAAAAAAAGAGTTCATGGACCCAAACAATTTTAGGCACGCTAAACATGAAGAGGAGGGTCCAAAATTTCAAAAATTTGGGAAAATAGTTGCAACTGCAACAAGATGCTATCCTTAGAAACCACAAAGCCAAGGAGATGTCCCATATCAACGCAATAAACACATTTGTGTGGATTGAGTTGTATGTTATAATGACAACATCTCAGAAAAATGTCTTTAATATGCCCAGGGTGGTCTTCCCGTTGTTGTGAATGCGCTAGGAGATCGTCAAGGTATAGCTCCACGGTGTTCTTAATATTGTGAAACGCATAGGACATGGCACGTTGGAATGTAGCTCCAGCGTTCTTGAGGCCAAAAGGTAACTTCCTATAGGTGAAGGTTCCCCACGAGCATATAAATGTCATCTTGTGCTTATTAGCGAACAATATCTCAATCTGATTATAGCCAAAAAATCCATCGATGAATGAGAAGATGACACTTCTAGCACAATTTTCGATAATCTAATCGATATGTGGAGTCGGATGATGTCTTTACGACAAGCTTTGTTAAGGTCTCGAAAATTGATACAGACTCTAATGGTGCCCTTCTTTTTGTTCACGGGGACAATGTTAGATACCCATTCCATCAAGGGTACATGATAAATAAATCATGCCTTCAGAAGCTTTTCTACTTCAGATTTAATAGTTGCAGCCTTCCAGAGATGGCCTTGACATAATTTATGCTTGACAGGTCGGGCCGTGGGATAGGTTTTAATCTCATGAACCACAATAGACGGGTCTATCCCATGCATCTCTCCATAATTCCAGGAAAAAATATCTCAGAATTCTTTGAATAATGCTCTATATGCTTCAGTTTCTTTTGTCGAGCAGTTCTACCCTACATGAACATGCTCAATGGTTCTAGGTTTGATTGATATGTCAATTGGGGTTGTTTTAGTAATGTTGCATAGATTTCCTTTGAATTCTGTATTTTGCAACATTAAAGGTGGTTGCAGATGGGTGACAATATCAGTACTGATAAGTGATTCAAGGTCAAAACCCACCGAAGTGGCGTTGGGAAGAAAAGAAGATCGATGATGATGATCTTCCCATACAGGTTCACTCTCACTCATGATCTCCATGATGGACTCATCTAAAGGAAAATTCTATGTGAGATAATCTAGAGTGGGAAGAGAGGGTTCTAACCAGTAAAGCAGGTGGTAAGGATCCGAAGCCATGAGATGAAGTTAATCAACATGGTCATCAGAAATAGATTGGATAGCATCGTACATTGCTTCATGTGGGCCAAGGGAGGATGACTCAACAATTTCTTTGCCTTTGGTGCTATATCCAGTTGTGGAAATCATATTTACTATTGCCACTTTTGTACTAGGAGGGGCTGACGGAAATACACCCATGAGGGTGGAGTCTTTCAGCATACCTATCCCAATTGATTGATAAGGAGGAGGGGACTGACCTAGCATATGGATGTTATTCGACGTAGGGGTTGTAACATCCGGCGTACAATAGTCAAGTTGATCAATAGTCACAATCTTCCCCATATGTGGAAATTGAAGAGTTCTAAATATTGTCGAAGCGACAGCGGTCATAGCATAAAAACAAATTTCTCCCATATAGAAGATTGTAATCTAACGGGGCATCAACCACGTCCACATGAATGGAAACAATCTTGCCCCCAAGCTCGATTGAAAGTGTTGGAAATAGAACATGGGGCTGAAAACCTCATTCATCAAAATCTTTTAAGGTAGTAGGAAATTTCATAACCTCGGTAGAACCAATGGCTCTCCAATAGGCTATAGACAAGACTGAGGTCGAAGCTCCCTCATCCAAGACGGTCCAATGGACCTTTCTCCCAACTAATCTAGAGGCAATCTGAAATGTGATTTGGTGAGGAAATCTGGATTTATAGTTCTCCATGTTAAAATGAATCAAGTTGGTATTATTTGGGTCTAATGCCCCCAAATTTGTTAGCAGGTTCTTATGCTGTGTTGGACAACTTTGGAGTACCTCAAGGGTAGAAATCACGCAAGGTGCCTGAGATAAATCTTCAACAACATTATAAATTTGTGTATCTCGAGCATTGGGATTGAACACGGACTTCCTGAGGGTAGCCTTAGGTGGTCGTAAAATTAAATCAAGATTAGGTTTTTCGATCACAAGAGGGCCATTAGATGAAGATGGAGGAGAACTAGTAGAAGGAACTTTCTCGAAAGAAGGATTTTCATCTTTCTTCTCTACTGTCTTATCATATGACTGACTACAAGTACTCAAATTGATGGTCTAGGAAGACATCATTCTGATTTCTTCCATGGAATTGGAGGTCCCCTGATTAGACATGTGGTCTATCAATTGTTGTTGAGAGGGAAAAGGATCAGTAAGAACTATTGGTGCGGGGTTACTCTTGAAAAATTTGCTAATCTCGTCACGACAAGGAAATTCTTTCGTGAATTGGTCTCCTCCACACAATAAGCAGGGATATTTGGATTTCCTCATCCCTTTATCATTCTCATTGGTCGTCAGTTTAGGATTCCCCTGTTGGTTTCCAGGTTTCTTGTTTTATCTTTTCCCTTTTTCTTATTATCGGGTACTTGTGAAATTTGAATAGCATTCACCTCGACAGAAACCATAGGAGTCGAAGGAGCAGGGGTAGAAGCATTTGGTTGCTTGGTAGGTTTTGTTGTCGATGAGGGTTCGATTAAACTAACCACCCCATTAACATGAGTTTCTGCTAGTGGCTTAGCGGGATCTATGCTGGGGCGAGGAGCTTGTGGAATTAAGTCATACAGCGTTCCGGATTGGGAATAGACCAAATCCAGATACTGAGCGTGGCTGATAGCCTGCTCTTCAGTAACAACACCACCCATTGCCACATCTCGAGGAATAGGATGCAAAAATGACTTAGTGAACCAATCATCTAGCAGTTAGTCCGAGATGGGAGCTTCAATAAGTCGTCTCCGCCTTCTCCACTCATGCATATGGTCCGATATGTGCATGGAGGTATTCTAACAAATAGTAGTTAAAAGGTCTGTCCCCATTTCATAATGAATGGGTAGCTGAAAGTGCATAACGAAAATAGTTGCCAGAGAGCTAAAATACACAAATGAATGTTGTGGAAGTTCAATATACCACTTCGCAGCCGTTTCAGTCAATGTGCGTTGGAAGAGCCTTAAACTAACAGAATTGTCCATCAAGGAGTTCAAGGAAAACCATAGATGGAAGGTCATAACATGGTTCTTGGTATCATCTCCCTATTTTCCATCAAATTTGCGAATGTCTAATGGCAAATTTACCAGAATAGCGGGCCATGAAAGGTTGTGTTGAATGGGATCATTTATCAACTTGGACAGATCAGGTAAGTCCAAAGTTGCTAAGAAAGGTAATTGTCGATTAGGTTCCACATACTTGTAATGTTGATAAGGCATATATGTACCAGTAGGACCATAAGCTAACTGATATATGGGTTTTTTATTCAGTTTATTAGATGATGAACCTCCGGAAGATCCCCCTGAAGGGGGTGAGCTTCCAGGAGTTTCCCCCCAGGAGGTGGACCTCCAAGCAAAGGTCTGCCAGGCGATGGTCCCCCGGGTGGTGGTCCTCCAGAAGGTGGACCTCCAGGTGGTGGAACCCCAAAAGGTGGGCCTCCAGGTGGTGGACCCTCAGGTGGTGGACCCCCAGAAGGTGGGCCTCCAGGTGGTGGGCCTCCATGTGGTAACCCCCGAGCGATGGTCCTTCATAAGGTGGACCTCCACCAGGTGGGCCTCTGCCAGGTGTACCTCCTCCTAGTGGGCCTCCAAAGGGTGGGCCACCATAAGTGGTCCTCCATCACCTCCCGCAGTAATAATAGGCATTCCTCCCATTGTTAGCATGTAAGACCAGTTAGGTTGCCCTCAAGGTGTAAACGTGTTTCCTAGGTAAGGGATTCTAGAATACATAGTTCCTGTAGATGTAGGTGGATAATTCATGTTTAATACAGGTAATTGATTTGTTGGGCAACCATAACCCCAAGAAGGTTGGTTGACTGGAGGTTGCACCCCTAAGGGTTGGCCTGAACTCGATGGAGGGTTTACCATATTGGTGTGGGTAGGAGGAACATACACTACAGATTTCCCTGCAGTTAAGGTCTATCTAGTACTAGTAACAACTCCACTAACTAATAACATAGGTCGCGTCATGGGTTTCCCCCTGGCGTCAGAAGGTACATACACCACTTGAGCTGAGGATTGCCCCCCAGCTATAGAGGCTACGGGAGGACTAGAAACATACCTAGGATTTAAAACTGTAGGGTTGGAGGTTTGACCCAGATCGTGAGGAGACAAAACACAAGATGGAGCATCATCAGAAAGAGGATTATATCCAATAGGCCATGGGTCTATTAAATGGGGTAAAATAGCTGACATAGATTCTTTATGAGGTACAGGGGTAGCCAAAACCCTGTCCATCCTCTCTTGAAAATTGCGAGCACGACTAAGTGACTCTTGGATTCTCCTATATGCATCCTCATTCAGAGGAGGGTTTTCAAAAGAAGGTCTAATAACCCCAAACTCAGAAATGGATTGACCCATAGAGGTTCTCCAAAAAGGAGCATCAGGGCCATACTCAATTTCATTTGTACTATCATTCTGACCTTCCATAGGAGAATGAAAAGAAGTGTCACCTGCAGGAGACTATTGGAGCAAGGGAGTAACATAAGAAGCAAATTGATCTCCACTTTCTACAACTGGATTCCCCCCCCTAAGGGAGCCAATCGCAGCTCCTTGGTATGTGGCTTCCATTGGGCCTTCCCCTGTTGCAGGTGGAAATTCGGGTGGTAAGCCCTGGTTTATTCTGGATTGTCTCAACTGAAACTTAGCCAGATTGTAAAAGTCACTAAAACCTAACCTAGGGTCTCAAAACTAATAAAAAACACACAAAGTCTTCTCCTACTCAAGCTACAGGCCACAAGCAAAATTAAGTGATAGGATGAGCTCAAAATAGTCAGTCTCTCACCAGGATTGTCAAGAAGGTGCAACTCGTGATATACTCAAGGTATGTGTGTAGTAGTCTCTCCAAGTGATGTTCTCAGTGTATTGCTCCAAATAAGATGGCCAAAGGGTTTTTCTCAGCTGTACAAGGTATCCTAGTAGGGTCTCCCGATATACGCAACGTACGTGGGAGCTCAAATCGATAGTAGTGTTGTCTAATGCACAACCATCCACAAGGGGCCTTCTAATATACAATCGAGTACATGAAGTACCTTTCTATATACCTCAAGGATATATGAAAGGTTGGTCGATATACCGACGATATGTGGAAGAACTGCGCGAGTCTCAGGTTGCAGTGTAGGAAAATAATGACAGCTCCTATGTTTTATGACACCTGAACATGTCACTAACTTATCACTCAAATTTCTATACAATTTTATACCTATAAGTACCGCTAATTTTAACTTGAGCGGTTAGGTGAATACATGGAGTTTTGAAAGAAATGTAAAGCCATGCAAATATGAAATGCCGATATTTTCACTTTACTCTTCAAGACATGCCTACCTATGGGAAGGAGAGCGTATTTTTCTTTTCAATTTTCATTTTGAAACCAAAATTTTTCCCAAACAGCTACACTAAACCAAAATTTTCTGAGAAAGAGAACAAGCAACAAACTTCAAATCGATTTTGAAAGCAAGCAAAATAGGGTAAGATCTCTTTTTCTAAGAAGAAAGACAAAACACACTCAAAGGTATAATCAATACTTTTTCAATTTTTCTTTTAAAAACTAGAAATATCTAACCTAAAACCACTAATATTTTTCTTTTGATGAGATTAGAATGTAAAAGAAAGAGAATAAAGATGGATATCTGAAAGCTGATGAGGCTAATCAGAGATCTAATAATTTGTCCTCAAAAATATGAACAAAGTCTCAACAAAAAAATTCCTTTTTTTAGAGCAAAAATAAGTCCTTCACAAAATTTAATGAAAAATGAAAGCAAACAACCAATAAAGCAAGTCTCTCTTTTTAGATTTGTCTAACAATAAGACTGAGATCTAACTGATGCTAATCTCTCAAACAGTACTCCTTTCGAAAAATTCAAAACAAAGCATACAAGCCAATGAAAAGATGAGTCTATCCTAGCTCTTTGATTTCAACAAAATAAGCCTTTTACCAAGTCAAATTTGACATTCAATCACTCACATCTCTTTATTACAAACCCAGACACTCAGAACTAAAAGCAACTCAACCAAAAATTTTGCAAAAAACTTTGAAAAAAAACAAGTCTAGAAAGACCTCCTGTCACCGCTTCCAAAGGGTCACTGACAGAGCGGTTCTACACGAGCACCTCTTCCTAATTATTGATCACAGGTGGTGGCACTGCTTCCTGCTAATTGAGTTCAGGCGGTGGCACTACTTATTGCCCACTGTGCATGTGTGGTTCCCTGTAGATGTCCAAAACCAAAAATATGGTGAAAAAGAAAAATTAAATCACTGTGAAACTGACATGTAAATCATGAATTAACAGTAATTAAGAGCACAGAAATTCAGAAAACTCAGATCTGAACATATCTGAAGATACCAAACCAAAATCCCACTAGATCAGCCAGTGGATCTGATTGAACTGATAAAGAACTGGAGCTTGGATTTCGGACAAGTGTTTTTGAAAAGACTAAGGAAGATCAGATCATCTGAAGCTCTTCCCCAGCAGAGTTGCCAAATTTGTAGCTAGGAATTTTGCACCTCCTACAAACATGAGTTGTTCCTCTAGTCTAAATGGTTCAGATCTACAACAAATTGTACACGACAAGATTGGAAGACATTCCCTAGAATGGGTGGAGATCTGGAATCAAGTATGTTCGATGTACTAGTATAGATGTTTCCTGTAAGGATGATCCTTCACAGATGTGCCTGCATAATCACAAGAGAAACAACAAACAAGATCAAATAGAACCAAAATATAATCCACTATTCTATATTAATGACTAAGGAATTCAATAATAAAACACACGATAATAACACAATATATTTCATGGGAAAGGAATGAATTTTGCATTAGATAATGGAGAAGAAGTTTACAACCTATGCCTTAGTGTCGATGTACTCCTTCACAAAGCCAACATCTCGTCCCCAATAGCTCCAACTTGCTCCCTTAAGCTCACTCTTCTGATTTAGGCCAGAATATCAAAGCAACAACATAACTTTACTCCCTCCTCAACCATGGAAAATGAGCCTGCTTTTATAGGCTTAGAATGGATAGAGATGGTTGGGAAATTGGTGGGTGAGGTGGCTAGGAGATCCTACAAGGATAGATCTCGAGCCCAACTGGCCCTATTGATTAGGGATAAGGGTGCCACGAATCCTTCTTTCGAGAATCTTCGTGAGAACCTCTCTTTTTTCACTTTTTACTAAGGGCATCGCTTCTTCCTCACTGAGACAGAGTGGTGATAGGGTAGAACTGCACCTTGATCAAAGGGTAAATTTGGTGCCACCGCTTACTCTCAACACATTACAAGTGGTGTTGAAGAAGGTACCACTTTTTGACTAAAGGGTAGAGGCGGTGCTGGATTTTCATATGTAGATTTGATGTATGGACCAATATTCTTACTTCACAATTTGGGATAAGGGAAAAACACTAAAGTTTGGGATCTCATCACATGCTGATGACGGGATTTAGGTGTAACAATAACTTTGAAAACATATTCAATAGCCTAAATCTGCCTTAAAGAACATAAAACATTGATCCTAACTTTACTATGTCAATCCCAACATCAGCATGTGAAAGTCAACACAGTTAGGCGACCCAAAAAGAAAAACACAACATAATGGCCCCGATGTTCTAATCTCGATATCGAAATTTGGCACAAACAACCAACATGACAAATTGCAATCCCAACTTTCGATTCCTGACAACGACATGTCAAAAGTCGAGAGTCAACATGAGCAACCGAGGAACACAAATTACACTCCTGATTTATGATCCCCAATTTCGTCACTTTGGAATTCAGGAGTTAGCTTCAACATATCAGCACCACAGTGATTGATGGACACGGTTGAACATTGACACAGTAATCAACCGTCAAGATTACTTTGATCTAACGTACCAAAAACAATACATTTTTCAAATAAATGACTGAGTCAAAGAAAACAAAAAGGTGACCAAGGGCCCCACCCATGGCTTGACATTGATATTCTTTCCAACAAAGCATGTGTTAAGCCCATGTGTCAAGGCCACATATCATCATGAAAATCCTACTCGAGTACCCGTTCAACCCCAAGAGTTGAACAACCCACAACATGCAGAGGAAGACAAATTAAAATGACCAAGGTAGGGACAACTTTCAATTAGAAAACTATGTGTTATGAGATTTCCAACAACCTCCTTGACCCAAAATGACTCCAACAAATCATCACAACAAAGTAAAAAAACTAAACAACGACAATTAAATAAAATATAAACTGTCTAAATGAATCCATGGCAACTCCGAGCTTTTAATCATTGTTTCAGACATTAAACAAATATATTAAACATTCTTCACAACAATGAATAGATTTCCATAGGATGAATAAGGAATTTATCCTTTATCCCATGGCTCTCAAATATCAACATAAAGACATTCCCACAAACAACACTAATTCATATAGAGCTCCCATCACATTTCAATTAGTTTTCAAGTAATAAACTGGGCTTAAAACTAATTCAATTCAACAATCCTAACTTGATTAGAAAATAATAAAACCTGAGATAACACATATTCTTACTCTTTCATCCTTACATGATTGTTTATAGCCTTTGGAACCTTTTGTCTATTATGCCAATGTCCAACCCAGGCATAATCCATGCAAAACAAAAGAGTAAAGTAACAACCTTTGGATTCTATGGCTACTATGCCAATGTACATCTAAAGCATAACCCAACACTTAACCACATTCATACAAACCACGCAGCAACCTTGGGAACCTATTGGTTATACTGCCAATGTCCAACTAAGGCATAAATCTCGTAAACATACATGTCTTTCTTCATATTCCAAGCATATGCTCAAGAAATCATTCAATAACATATAAACTATCAATTAATTGAACTTCATAACATAAACATACCTACAAGACATTATACAACATGGTTATGTCATAATCCATAAACATTCATTTATCTTTCATAATTGTTAACAAATCATGCACTTAACTGAACTTTTAAGGGTCTGGAAACTGTCTTCGTGGAAACCATGCTCCACCCAACTAAAGGTATCTCTACTCATATATCTTTCAACATATTTCCACCCTCGAGTTGAGACTCATGCATTCACCATAGACTTCTTACCAAGCCAAGTTCTCTTAGGGTTCAACACTTGACATATGGGATTTACTAGTTTTTAGTCAAATCCATGTCAAATTGTGCAATTCATTAATCAAAATCATTCTACCGGAAGAACAGTGATAACCATCACTGTCCTCTATGCCTATAATTCCACTAATTTCACTTCATGCACTGCTTGCCACTTCATTGGAATTACTATAGAAAAAACAAGACAAATATGTTTACAACCAAAGGCTTAAGGATCTAGTTCAAGCACTTAGGTTTCTTACCAACCCAACCACCTCTACCATAGTCAAAGCTGGTAATTCACTCAATATATGGACTTGATTGTATGTCCACTTGAGGTACCAAATAAGCCAACAACTTGGTTATCAGTTGAACCATCTGACTGCAGTGCTCTGCACCTAAACTCGGTCCACTATACACTCTACAACCATGATCAACCAATCCCTTGGCCTTTGCATAGTGCTTCTGTATGTCCTATGTAACAGAGTGTAGTTCTCTATAAGTTCAAACATATGATCTTATTCTCCTCTTGCACTGCTCCTTTAGCAATCTTTTGCATTCAAGAAACTACTCACCAACAAAAATTCCATGGGAAATTTTCTGCTCATGGTGTAGCATGAACATTTTCACTCATGCTCTACTCATTTCCCTCTCCAACGTACCTTGCATGCACTCCCATAGCTTGACCTCCTTCGCCAAGCTCGATTCCAACAACCTTACATGGATCCATCACATCCATGCGACACTTGTCCAAAATTTATTAATCTCCACTTATCCACCTTTTTAACCCATAACACAGGTTTTTAAGGTTAACAAAGATATCAAGGCTTAATAAAAAAAGGTAAAGGGTATTCTTTTGAGTTTTCAAGGTTAAACATGGTCATAGAATTACCCCCAAAGGCTATTACAACCCTCCCCGCTCATTGTCATTGGTGAATACATGAGTCCCCGTTCATTCAACATTATGACTTAGCCACAACCTACTCAGACTTTTATATTAATATTTAAAATCATACAATGATTTCTGCCATTAAAGCATTCTTAAAATGTTTACAAAATAAGTTACATTTTAAAGTAGGGTCAAATCCTAGGGATATTACATTCCCCTCCCCCTTAAAATGTACATCGTCCTTGGTATAATTCACCCTCCAAAATTTTACAATAAAACCTTTCAAAATTTAATTACATAATTCAGTCTTCAAACAGATTATGATACTCTTCCCCTCGTCTTATCTTCCAGCTCCTAGGCTCCTTCTTAAGGGCTATAATGGGTCCACTATACCTTTACCTGCTTATGGCCCTGTTATTGAGAACTCTGGTTCTTCTATCTAATATGCATATAGATTGCACTTTGATTTCCCCTTTGGGTTCCACCTGTATCACAGACCAATCAAGAATGTGATTAGTGTCATGTACATACTTTTTTAATAAAGAAATATGGAAAACATTATGTATCTTGATAGTAGGAGGAAGAGCAAGTTCACAAGCAACTGGCCCAAATATGTTCAAGACTTCAAATGGTCCATAGAATCTTGTTGCCAATTTCTTGCAATTACCCAACCTAAATGAACTCTTCTTGCCCTTCACCTTCATAAAAAACTTTGTCCACAACCTCGAACTCTCTAACACTCTTCCTATGTCTGCATAGCTCTTTTTCCTATCTTGAGCAATCACCAAATTTTGTCTTATTTTAGCTACCCCATGTTCCATTTCTTAAAGCATTTTTGGCCCTAGGATCAGCCTATCAACATGATTGTCCCAATTCACTAGAACATTGCACTTTTTACCATACAGTGCTTCGAAAGGGATCATTTTTAGCTATGCCTGGTAACCATTGTTATAGGCAAACTCCACTAAATATAAATAATATTCCCACTTACTGGGTTTATCCATCATGTACATATGAAGCATGTATTCTATGACTTGGTTCACATGCTCTATCTTCCCATCGATCTGAGGATGATACGTTGTACTAAGGTTAAATTTGGTTCCAAATTTGTGGAACAAACCCTACCAAAATTTCAAGATGAACTTTGGATCCTGATCTAAAACTATGGCTTTAGGATTGCCGTGCAACCTCGCAAATTCTCTCATATATATCTCTGCAATCTTGGTTGCCTTGAAAGTGGATTGTACATGTATTAAATGAGTTGATTTTTTAACTTATCAACCATGACCATAATGGAATAATTTTGCCTCTGTCTCCTTGGCAAATTAGTAATAAAGTCAATGGCTACTACATCCCACTTCCATTCTGGTACTGGCAATAGATGGAGTAGTCTAGCAGTGTGCTTATGCTCTGATTTCACCCTTTGGCATTATAAGCATTAAACAAAATACCTTTCTATGTCCTTCTTCATACCTACCTAGTAAAACTCTTTCTTCACCACTACTAATGTCCTCTGATAGTCGAGATGACCTGCACAGGGTACATTGTGCATTTCTTGAAGTATAATCTTCTTCAAACCATTTTCAACTGGTACATAAATCATATTATTGAATTGAAGAGTTCCATCTTCAGTTAATGAATAATTTGCAAACTTTAAGGGCATGTCATATGATTGTAACGTTGTTGCCACCTATAGATAATGATCATATTCCTTTAATGCTTCATGGAACCTGATTTTCAGGTTTGATTTCCATTCACTAATAGTTGTAACTTGCATTATCTGATTTTTCCTACCGAGTGCACCACCCACACAATTTCTCTTTCCCTTAATGTATTTAATATCAAAGTTGAACTCACTTAACAATTCAACCCACCTAGCTTGTATGGCATTCAATTGCAATTGTTCAAAAAAATACTTGAGGTTGAGATGATCGGGCCTTAATTCAAACTAGCTTCCCAAGAGATAATGCCTCCACATTCGGAGTGCACGAACTATGGTAGCTAACTTTAAATCATGAGTAGAATAGTTCTCCTCGTATTCTTTTAACTCATGTGATTCATAACAATTCACATGACCATCTTGCATCAAGACTCCGTCAATTCCTTCCAACAATGCATCGATACATACTACATAGTACTTATTTGGATCTGTAAGTTTTAACAGTGGAGCACATGTGAGCAACTATCTTAAGAGTTTGAATCTTTCTTCACACTTCTGGCTCTAGATAAACTTCACATTCTTCTTTTGCAAGGAAGTAATCATATTGGAAATCCAAGAGAAGGACTCTATGAACCTTTTGTAATAACTTGCTAATCCCATAAACGATCTGATCTATGTCATGTTCCTAAGAGTCAACCATTCTTGAATTGCTTTTAGCTTTATAGGGTCTACTACCACACCTTCTTCACAAATGATGTGGCCCAAATATAATAATTGCTTTTGGTTGAAAGAACATTTGTTAAGCTTAGCATATAATTTGTTCTCCCTCATAATATGTGGAGTGATTCGAAGATGATCCTCGTGCTCCTCTTCAGACTTGGAATAAATCAAAATGTCATCTAAGAAGACTATAATGAATTTGTCCAAGAACTCTTTGAACACACCATTCATCCAGCACATAAAATTTACTAGGGCGTTTGTTAACCCAAAAGGAACCATGGTGTATTCATAATGCCCATACATGGTCCTGAAGGCAGTTATATTAAAATATTCATCCTTTATGTGCACCTGGTGATACCCGAACCTCAAATCAATTTTAGAGAACACCTTTGCCACTCTCGTATGGTAAAAATTATTGGCAATCCTTGGAAAAGGGTATTTTTCCTTGATTGTGGATTTATTCAACTGACAGTAATCCATGCAGATCCTCAACGTGCCATCCTTTTTCCTCATGAACAACACTGGATCTCCCCAAGGTGAAACCCTTGGGCATATGTGTCCCTTTTCTAGTAATTTTTCCAATTGCATCTACAATTCCTCCAATTGTAGGGTGCTCATCGTATAGGGATTTTTAGATGCATTCATTACTCCATGCACCAAATCAATCGTAAAATTGATGCCACGCTTTGGTGACAACCCAGATACATCCTGGAACACGTCCTCAAATTTGCTGAGAACCCAATTTTCTTATGTGTGCCACTCTATCCCTGTTGTTAACTCCTCAACATGGACAACATACAACTGATAACCCTTCCCGATATACTTTTTCATTTGCATAATTGATATTTCCCTCATAGAAATCGATCTGGGAATTCCTTGAATCTGAACAACATTACCATCCTCACTCTTGCAATTCATGGTTTTACCATGGCAGTCAAGAACCGCATAATGTGAATCCAACCATTCTATTCCCAACAACAAATCATACAACCCCATAAAAAATTATGTCCAAATCAGACTGGGTCTGCAATCCATTCATTGCGAATTTGCAGTCTTTGACCACTGAAGTGATTTTCCTTTTCATTCATGTGGCTAACTTCACCGTCCTATGCTTAGGCAGATTATGGCTCACTAACTTACATTTTTTAATCAAGTTAACAGTTACATAATTGAAGGAATCTCCAGAATCAATCAAAATTTTTTACTTTACCCTCAATTTTTATTATCGATGATTGATGATCTGCTTGGCAATTTTCCAACTTCGTATAGGATGTGGAATTCTTATGGCATCATCCCCAACAATAGATGTGCCATTTACATGGTATACTCTGGTATCCCTTCTCTTCTTTTCAATACAATTACTCGGATAGTGGTCACCTCCACACTTCCAACACTTAACTAGCCCTGGTTTCCTTTGTCCTATAGGTTCATTATCCTTGCTACATCTTTTGAAATGGGATGCCTGGAACTATTAAACTTCTCATGCTTAACCTCAAAGGGCCTAAAACCCTTGTTTCATCTTTAGCTTACCTTTCATATTCTTATGCAGGTTCTACCTGTTCTTTCCTTACTCATACAAACATTTAGCCTTCCTTATGCATTCTTTCAAGGTTCAAGAATTATCATAATATATCCTATCCTTATAAAATTATGGTACCATTGAGAAAATGTTGGATTTTTACCTTCACGTCTTGGATGAAGTCCACATGTGACTAACAACTCCAATAACCTCTTCTCACACTACTCCATTGTCATGATGCCCAATCGTAGTTCAAAGAACTTGAGCATCCTCTTGTCATAATACTACTAAAACAAGTAGTATTGCTTTAAATACGTTTGAAATCTCCTCCAATAAAATTCCTTTTCATCCAGGTTTCTACCTATGTCAATTGCTTCCACCACCTATAAGCCTTTCCTTGGAGATTAAAAGTGATGATTATGGCTTCTTGGTTATCTTAATACATGTGCAGCTGCAGGAAATCCTTTGTCTCAAGAATCCACATCTATGCAACTTCATTAAATCTATCCCCATCAAAGGTGGGAGGCTTAATCTTTCAAAGCTCACCATATAAAGCATTCCCTTATCTACCATCATATTGCATTTCAAGTTTCTTACTTCCATGATGACTACCAACTGAATGGCATCGAGAATGCACATTTCAGTCTCTTTCATCAGTCATTGGAATGTTGGTACCTATATGGAATCTCTTTGTTCAGGGACTCTTCTCCTTCCCTTACTATCATAGAAGGTACTTGATGCACCTTAGCATGCATCTGCATTAGGTTTTGCATCAACTACTGATTAATTTGATTCTATTGCTCCATGTGCTGCATAATCTTTCCATTTCCAACCGGAATGTCTTTCAATGTTTGGAACACTTATTTAGGTTCCACTTCCAACTGATGACCATTGGACTTTTCCCTTTGGTCTCCCATTTGTAACTCTTCAGCAAACTGTGATACTTTTGGACTCTTGGCCATCTTTGTAGTTCTGCCTACTCTCAAATCTAGTAACTGGCAACTACAAAGGCCTCAAACAAATTGGACTATACCTAACAATATGAAATTAACTAGGTTTGTTAGTTCGTAATAAAATTCCATATGCATAATTTTGTTCTCATTATCCGCATATAACATTCCATACAAGCATTAACAACTTAAAAGCACACAATCATCAAGACAATAACTCCCAAAGGCTAAGGGTTGAAACCTTAGCTCTAATACCACACTATAATGCATCCCGGCGCTACACAACCACATGAATAACCCTTGGTGACTAAAAACATAACCAGAGCTCTGAATGGGCTCCCAAAATTCTTAAACAAATAATGAAATCAGTTAAACAATGAAGAAATTAATTCAAACAACTAAACAAATAAAAATAATCAACTATGCGTATCAATAACTCACAATCATGCAGAAGCATCATTAAATCATGTGGTAAGTAGCTTGAATTCTAAACAAAATCAAACCATAAGCTTAAACAACCCAGACATTAATAATAGATTTAAACTCCTTTAAAAAAATTGTTTACAGATTAAAACTCATTGATCAGCGTTAAAAACCTTAAAAAAAATTCGATGACCTAAATCCGCCTTACAGGACATAAAACACTGATACTGACTTATTGTGTCGATCCCAACATCAGCAGGAAGAAGTTGACATAGCCAAGTGGGCCAAAAACATAAACACAACATAACGGCCCCAACATTTTGATCCCGATATCGGAAGTCGGAAGTCAACACGAACAACTAACATGACAAATTACACTCTTGATTTTTTATTCCTTATGTCAGAATGTCAAAAGTCAGGAGTCTGCATGAGAAACCAAGGAACACAAATTACACTCCTGAGTTCCGATTCCCAACATCGACACACCAAAAATCGGCTTTGAAACGTAGGCACCACAGTGATTAACAGACATAGTTAAACATTGACATGGCAATCAATGGTCAAGATCACTCTTATCTAACATACCAAAATCAAACCATTTTTTAAATAAATGGATACGACAAAGAAAATGAAAAGGTGGTCGAGGTCCGCATCGATGGCTTATGACTGATATTATTGTCCATAAAGCACGTTGTTGTCGCCTTTCACACACCTGGGGGTTGAGCGTAGCATAAATCCTCAAACTACTAGGTGTGTCCTTGGGGGAAAGTCTCAAGCCCAATACTGACACTTGATCTTGACTCCTCTATTTATGCCAAACTCCTAACAAATCCAAGGGGGGTGGTCCCTAAGAAAGAGTTCAACTAAGGCTCTTTATATTTTAGTTGTTAATAACGAAATTAAGTTGTTTTTAGGAGTTTTTTGGTAAATAATTATGTCGCGATACTGATGCAAAATTGTTTAAACATTAAACAACGTATAACATGAGTATATAAAGATTAATATTGGCAATCTGATAATCAGATGAAAATAAGATTGTTACGTACTCAAATCAGTGCCAAATGGAGTAAAAAATGTTGCTGAAAAGGAAATGTTTTGCAATGTGTCTTGGTCAGTTTTAATTATTAAAGATGAGTTTATTTAAGGGAAGGGGGATTCTCGATATAGTTATGAAGTGCTGAGAATACGTCTAGAGAGATGACAAAATTGGTTCGTCACTCAGAAATGTGGGCTGAATCGGAGTCTCTGAGAAGGTGTTCATCACTACACCAACAAGGGTGTAGCCTAACTGTATCTCGAGGTCACTATTCAGTGGTTCCCGCTTCCTTTGAGAAATTTGCCCAATAATGTCAAAAGGCGTTGTGTCGGATTTTCACAATGTTTAAAAGGTTGTTGATTTTATTACTGTGAAATAATTATTTAGATGTGAATAATTGATCAGTGCGCATTACTGCTTTTGGTTATCCCAAAGCTACGGGGCGAACCTGCGATGGGAAATAACATACATCGGAATGGAAAAAATGTTTGTTCCAATTGTATACTGAAGCAAAAATATTGTGGCATCAAAATAAAAACTAAATCCTAAAAGAATCCACAAGCTATGTGTCACTTTATGATCATCCACCAATAATCGACAAGAAGCCTTTGGTTGGTGGAGAGAGCATACTCAGTGTCAATGAGCGAGGGAACAAAATTATTTAAACAATTTAAAAGATGTAAATGAAAAGAAATAACTAACTAAACAATCTTCAAAGAAAGCGGATTGTGTGCATGTGATTGTTAGAAAAATTCAAGCGGCGAAAGAGACACTACTAATCCCCCCATGGGGAATGAAGTGTGGGCATTGTGTAGCCCACTTGATTTATTTATTACTTATGATTACAATATCAGAAAAATGAAACTAAAATATTTCTTAGACCCTATAAAACAGGTCTAAATATTTATACAACTTTCTAGAGTGAAGGGGAATGAAGAAGAAGGGAAAACTGAGGGTTTTTTGGTGTTTCGGGAGACCCAAAACTCAGATTATGAGCAGAGCTTCCTCCTCTTTTTCTTTGGAACTGCCAAAAAACAGCAAGTTAAATTATTATAATATGATGGAATGAATGAATAAAAGATAAAAATTAAAACTAATTTCAGTACTTGCAAAAGATTGGAAAATTTTACTAGTTTTTAAAACACCAAAATGACAAATTTAGATTCAGCAAAAGATGATTCTTTTTAAGCACTTCCAAATCTAAATTATCTGATATTATAAATAACAAGATTGAAAATATCATACTTTTAATCAGATCTATCAAATTTGCATATTCAAACTATGTAACCGGAAAGAGGAGAGAGAATTGTTTTGAGAAGATGGAAAGAACCTTCAAGCCTCACTTGATCTTCTTATGAAAACTTTGGAGACCCTGTAGAAATAAGATAAAACTTGAAATATTTTCAAAGAGGACAAAGATACAACTAGGTTCAACTCCTCCTTTGAAAAAGTAACCTACAAAACAAACCTATGAGAAACCCTTACATAAAAAGTTAGATCTAGTGTACTAAAAAACGGGCAATTAGAAAGAGTTGAAATACAACTGAATATGAACAACTACTCTCCTATATATTGAGATCAAAATACTAGTAAGCAAGTTATAGCAGTAAATACCTACTCTATGTTCCTTAGGATGACCTTCTAAGCTAGATCTAATAGCAATTTTAAGCAAAAGGAAAAAACAACTAAAAATTTTAACAATGTCACCTCAAATATTCGCAAGCAATCATCTCATAACATAGGGTGGACCTCCAAAGTATGCAATTTTATTCATCAATATAACAACAATACAAAATAGCAAAGGTTTCCTGCATCCATCAAAACAAAGGAGGAGAACCATGATTTTATAATAAAAAATGAAGCTTAAACCCCAAGGGGTTAAATTTTCCAAGTGTGAGGTGGTTTTGGGGGTTGATATAATGGTGGGAGGAGGTTTGAATTCATGGAAGGGAATTCTTCCACCTATATTAAGGTATCCCACTTGGTTTGGGAAGTTGTTACCTCCTCTAACCACTTCATCCAAGTGGCAAAACCACCCTCCATGAGTGAATTTCCCCCCCTTTGTGGAAGTGATTTGGATCCCCTCCTTTGATGGTTGAAGATGCTCATCTATGCTCATAAATGTCCCATACAATATCCTCAACAAATTTGACACCTCAAATACAAGTCCTAGACAAACTGTATTTGATTTAGGAATTAGATTTTCTCCAATTTTCCCATTTATTTGACCCTCTAAGTCATTTTGGAGAGAAAATCAAAATTACTAATTTGACTCTCAAAAGTCGGTTTAGGGGTTAAGTTGGGTCTATGGGTCCAAAAACGAGCATCCCTGTGACCAAATTGGCCCCCTAGACCCAATTTTATGACCTTTTGATATATTACAATTAAAATACACCTTATCGGTGATTTTATTAAAAAACTAAAAATTAAAAAATCCTAAGGGGGACTTATTGAATGTTCACGAAAATATGGACATATGACTAGCATGGTATAATTCATAGGCCCTAGTATTTAATAACCTTTTTGAGAAAAAAGTTACCAAACTCACAATCCTGGCTTTGGAGGATTTTGAGTGAAAAACTTGAAAATTATATGTCGCTTAAAAAAGCGTCATGTAATTAACAAGGAAAAAAACACTCAAGGGTGATGACCTTGATGATCAAGTCTAAGAAGGCCAAGCCTTTTACATAAAAAAAACCTCAAGTATGTCATTTATTACAATTCCCTTGAAAGGGTGTGAACGTCCAAAGAGGCCACAACTATCCCTGATGAAATCAAGGAACTTCCAAGCACGAAGTAAGAACAAGTGATTTGTTTCGATCCTTGGTGGCTCGCTTGAAAAATCCCCTAAGTGAAACTTAGTGGATAACATCTGGCTCCAACTGCGGGAGATGTGCTCGATCTGGGCTCAGGAAAGGAGAGGATACAAGAATGCGAGCATCTCTGGTTTATATAATCTGTAAAAATATTTTAGCTTGACAAGAAAACCTTAGTAGCACAAGTTTTATGAAAAGAGCCAATGAAATATAAGTTGCTTTATTGAAAGGAACCAAAACTAATTAATGAAAGAGAGTTGTATTCCTAAGTATATAAAAGAAATGTATAAAGTAAATGTTCACTTTGAGGAGCTTATTTTCCTACTCTAAGAAAACTAAAATAAATATCTTAGGAAGGTTAGACGGGAGATTATAATCATGGAGAAGGCCATCTAACTGCTTCCCAAACTGACAAGTCCTCTTGCATGCTTCTTCTATCCAAGAATGGATAGGACTGATGTAAACAATTGTATGATGAGGCATCTCATCATACTCATCAAAAGGGCTTATCTGCTGATAAATCTGTGCATAAACCCAAAACTGCTACAAATCATAAGGAACATCTATATGTGAAGACGATGGATGAAAAAATCTTCAATTAGTTGCACCCAATCTAACTCTTCATTGTATTACTTCTCCAAGTCCTCATTAAAGATACTCAAATACAATTCTGACTCATGATATGAAAACTCTAATTGCTCTTCTTTACAAATTTCATAAGTCTCAGAGTATACACTCTCCTTGCTAGGCATATCATAGATGAGATTTTCAAAAGTCTCATAGGTTGGATTTTCAATAATAGTCCAATAATCATCCTCCCCATATATGTCAGATGTGATAGATTCCTTATCACTGGTATCAAGTTCTTGTATGTATTTCTTCTCTTTGCCTTCATTATCGACACTGATATATGGCTCAGACTAATCATATGGATTAGTTGCATGCTCCTCTTCCATATAAAAATTTACCGAGGACACAATATCCATGCTCTCTCCTTTTAAAAACTCACAAATATGATCTTCAGTAAAACCATCAAGAGACTCAAAATTCCCTCTGTTAGATATGTCGTAGACAAGACTATCAACAAAACCATCAAAAGATTATGGTTCATTATTTTCCTCCTCAGACATGTCATAGATTGGATTTTCAATGAATGTCCAGGAATCCTTATCAACATCTTTGTCGAACATAAGGGAGTCTTAGTCACTTGTATCATGATCCATACCATACTTGTCCTCATATTCATACTCATATTCTTAAAAAAAATGTCACAAGGAAGTAAACCTTCCAGACTATCATCATTATACAAAGAACAAGTAGGAGTGCCATCATGCACATTACAACTTTCATCATAAGTTTCATTATAAGATTATGTAATGGTTTCATCCTGAGGTAGATCTGGAGTACAAATGTGATCATCATCACTGAAATAATCATGATATGATTCCCAATCATCAATATTCTCTGTTGATGTGACACGAGAAGGGTCTTCAATAATATTTTCACTTAATAGCTCTTCATGCACAAACTCAATGGGAACATCATGTATTTCTTCTTCATTGTGATTTCTCGAAGGTAGAACCCAATACATATCATTTCCTAACCTGATGAGACGAGGTAATTTAGGTTCTTCCTCATGATACTCTATCCAGGGCAAAGAAATACAAAGGAACTCTTTCAGGAACTTGTCTAAATCTTCCATTGTAGTCTCTCCTGTATGCCACTGCCTCAAGAATATTCTAAGGAAGCTTGAAAGGGAAATAATACCTTTATTTGGAAAACCATTGAGATACCACTCACAAGCACTTCCTCGTAGAGTACTGACAAACATTTCGATCATATTAGCTTCATACAAAACATTGAAGTCAACTAGAATTTTAAGGAAAGATATGACATGTCGGACCTCTACGTGCTCATTTCCACAAAATATAGGTAGATGATCATATATATCTTCACCAATATGATAATTAAGGAATCCTGAGATGTTTTAGAAGGTTGTTGATTTTATTACTGTGAATTAATTATTTAGATGTGAAGAATTGGTAAGTGCACATTACTGTTTTTGGTTATCCCAAAGATCAGGGCGAACCTGCAATGAGCAAGAGCATACACCGGAATGGAAAAAATGTATGTTCCAAATGTATACTAAAGCAAAAATATTGTGGCAGCAAAATAAAAACTAAAGCCTAAAAGAATCCACAAGCTATGTGTCACTTTCTGATCATCCACCAATAATCGGCAAGAAGCCTTTGGTTGGTGGAGAGAGCATACTTCGTGGCAACAAGTGAGGGAACAAAATTATTTAAAAAATTTAAAATATGGAAATGAAAAGAAATAACTAACTGAACAACCTTCAAAGAAAGAAGATTGTGTGTGTGGTTGTTAGAAAATTCAAACAACGAAAGAGACACTACCAATCCCCCCAGAGGGGAATAAAGTGTGGGCGCTATGTATCCCACTTTCTTTCTTTATTATTTGTGATTACAATATCAGGAAAAATGAAACTAAAAGATGTCTTAGACCATATAAAATAAGTCCAAATATTTATACAACTTTATGGAGTGAAGGGGAATGAAGAAGGGAAAACTGAGGGTTTTTGGTGTCCTGGGAGACCAAAAACTCGGATTCTGAGCAGAGCTTCCTCCTCTTTTTCTTTGGACCTGATAAAAAACATCGAGCTTAATTGTTATAATATGATGGAATGAATGAATAAAAGATAAAAACTAAAACTAATTTCAGTACTTGCAAAAGATTGGAAAATTGTACTAGTTTTTAAAGCACCGAAATGACAACTTTAGATTTAACAAAAGATGATTCTTTTTAATCACTTCTAAATCTAAATTATCTGATATGCTAAATAAGTAGATTGAAAATATCATGCTTCTAAATAGATCTATCAAATTTGCATATTAAAACTATGTAACCGAAAAGAGGAGAGAGAATTGTTCTGAGAAGATGGAAAGCAACTTCAAGCCTCGCTTGATCTTCTTATGAAAACTTTGGAGACCCTGTAGAAATAAGATAAAACTCGAGAGATTGTCAAAGAGGAAGAATATACAACTGAATTCAAGTCCTCCTTTGAAAAAATAACCTGCAAAACAAACCTATGACAAACCCCTGCATAAAAAGTTTGATCTAGTGTACTCAAAAACAGGAAATGAGAAAGAGTTGAAATACAACTTAATATGAACAACTACTCTCCTATATCTTGAGATAAAAATACCAGTAAGCAAGTTACAACAGTGAATTCCTACTCTATGTGCCTTAGGATGACCTTCTAAGCTATATCTAATAGCAATTTTAAGCAAAAGAAAAAAACAACTCAGAAATTTAACAATGTCACCTCAAATATTTGCAAGCAATCATCTCAGAACACAGGGTGGACCTCCAAAGTCTGCAATTTTATTCATCAATATAGAAACAATACAAAATAGCATATGTTTCTTACATCCTCCAAACAAAGGAGGAGAACCCTGCTGTTATAGCAAAAAAGATGCTCAAACCCCAAGGGGTTGAATTTTCCAAGTGTGAGTGTTAAGAACTCGTGTCAGCCCTCATCTTTATTTCGTTAGTGTATTATGTTGGATGCATATGCTTTGTAATTCATTCTGTTAGTATGTTGCATTATCCCACATTCATGGGGAGTAATAGTTGTTAAGTCGTCCAGTTAGTATGTTGTATTATCCCACATTCATGGGGATTAATAGTTGTCTAGATTAGACTTAGTATATAAGTATGTGTTGAGACCAATGAAAGTATCCAAGAGTTATTTTGTATTGAGCTTTCTCAAAGGAGGTTGGCCCCTCGAAGTGGCCTGCGATCAATAAAATCTCTTTTGTGCTCCAATATTTATGTTATATCATGCATTCTCATTGTTTATTGCAGGAGGTTCTTCACATCTAGTATCAGAGCACTTCCTCAGGCTCGCTGGGTGGAATTTCTGCCATTTTTTTTTCATTGCAGTGCTTCCTAGCGTTGTGATTATTACAGTAGTTTTTCTTCTTTGCATCGGTATTATTCATTTGGATTAGGTAATAAACCCTATCCGCTTAACTGTGAGAAGTACTTGGGCATAGCCCTAAAACTCATTGTGAGGAGTACCACAGGAGCCCCGAAGTATTTAGCCATTGAGAGGACCCGCCAAGCGAAAAGGATAATGACCCCTACCTGATTGACTAGTTCCACCTGTGAGGTAAACCAAGAGCTATCGTTTGTGGCAAAGTGGTTATTAGTTTTATCGGAGCTGTGGACTGAGGGGTACTTCCCCAATACACAAGTCATTTGATAGCATTGGTGGCCAAATGAATCCCTTGAACCACTAGGAAGTCGAACATACCTGGGTTCCATATCCATTTCCAGTTGATAAAGCATTGATTCCATAACCGCCATAGATAATTTCATCCATTTCCAGTTGATCAAGCGCATATTTCCAGAACCGTCACAAATCATTTCCACCGAACTAACGTAGAAGCGCATATTGTTGGCCATATCTTCTTTTTTAATTCCATTTCCCTTGAAAATCCACTAAACCCCCGTAATGCCATTCTGTATATTTCCTTCCTTGAGGACCCTATCCCAAATTCCATTTCCCAAAGCCCGAAATTCCACATTTGTTTATTTTTAGGGTTTTTCATAATTTTTCTAATTCTCACCAATCACCTTCAAATTTTGCCATTGTATTTGTTTCCAATTTATGCTTACTTATTCCTCTCTGACAAATTTTCCCGTTCTTTCACCTCGCTTCTGAAATTAGCATTTTATGCTTCCCTGTCCCTCAGAAAGTGACCAAAAACCCAGTCAAACACCAATTACCCACCCAAGTTTTTCCCAACTGAAAATTCTCATTTTCTAAAACCCTTTCCGTTTTTGTTTTCTACCCATTTCTAAATAATAAAAAATAATAATAAATGTTTATGGTTGTCACCCGTATCGGAGCAAATAAACAAATGAAAGAAGAACTTCCCACCATCAAGGCCAAACTCAAAGATCTGGATCAAATATTTCTCAGACTCTATCTTCAACATTCACCCATGAACAACCAACAATAGCCTGATTCTTCTGCAGACACTGGGTTCTCTTCCTCTAGCAACCTTCATGGGCCGAAGCTTGAGTTTCCTTGCTTCAATGGTGATGATCTAACTAGATAGATTTACAGGGAAGAACAATATTTCAGTATGCATAACTTTTTTGATGTCAATAAAGTCTCACTTGCATCCTTTCATTTGGAACATGAAGCCCTTCAATGGTTCCTTTGGTACATCAACGCTCATGCAGATCCAAACTGGATAGATTTTTGCCAACTCCTTTTGCAACGATTTGGCCGTAGAGCTTTTGATGACTTCATAGTAGCACTCACTAAACTTCGCCAAACTGGCACTGTGTGGGATTATCAGACAGAATTTGAGAAATTGGCCAGTCACATAGAAGGATTGCCTGATGCATTTTACCTGAGTTGATTTAGCAATGGTATGAAGGATGCAATCCGATATGAGGTTAAAATGTTCTATCCCAACACAATGATGGAATCCCTAGGGTTGGCTAAGTTAGAAAAGGACAATATTAGGGCTCAACAATGATCCAAATCCACTTTTGTTACATTCAGAAATATAGTTCCCCAAAGACCTCAAATTTTGCCAGCTCCTAGGACCACTCTTATCAAGCATTTGTGATCCAGGTCGTACCTAGGTGCACGCTGGGGAAAACAGTTGACTCAATGAGTCAAGTATTGTTATGGTAGAAGCTTATAAGAAGAATCAGCAAAGTAGGAAAGACACTTAGGTCGACAAGAAATATACACACAGACAATATGCAAGAATTTGAACCAATTTATTACTTCTGCTCCATGAAAGTTGGAGGAATCAAATAGATGATCAGAAAGATGCTATATTACATTAATGTACATGCTTATATAGGATGTTGAGATGCTTTGGTGACTACCCACTACACTTAGTTACAATAATTTATAACGGTCAGAAGTTCAACCGTCGCAGAGCATGTTGGTATGTTGTATTCGAGGCGGACCTGTCGAATGCAAACTTGTCAACTAAACATGTCGAGGAAAACCTATCGAAGGTGAACCTGTTGGCTGCCAAGGTGAACATGTCAGCTACTGGTTGGATCATTCCTCCTTCCTTAAGAAACAATGGTCTCCATTGTGTATTTGTTCAGGTGAGGAAACTTGTCGGTGACTTCATCAGCAGAGTACCATTTTTCTTGTGCAGGGAGTTTTCTAGCTTTAGCCACTTGAAACAAGGGAATGGAGTTTGTCCTTGTATGGTGTATGCGTCGTCCCATAATGGTGTCACAAAGAAGAGGTTCCTGAACATCTAGATGGATGTCTTTAGGTTATGTTGTCTGCAAATCATTCTACTCCAACAATGGTACATGGTATGGTCGAAGTAGATCTACATTGAAAACTGGATGTATGCCAAGGCATGCAGGAATGTTGAGCTGAAAAAGGTTTTCTCCAATCTACATGAGGATACTGTATGGACCATATCGCAAAGGTTTCATCTTTCTATATGGACCAGTGAAGCGCTCCTTCTTTAGATGTAACTAGACCTGATCCCCAATTTGGAATGAATGAGGAATACGATGCTTGTCATGTCAGGCCTTAGCTTTTTCATTAGCTCATTGTGACATCTCATGTGCTTGCTTCTGAGTGTTGTAGATTTGATCTCTGAACTTCAATGCTTTCTCCACTTCTTGTCCTTCAAAATTAGTGTCGTTCGACTGTGTCAAGGAACTGATTAAGTCGATAGGCACTGAGGGTTGAAATCTGTAACAGATCTCAAATGGACTCTTGCCCATAGAGTTGTGTTGAGCATGATTGTAGTTATGTTGTATGTATGGAAGGTTTTCATCCCATGTTCGCTGATGCTTTTGGTTATACATGGGAAGAAATTGTACGAATAAGTGATTTACAACTTTGATTTTTATGTATGTCTACGTATGGAAGGCTATCGACAAAGAGAGTCTCATGTCGAGCTATTGCCAGAGAGTTTACCAAAAGGTGTTGATAAATCTATCATCTATATCGAAAATAATGGTCGTCAGGAGGCCATAATGTTTCCACGCATGTTCAAAGAAGAGTTGAGCAGTCTCTTGTGTTGTTGTAGTCTTCTTGCATTGTATGAGTATAGATATCTTGGAAAATCTATCGAATACTACTAGTATCGCGTCATGTTGATGTTTGGTAGTAGGATATCCCATCAAGTATTCCATAGAAATAGATTCACATGGTCGGCTAGGAACTGGAAGGGGTGTATACAGTCCTTGTCGTCGATTCAGCGGTTTAGCAATGGCACAAACCTTGCATGATCGAATATACTTGTTGACGTCAGATTTAAGTGAAGGCCAATAAAAATACTTTTGGAGGATAACAAGTGTTTTTGTGACTCCAAAATGTTTTGCAGTCTTGTTGTAGTGTGTGTCCCAAATGAGCTTATGTCGGTGCTCACCGGTTGGTACAAAAAGTTGTCCAAGATTGTATAGAAAGGTGTCTTTCAAGAAGTAGTCAACAGTAGACAACTTGTCGGTCTGAAGTTGTCGATAGATTGTAGAAAAATCACACTCTACCGAATACAATTATGGCCAAGTGGTGGTGTCGTAACCCTACATACTCATCACTGTAGATAGTAGAGTAATGGTTGGTCTGATGAGACAATCGGCTACAGCATTGGCTTTGCCTTTCCAATACTTAATTAGCAATTGAAATTGTTGCAGGTAATAAATCCACTTGAGTTGTCAAGTTGTCTATAGTTTCGACTGAGTCAGAGCAAACTACAAAGGTTTATGGTCAGTGAGGATGACAATTTCCTTGCCAAGAATGTAGTGTATCCATTTCTTGAGAGCTTGCACAATGGCATATAGTTATTTTTCATACGTCGAGTACCTTATAACAGTGTCGCTAAAAGTTTCCGAATGAAATGTGACTGGGTGACCCAACTGAATGATCACTGCGCTGAGGGCATAGTCCAATGCATCCCTCTTAATCTCAAAGGGTTGATGTAAATCAGGTAACACAAGTACTGGTGTAGTACAAAGCTTGTTTTTTATTTGTTCAAAATCTTGTTGTTGTGTCGGTTTCCATTTGAAGACAATTTTCCCATTTCCTTTTGTCAACTGATTCAAAGGCCATGCAATGTGGCTGAAGCCAAGTATGAATCGTCGATAGAAATTCTCCAAACCAAGAAAACTTCATAGTTCATGAATGTTTTGAGGAATGGGATAGTCTTTGAGGATCTATACTTTTTTTGGGTCGACATGAATGCCTACAGAGTCAATTACATACCCCAAATACTTGATGTTGGTCATCACAAATGAGCATTTGTCCATGTTCAGATATAGCCGATGTTGTTAGAGAGTGTCGAAGTTGTTTGACATGTTCTTCCCATGATCGACTGAAAATCAAAATATCGTCGAGATAGACAATGACACATTTAACGATGAAAGGTCGTAGAAGGTCATCCATATATCTCATGAAGGTTGTAGGTGTATTGGTTAAGCCAAAAGGCATGACTAACCATTCAAATAATCATTCTTTGGTTTTGAAAGTCACTACATCGGTGGACTCGATTGGAATCTAGTGGTATCCTAACTTGAGGTCGAGTTTCATAAAGCACTAAGCACCTTTTAGATTATCGATGAGTTCATCAATCCAAGGAAGAGGGTATATGTTCTTCACTTAAATTTTTTTGAGAGCCCAATAGTCAATGCACATGCACCAAGTCCTATCTTTCTTTGGAACTAAGACGACTGGACTTCCACAAGGAGAAGAGATGGGCAGATATGACCCTTGTCGATCAAATCCTGGATTTGTCTGCGAATCTCTTCATTTTCAAGAATGGATCTTCTGTAAACAGATGTGTAAGTTAATGGAGAACTAGGAACAAGTTCAATGGAGTGTTTTACCTGACAATGCAGAGGCACTCTATCTGGTGCTTGAAATATGTTCTGGTATTCTTCAAGAATGTTGTCGATCGACTGTTGTTGTTGTCAAGAGTTGCGTTGGTCGGTGAGTCAACTCATTGTTGTAGTCTTCCTGGAATGTTGAGACTTGATCATGACTAATGCAAACTTTTGAGCATGATTGATAAGTTTCTCTGTTTGTTTGGAAGATATCATAGCAACCGTTGATATGGGTTATCACTCTGGTATGTCATACCATCGATTTCGGATTTTGACAATCACCTTTTAAGGCCGTGACTAATATGTACCATGTCGATCCCATAGGTAGGGTTTACCAAATAGGGCATCAGCTACGGAAAGTGGTGCCACATCACAGAGTACTTCATCTTCAAAAGGCTTAATGACATAGGCGAGTCAACATTGTCGTGTGATCCTTAGTTCCTTCCCATCCTTCATCCAACCGATATTGTAACGCTAAGGATGTGGAGTGGTGACAAGACCTAATTTCTTCACAATATCTTCATAAACGAAGTTCTTCTGGCTATCGTTATCCACAATAAGATGTAATGGATTGTTCTAAACCCATATCTATGTATGAAATAGGCGCTCTCATTCCTCCTCATCAACAATGGTCAAGGATGATGGAGTGGTCGAGGTCGAAGCCAGGAGGGTTGATGCATCTGGATCAGTTTCTACCAGAGTTCTGTTGGACAAGTCGGATGTCGACAATTTTGCCAAAAATGTCTTCTCGGCTTTACATTCTGACATATCATGCCATGATAAATTGTGATAATCACACCATTTCCCGATAGGAGCTTGTTTGTTGCAATCCCTCTTGTCTTTCTGAAAGTTCTTCTTTCGATGATCGGGCTTTGGCTGAGTCCGTTGAGAAGGGTTCTTGAACTTGTCCGAGTCGGGTGGTGACTTCTTGTCAGATGTTCGACCTGTTGGCTTGTTCGCAAAATGTGCTTTCCTTTCTGTTTAGTTTCAAGCTTGACGACGTAGTGAAATGCATCTGCAAGCGTACTGACAGTCAGAAAATTCATCTCTTGCTGAATGTACGGGGATAAACCGCTGACATACTTCAATATAAGCAATTTCTCTTCTTCTTGGACACCAAGTCTAGCCATGAGTCGATAGAACTCATCGGCATAACTCTGTACGAACTGGTCTTTCCATTGCCTTAGCTTCTGCCACTTATTGTACTGTTGTTCAAGGAACTTGGGTGGGTAGAACTCCTTACGGAAATATTCGACAAATTTTACCCATGTGTCGATGGGGTCTTCTTCTTTTTCCATATTTGTTGATAGATTCCCCCACCAGCGGTGTATGGAGGTTGACATCTTTAAGGATGCAATGGTGATATTTTCTGCTTCTGAGAGTTGGTTTACCGTGTAGTACGATTCCAATTATTGACGGATTCTGCATCAATATTGCCTTCAAGGTTCGGTATGTATAGATTCATTTGCACTTTGAAGGGGCTGATTTTATCGGAGTGAGATCACATCGAGGATTCCCCGGAGTTCATAGTGACTCTCAGGAGAATCTTGCTGAACTAGGCGAACATTTCGGTTCGCTGGTGAGCCAGTGTTTTTTCTATGAATTGCTCAGTCTCGCCAATTGCATGTCTGCTTCTTCAACCATCTTTTATGAAGTGTCTGCTTGTGTTGTTGGGATTGCGAGTGTGTTTTAACAGGCATAAGTTAAATAACTTCAATGGAAGTTCTTATGTAACTTAAGCTCTGGACAAGATCTTGCTTTGATACCAATGATCCAGGTCGTGCCCAAGTACACATTGGGGACAACAGTCGACTGAATGAGTCGAGTATTGTTATGGAGAAAGCTCATAAGAAGAATCAACAAAGTAGGAAACACACTTAGGTTGACAAGAAATATACACACAGACAATATGCAAGAATTCGAACCAATTTATTACTTCTGCTCCATCAAAGATGGAGGAATCAGATAGATGATCAGAAAAATGCTATATTACATTAATGTACATTCTTATATAGGATGTTGAGACGCTTGGGTGACTACCCACTACGTTCAGTTGCAAGAAGTTATAACTGTCAGAAGTTCAACCATCGCAGAGCATGTGGGTATGATGTATTCGAGGCGGACTTGTCGAGGGTGTTACGGAGAAAACTTCCTATGGCTTGCGGTACCACAACAGACAGAGTAACCACAGAAATCAATCCTTTCCTATATGCAAGAGAAACCAAACATCTAACAATAAAGGATCTCGATACATACCTTATTTTGGATGGTTGATGTAGATCCCCGTTGAGCTTTTCCACTCTCACTTGTATAAGTAATTTGCTCTCTCAACATTCAGCAAACAAGACAAGCATGCTATATATAATTGTGTTAGACCTACTCTAGCATATATAATCAATAACATATAAGCATTTAAAAGCATCCATGGATTCAATACTCATTTAAATACACATTATTGGACAAGAAAAGATATTTCTATTAATATAAAACAGATATTACAATAGTGACAACCTCTGTCGGCACGTCTGCAAATCGAAGAAACTAAGTCCTCCACCTGGGCCTCCACCACTTCAATCCTCCATCTCTCGATAGCAAGCTCATGAGCAAAGGAAATCTTGGGAATAACACAAAGTGCTCCAAGGGACAAAGGGATGCAGACTCAAGTATAAGCTCCGGCAACAATGGACTATAATTTTCTTGCTATTCAATTCCTCCCCTTTCAATGTATCCAAAGGGTTCCTTATATAGTGCTTCAATGGGGTAATGGAAGGTCAAATTTGAGTGATCTCAAGGCATATGGAAGGCCAAGAGACAAGTGACTCAGATCCACATCAAGGAAAACTCCAAAACTATTTGGCCTTTTGCACACATCCCGATGTACGTGGGTTTGAGGGTCAAATCTGCGTATATACGCAAGAATAGGTTTAAAAGTCGCGTATAGAAAATAATGCATGTTTTTAGGGATGATCTTGGAAACATCAAAGGTACAAAAATGGTCCATGGGGTATAAAGAGTCTGCAGAGGGATAGGGAAGGCCATAAAGGTGTGACCCACCATGTGTGGTAAAATCAACTGTAACAGATGCCCCCTAATGTGTGAGGTCAAAGGGGTCATACGATGGCCACAATACATTATAAGTCCATCCCAGAAGTGGAGTGATGAAGAAACAGGTGGAAGAACCAGTCATCCAATAGTACAATATAATGATCAAACTCTGCACATAACTGCAAGTAGATATAGTAGTCCCGGATACATAAGAGTACAATGGCCATGAATAGGCATGATACAAAATATGACATGTGTGGTCATCGCCACATATAATATAGATAGATCAGAATCTCCATGATGAAGATACACAAAGGATCATGATCTCCATGAAGCCTGAAGATATATAATAGATCAAGATCTCTATAATGGCTGGAAACATCTGACATATACTAGAATCAAGTCACGAGAGCTGAAATCTCATGAACACTGGCACGATCAAGGAGATAGCATATATGAAATGCCACCAATCTGGAGGTCTTCTACACAATCCGCTATGAGTACATGTCCTACTATGCGAATAGAGGCGTCGAGGTCGAACATAGTAGTCCATCGTCTGATTACCAGTCATTGATGTATACCGTTAATAGATGCGAGATCACCCACCGATGATGAAAATGGGAATCAAGGTACTAGAGTGCAAACTAACAAGTGTGAATAAAGGTGTTGAAGTCAAACACTTGAAAGGATCCATCAATTAGGGGACATTGATGTATTCCCAAAAACTGTCGATGGTGAGAGAACCTACCACTAATGACTGCAAGTCTCAAGGCACTAAAAAATGACTCTATATTCCTATCCCAGAATAAATGATCAGAAGTCAATGGGATGAAATCCGATGGAAGGAGGGCATTAAGGCACCCCCCCGTCATCCAACATGAGGTACTCAGCAATGCTGTATAATGTGGAAGGACTCGATCATAATGTGCATGAACCAGTATCAGTACCGGGAATGGCCGACATGCAAAGTCAAGAGAACTGAGGAATGGTCGACTCAGGTTTCAACTTCCTTCGAACAAGAGCATAAAAGTGAATGGTGGCTGATTGTAGGCAGCATAGACTCGATATACAAAACTGGGACATCTCTGCGACACAGGAGGCATCGATAGAGGCTCCATAGGGGCTGGAAGCTTAACCAGTCAGTGGAGATAAACTCAGAGAAACGAGTACATCTACTAATGTCAAACTATTAACCCAACCAATGGATGTGATATATAGTGCTCTGTTTAAAGGCGACACGACTCGACTGCTACCAAAGACAACATCTTTTCTTGTCCGGCTTTTTGTTTTTTTGATTTTTTGGACTTTTTCAAATATTTTGAAAAGCTTGAAAAAGAATAAAAGTGCTTTATAGTTACAGACTAGGAGGAGACGAGTGTCAATGGGCAAACAAACTAGTTCCAAGCAGTGGAACATGCCTATGCTCAATGCAAGGACACATATGTAGGATAACGACACTCGGGGGAAAGTCCCCTCCCGATAAAAATGGGGAATCAAGCTGCAAAGGATATATAAAATGGCTCTGCGTGGCTAGACATGAGACAAGCTTGGGCTATATGGCTGATAATCAAAGTCAGGGAAGCTGGCATAAGGCTCAATAAGGCAGGCAAAACTCATGATAATGCAATTACAACTTGATATGAGGGAGTCTTGGGGGAAGAAGGCCAGCAAAAAATATCAAGAGGAGTATGAGGCTCTTGCTCAAAGTCATGGTGGTACTATACAAAGGACTCCCAGACCTAAGAGAGGACTCACAGCATGGGTATCAAAAGCAAAGGGGGGATAACTAGGACACCCATGTATAGGAAAGCTCTACCATTCACACAATACTACTTCTAACAACATCATGAAGGTTCCATGATACCATGGAATGGATTCGTACCTAAGGTTAAAATGAAACAGTCATAAGGTCATGCAAAATGCAAGCGGATGTGAAATCCTAACCTATATGCCAGTTTAGACATGATACCTGTGATAGGAATGAACAGGTCAAAACCTCGGAGAGAGTGTACAAAAACTGGACCCTATATGACAACCATATTAGTCAAAAAATAGTCAATAAAGAATCCAAACTATAGGGAATAGGGAGGAATGATCATGACGAATAAATTCAAAGGAAACAATGCGGTGGACGATGGGCCATAAAAAGGAATGTAAAGTGTAGACCCACCATTCACGTATCCACTACCACCCCCGTGAGGGTGACCACTAGTGTAAAGACCGAGCAAAGGGAATAAAAATCCTCCACAAATGGAGTAGAGGATGGAATATGACCATTCCCAAATCTATGAGCACGGTAAGGGACTGTGATGCCCCCAAGTCTGACACCAGGGTCCGTACTAGGACCAAGGATAGGTGATAGGATACCAGGCATGCCAAAAATAAAAGGACCCAAACTCAAGAGAGCATAAATATACTCAAGTAACCATGATCCCAAAGGCCAACTAGCGTACAAAGAGCACACTCCTAAGAAAATCTACATCCAAAATATAAGCAAACCAAGGGGAGGATGTGTGAGCTCCCGAATGCAGTAGGTATGTCTCACCTAAGAGAGGCTCTAAACTTCCATACACTACAAGTGGAGGTACGTAACCAATTATAGTGGCCCTCGGCTTCAACGCATAAAGCGACTGTGTTTTCTGACCTCTACCTGGCCAAGACACCTGCAGAATAACCTCTGCAAGTACCCCCTATGATAACCTACGTAAGGCAACTAAGGTCACCCCAATATAACCAATGCCCAGGCGGACAATCATAGGCAGGATCGACCGTATGGGCAGGGCAGCAAAGCTCAAAACTCTCGAAAGAGCCCCCAGATATGAATACAATCCTGGAAATATCTCTGGTGCTACTCAGTTACAACCAGGGGTCATCCCAATCATAACCACTCACACTACCTCGTGCTTAACTCCCTTGTAAGAGGAGGATCCTGAGAAACACTAATTATACCAAGGAATTTCACACTCTCACCTGGACAGACACATACATGTTTCATTTGGTGGTCTTGGATAATTTACTCACAATGAACTATTCCAAGACCATAAAACCTAGTCTTGTTGGTGCACCCTATAAAAGAAAAGAGTGTAATTCATTTTATTATGCGTTGATTTTAATCGGCTGTAATTACTCAAAGGGAAATGGCCGTGCAACTAATGACATTATGACTCAGCAGTGAAATAAATATGCACACCATAACAAACAATGCTAAGTGCAATCTTTGTCAAATGAAAAATAGGGTATGCCACTACATGAGATGCATAAAAAATCATTCCTTCGATGTCAATGCAATCCTTCCTATATGAAATCCTAAATACAAATTTCATCCAAGCAATCCAATGCAAGTACCTCCTCAAATCCATATCTAAGATGCAACTAAGAGTGCAACTACTTTGTATTTTTCAATATAAAAGAATGAAAAATGCAATAAAAGTCATCTAAAACTCTCAGTCTCCGCAGCAAGTATAAAACACAAGCCCGGCAAGACACCGAGACAAAAAAGAGTAATGCACTAATGGCAAAACAAAAAGGATAAATGACTAAAATTACTTTCAAATAAAAATCAATGAAAATGTGGTCTTTGGTCATAAAAGAAGCATCCAACAGACAACATCAGACCCAAGGAAGACCCAACCACACTCACAACCCACCCAACAACTTCCCACAACATTGAACTCACCAAAAGGGAGGATGTATGCGACTGTTTAAAGAAGAGTTGTGTATATATGTGGCTTTTGGCCAAAAATCTGCATGTATATGTGGATTTTGGCCAAAAACCTACGTGTATACACGACTTTTGGCCAAAAATCTGTGTATGTACGTGACTTTTAGCCAAAAACCTGCGTATACAGAGAAGACAGTGGTAAAAAGCAGGCCAAGGGTCAAACCAATAAAGGGGAGTGTCAATGGATGAACATACTATAAAATGCAACACATAAATAAGGAGAAACAAAGATCAAGTAAAAAATATCAAGCACATTGTGCCCCCAAACCCCAAAGAAAAACAAGGAACGTCCCCAGTATGGTCACCAATTCTGTTACGGAGAAAAATTCCTATGGCTTGGGGTGCCACAACAGATAGAGTAACCACAGAAATCAATCCTTTCCTATATGCAAGAGAAACAAAACATCTAACACTAAAGGATCTCAATACATACCTTATTCCGGACAGTTGATGTAGATCCCCATTGAGCTTTTCCACTCTCGCTTGTATAAGTAATTTGCTCTCTCAACATTCAGCAAACAAGACAAGCATGCTATATATAACTGTGTTAGACCTACTCTAGCATATATAATCAATAACATATAAGCATTTAAAAGCATCCATCAAAACAAAGGAGGAGAACCATGATTTTATAGAAAAAAAGAAGCTCAAACCCCAGGGGGTTAAATTTTTCAAGTGTGAGGTGGTTTTGGGGGTTGATATAATGGTGGGAGGAGGTTTGAATTTGTGGGAGGGAATGATTCCACCTATATTGAGGTATCCCACTTGGTTTGGGAAGCCGTTACCTCCTCTAACCACTTCATCCAAGTGGCAAAACCACCCTCCATGAGTGAATTTGCCCCCCTTTGTCGAAGTGATTTGGAGCCCCTCCTTTGATGGTTGAAGATGATCCTCTATGCTCATAAATGTCCCATACAATATCCTCAACAACTTTGACACCTCAAATACAAGTCCCAGACAAACTATCTTTGATTTAGGAATTGGATTTTCTCCAATTTTCCCATTTATTTGACCCTCTAAGTCATTTTGGAGAGAAAATCAAAATTACTAATTTGACTCTCAAAAGTAGGTTTAGGGGTTAAGTGGGGTCTCTGGGTTCAAAAATTAGCATCCCCATGACCAAATTGGCCCCCTAGGCCCAATTTTATGACCTTTTGCTATATTACAATTAAAATACACCTTATCGGTGATTTTATTAAAAAACTAAAAATTAAAAAATCCTAAGGGGGACTTATCGAATGTTCATGAAAATATGGACATATGACTAGCATGGTATAATTCATAGACCCTAGGATTTAATAACCTTTTTGATAAAAAAAAGTTACCAAACTCACAATCCTAGCTTTGGAGGATTTTGAGTGAAAAACTTGAAAATTATATGTCGCTTAAAAAAGCGTCATATAATTAACAAGGAAAAAACACTCAAGGGTGATGACCTTGATGATCAAGTCTAAGAATTCCAATCCTTTTACATAAAAGAACCTCAAGTATGTCATTTATTACAATTCCCTCGAAAGGGTGTGAACGTCCAAAAGAGGCCACAACTGGCCCTGATGAAACCAAGCAACTTCCAAGCACGGAGTAAGAACAAGTGATTTGTTTCGATCATTGGTGGCTTGCTTGAAAAATCACCTAAGTGCAACTTAGTGGATAACATCTGGCCCCAACTGTGGGACATGTGCTCGATCTGGGCTCAGGTAAGGAGAGGATACGAGAATGTGAGCATCTCTGGTTTATATAATCTGTAAAAATATTTTAGCTTGACAAGAAAACCTTCGTAGCACAAGTTTTATGAAAAGAGCCAATGAAATATAAGTTGCTTTATTGAAAGGAACCAAAACTAATTAATGAAAGAGAGTTGTATTCCTAAGTACATAAAATAAATGTATAAAGTAAATGCTCACTTTGAGGAGCTTATTTTACTACTCTAAGCAAACTAAAATAAATATCTCAGGAAGGTTAGACGAGAGATTCTAATCATGGAGAAGGTCATCTAACTGCTTCCTAAACTAACAAGTCCTCTTGCATGCTTCTTCTATCCAAGATTGGATAGGACTGATGTAAACAATTGTATAATGAGGCATCTCATCATACTCATCAAAAGGGATTATCTGCTGATAACTCTGTGCGTAAACCCAAAACTGCTACAAATCATAAGGAACATCTATATGTGAAGACGACGGATGAAAAAATATTCAATTAGTTGCACCCAATCTAACTCTTCATTGTATTGCTTCTCCAAGTCCTCATTAAAGATACTCAAATAAAATTCTGACTCATGATATGAAAACTCTGATTGCTCTTCTTTACAATTTTCATAAGTCTCGGAGTATACACTCTCCTTGCTGGACATATCATAGATGAGATTTTCAAAAGTCTCATAGGTTGGATTTTCAATAATATCCCAATAATCATCCTCCCCATATATGTCAGATGCGATAGATTCCTCATCACTGGTATCAAGTTCTTGTATGTATTTCTTCTCTTTGCCTTCATTATTGACACTAAAATCAGCTGTAATAGAGAGCAAACCTGTTGAGGAAAACCTGTCGAAGGCGAACTTGTTAGCTGCCAAGGTGAACCTGTCGAAAGCGAACTTGTTGGTTGTTGGTTGGATCAATTTGTTTGAAGTCGAGATGAAGGAACATAGGGAAAAAGGACTTTGTTATAATTGTGACAAGAAATTCACTCGAGGACATCGATGTGTTGAGAAAAATATCTATCTCCTGGATGTGGATTCTCTGCTTGCACCTGAAAATATTTGATGATACTCAAGATCCCATAGCTGATGAGGGTGACATCCCGCAGCTACCTATTGACCCTCCTGCTCATGACGACCGACCAGAGATATCTCTCCGTGCATTAGCCGGAGTCACCATCCCACAAACCATTCGGGTCATGGGTTTCTTCAAAAATATCCCTCTTACAATACTCATTGATTCTGATAGCACTCATAACTTCATTGACCCTAGGATGACCAAACAGGATGATTGTTTTGTCCATCCTTGCTCCAACTTTGAAGTCATGATTGCCAATGGAGAAACCTTACCTTGTAAAGGAAAGTGTCATAATGTGCATATATCTATTGGGGATTATAACTTGCACTTTGACATGTTTTCCTTTCCCTTAGGTGGATGCGATGTGGTTTTGGGCGCTCAAAGGTTACGCACACTTGGACCCATTTTATGGGATTTTGCTGAACTTTGGATGCAATTTTCAGTCAATGGAAAAAAACACACATTGAAGGGATTACCAGGGTCTCTCCACATCATCATTTCACATCACATGGAAAAGATCCTTAAGAAGAATTCACATGGTGCCATTGCTCAGCTCCATTTCATTTAGATGCAACCTTCAACGATCTCAACTACTCCCTTGGATATACAACAAATTTTGGATCGATATGCATGTGTTTTTGCTGATCCAGTGGGATTGCCACCTTCTAGACCAGAGGACCATTGTATTCCGCTCCTTCCTAGAAGCGTCCCTCCCAACATCAGGCCCTATCGCTACTTATTTCACCACAAGATAGAGATTGAGATGCTTGTTCGAGACTTACTGAAGAAATATTATTCGCCCTACTACCTCATGGGTTAGCAAACTCATGGGTTATGACTATGAGATCACTTACAAGAAGGGTAAGGACAATCTTGTGGTGGATGCTCTTTCCCGCACATTTGATGACCATGTTTCTCTTTCATCTATTTCTATGCACCCTATTCCAAATTGGTCACATTATGTTCAGCAAGGCTATGTCAATGATTCTACATTATATGAAATCGTCCAACAATTGACCATTAACCCTTCTATTGTACCACATTACTCTTGGGATGGTTCTTCTCTGAGATAAAAGGGTCGTCTAGTGCGTCCCTAGAGCACAAATCTTAAACATGTGGTATTCTATGAACTCCATGTTTATCCATCGGTAGGGCACTCTAGGCTTCTCCATCGGTAGGGCAGTCTGGGCTTCTCCATCGGTAGGGCACTCTGGGTTCCTCAAAACATATGAGCGAGCATGAGGTAACTTCTTTTGGAAGGGAATAAAACGAGACATTCAACAGATGGTTACCAAATGTGCTACCTTCCAGCACCACAAGGGTTAAACTACACTTCTTCCCAGATTGCTCGAACCTTTGCCCATCCCTACAAGGATTTGGACAGATATTTCGATGTATTTCATTGAAGGGCTCCCTAAATCTGGAGGGAAGACCATAATCTTGGTTGTGGTTGATCGACTCTCTAAATATAGTCATTTTTGTGCTCTCATCCATCCCTATACCTCCTCCTTAGTCGCTCAAATTTTCATGGGCCATATATTTCATCTTTGTGGAATCCTTTCTTCCATTATCTCAGACCTCGACGCAACTTTCACAAGTCATTTTTGGACCGAACTATTTCGCCTCATTGGCACCAAATTGAATATGAGTTCAGGATATCACCCACAAACAGATGGTCAGACTGAAGTCATCAATAAATGTTTGGAAACTTATCTTTGTTACTTCAACTCTTAACAACAACATTAGTGGGAACAGTGGCTCCCTCTCGCTGAATGGTGGTACAATACTTCATACCATAATGCATCTAAAATAATTCCATATGAAGCAGTTTATGGTTAGGCACCTCCAGTACTCCTTCCATACACCCACAACAGTTCACCAGTTCATGAAGTTGACATGGTTCTTTGAACCCGAGATCAAATTCTTCACATTCTGCAGGACAATCTTCACATGGCAAGAAACCGCACAAAACAACAGGTCAATCAGCATAGGACTGAGTGCACTTTTCAAGTCGGTGATATGGTTTTTCTTCGTCTGCAGCCTTACAAGAAATCCTCCTTGAAACTCAAAGGGCATCATATGCTTGCTAAAAATTTCTATGGGCCATATAAGGTTCTTCAGAAGATTGGGTTCGTTGCTTATAAATTGGAACTTCCTCCTTCTTCTCGCATTCACCCAGTATTTCATGTCTCCTATCTGAAGAAAGTGATTGGCACCAACATCAATGCACAAGTTGTTTTACCATAAATGGATAATGAAGGATCCATCATTTTAGAGCTGGAGGCCATCCTCAATAAGTGCACTCATCGGCTTCTCTCTCGTTCCATCATAGAGGTCTTAATTTAGTGGCACGCCATGTAACTAGAGGACGCTACATGGGAACTGTTCCTTCATATTCAACAACAGTTTCCACATCTAAAGCTTTGAGGACAAAGCATTTCTAAGAGGGAGGAGATGTTAAGAACTCATGTCAACCCTCCTCTTTATTTTTTTAGTATATTATGTTGGACGCATATGGTTGTAAGTTGTCCCATTATTATGTTGCATTCTCCCACATTCTTGGGGAGTAATAGTTGTTAAGTCATCCATTTAGTATGTTGTATAGTTGTCTAGATTAGACTTAGTATATAAGTATGTGTTGAGGCCAATTAAAGTATCCAAGATTTATTTTGTATTGAGCTTACTCAAAGTAGGTCGCCCCCTCGAAGTTGCATGCGATCAATAAAATCTCTTTTGTGATCCAATATTTCTGTTATATCGTGCATTCTCATTGTTTATTGCAGGAGGCTCTTCATAGTGATGTGGTTTTGGGGGTTGAGATAATGGTGGTCAGAGGTTTGAATTCATGGGAGGGAAGGCTTCCACCTATATTGAGGTATCCCACTTGGTTTGGGAAGCCTTTACCTCCTCTAACCACTTCATCCAAGTGGAAAACCCACCCTCCATGAGTGAATTCGCCCCCCTTTTGTGGAAGTGATTTGGGGCCCCTATTTTGATGGTTGAAGATGCTCCTCTATGTTCATAAATGTCCTGGACAATACCCTCAACAACTTTGACACCTCAGAGACAAGTCCCAAACAAGCTGCCTTTGATTTAGAAATTGGATTTTCTCCAATTTTCCCATTTATTTGACCCTCTAAGTCATTTTGGAGAGAAAATCAAAATTAATAATTGAAAATTACTAATTTGACTCTCTAAAGTGGTTTAGGGGTTAATTGGGGTCTCTAGGTCCAAAAATGACCATCCCCATAACCAAATTGCCCCCTTATACCCAATTTTATGACCTTTTGAAATAGTACAATTAAAATACACCTTATCGATGATTTTATTAAAAAACTAAAAATTAAAAAATCCAAGGGGGGACTTATCGGATGTTCACGAAACTCTGGACATATGACTAGCATGGTATTATACATATACCCTAGGCTTTAATAACCTTTATGATAAAAATGTTACCAAACTCACCGTCCCGACTTTGGAGGATTTTGGGTGAACAACTTGAAAATTATATGTCATTTAAAAAAGCGTCATACAATTAACAAGGGAACAAACACTCAAGGATGATGACCTTGATGACCAAGTCTAAGAAGGCCAATCCTTTTACATAAAAGAACCTCATGCTATGTCATTTATTACAATCCCCTCGAAAGGGTGTGAACATCCAAAAGAGGCCACAACTGGCCCTGATGAAACCACAGAACTTCCGAGCACTGAGTAAGAGCAAGTGATTTGTTCCGATCCTTGGTGGATGTCATGTCCCCAATTTTGGCCTAAGGAAAATAGACCAAGGTCACCTAGGAAGAATTTAGAAAATTTATTAATGGTGACAAATAAGGAGAAAATAATTTAATTGGGGAAATTAGCCAGTAATATTATTAAATCTCAAAAATTGTAATTATTGGCTAAGGGGAAGCAATAATTACCCAGTGCATGGTTTCGAGTGTTCTATAGTATTTTTCTATGGTATGGGAAAAACAAGATAATAGAACATGGTTTTCATTGGCCCATGGTATTTATCCATGGTATTGGATACTTTTCAAGGATAAAAGGAGGCAGAGGCAAATGGAAAAGGTAGGCTTGAATATTTGGAGATTTGTTCTTGAGACTGTCTAGAGGTTAGCCTAGAGTTTTCGTTTGGGGTTGGCAAACCCCATCCATCCATTTTGGTCTAGTTTCAGTGGTGTGATGGATCCACCCCAGCTAGACAAAGGGGGAGGATCCATTCAGGGTCTTCATTGGAGCTTCATAATTCGAGTTGGCATCACTTCCAAGTTTTTGTTGAATGTATCTTGGTAGTTGCTATCACAGCCATAGTTGTTGTACTGTTTACTCTTTGTTAGTCATAAAAAAGGTGCCAATATTATCTCGCCATTGTGATGTATCTGGAATGTTTTTAAAGTGTTCGATGAAATGTCTATGAGAATACATACTGCTAATGAAAGTTATAAATCAATGTAAAATTGATTAATATTGATAATTTCATAGATTTTGTGATCATCCTGGATGCGGGATATTACAGTGGTATCAGAGCTGGAGATATTGCGAGCCTAAGGGAATTTGGTCAGGGTTTCCTTTGGAGCATATGTGGCGATTTTTCATTGGTTTGTCGTATAGTTTCTTTTTGGGGGTGATTTCCTTGCTTGGGTCAAATTCTTCATTGCTGAAGACATTGCATTGTGGTTTGAATGCCATTGGAGAGAACAATTTTTTTGTTTTGTGGCTACCGTTATCTGCTAGTTGGAGTGATTGCATTGTTGTAACCATCATCTTTTGAGTCTTTTGAGACAACCAAGTTCACATCTAAATACATCATCACTTCTAGAGGGTCGATTTCCACTTGGAAGGAAGAGGGGCCGAGATTGTTTGAGGGTCGTATCACATCTTTTGGAGGTCACTTTGGTGGAGAAGACGCAGATACCTTTTGGGAAATGTTATGGAGGCCAGAACCCACTCAAGGCTGCACTGAAGTTGAACTATGAACATGCCGTCGAGAGTTCCGTGAGCAGAGAGTAGGCCTCAGAGTGAGGAAAGATGAAGAAATCGTAGAGGGTTGAGTTTTTCTTTTGGGATGTGGATTAGAGGGCAGACGTATTGGTCCCTACAGAAACTGTGCACGTAATCATTGTCAGCAAGTTGTGTATGTCATGTACTTCAACCATTAAAATACTTTTGCACTACTCAAAATCGTGGGTTTCATTTGCCACTGATTCGTGGGGAGGTCCCGTGTGCAATGGGAGAGGTCGGGCCGATAGCTTGAGGAAGGGTCGTGAGCCCTAGAGGTGGTTGCTAGTGTGCATAGAAAGGAGAAAGGAAAGTCATGAAGATGATCTGCATAGTAGAAGAAGGTTGTGGCCTTGAGGAGATCCGCAACAACAAAAAAGAAGGACGCGAGCGGAAAAGAGGGAGGCAACACTGAAGGTAAAGCCACGAAAGGAACCCATGTAGCAAGGGCATAGTGTCGTAACCCTAAAGAGAAACTGAATCATCCTTGAGGAGAAGATCGATACTACCTTGTGGGATGAACTCTGGAGGCCAACAAATCATTTGACACGAAACTAATTCTTTAAAAGAAGGTTGTATCGATTGTGGAGGTCGTAGAAGCTGCCGAAGAATATTTTGCATCATTTGGTATTATTTCAGTGGCATAAAGAGTGGGCATACTGAATCGTGGGAAAATCACTTTGCTTATGGAGTGACACCTAGCCTTGACCATCATCACCAAATGGTTTGTGGTTCTCTTTCATTTGGAAAGGACATCGTTGAGTCATGAGACTTGGAGTAGGGATTATTCCTCATTTGGAAAAGTCATGAGGCTTCTCTCCAAGTTATTCTCTGTTGTCCCCAATAGAAGTTCATCTACAATGAGCTAGAATCAAAGGTATTATTGAGATTGTGCATCCTATCTTTATTCAGAATCCTGGCCAGCAATGCTGCCATATAATCCATCCAACAGCTCTATGTGAAGCTCTTCCATCCATCCGATCTGATGCAGTCAGTAAGTTTGGAGCATGATTCCTAAGTAGTCTAAGTGATCCACTCGGAACAAAGAGCTCTCCTCTCTTGCTTCAGGTACTTCTTGACCACTGCCTTACTCCCGCAGACACTTTCTCTACCCTTTATTCTCTCATCATATAGATGTATCTTGTCATTTTGGACAGCTACAGGACTATATAAGCATTGTGTATCATATATGAAAATAGATGATTGGGAGGAATACTTCCAGTCTTTTCAAGATTGGTTGTTGTAATAGGGGCTGGAATGTTTGTCAAATTATCACAGTTAAACCCAAATCTCGGTCACATTAAATCAGATTTGAAACTCAACGAGTTATAGCAGATTGGAAAACAAGTATTTTTCATAAGTCTGGCCAACTGTAAGAGCCATGTCTTATTCAAATTCAGAGTATGAGTAGTATGAGGAGTATTCTTTCTATGTTGTAGAGGAAAATGATTTTGAGTTGTACGATGGAAATTATGTGGATGAGGAACCCTCTTACAATATATCTACCCAATTCACATTTAGAGATGTTGTTGGTTACTCTTGTGACCACTTATATAATGAATATGCAGACAAAGGGACCACACCACCAAGGAAAGATCGTTTGAAGGAAATAGCATGGTGGAGGGAAAATTGCAAGACCTTACCCCAACAGTATCAAGCATATAGTTTTATGATGAAGTCATACTCATAAGTTCCTTTCACATTTTTTGTGAATGCTTTGTTTGGATATAAGCCCCAGAATGAAGATGTGGAGTTAGTGAAGAAAGGTTTATGCCCTTCTTGCAATAGACCTTGGAGAGAAAATAATATATGTTTGGAGGAGAAAAATGAGGAGACCAACACCAGGGATGGGAAGGATAAAAACTCAATCCTTATTGATGATGGTTATCAGCATAATGAAGCCATCATTTGTTCCACTGAGAATCACCCAGAGGCATCTCTCACTGAGAACACAGATCAAATAGCATCTACTAATGAATGCTCTAATTGAGAGGTACCTACTTATGGGTGCCAAGGAGATACATCTACTACTGGATGTCCATTCCTCTATGTTGGAGACATAGAGATTCCACTTGATGAGACTACTACAAGTACCAGTTCCCATGAGTCTGAAGAAGATGAAGACTTTGCAGTAAAGGAAGAGGTCCTAAGATCGATGTCACCATCACCACATGAGCTTCATGAGGTTAATCCTATGTTGGAGGAAGAGAAGGCTTATTTTCACAAGATTTCCCATTTTAAAGGGTCACTCAAGATGAATGATAAGAAGATTCAAGAGGCCCTGGCCATTCTCCAAGTCATTAGTGCACTTGTGTCCCAATTGGCTTGGAGAGATGATTCCATGGGGGCACAAACTTCTAATGGAGTCATAGAGAAGATCCAGAAGGCAACATCAACAACTAAATATAATCTCATGTGTTTTCTTTCTAATAGAAGTCATTTGATTGAGCTTGTTGAAATATTACATGAAGCCTCCATAAGATATAATGAGGAAATTTACAAGCTCAAACATGAATTGAATTCCACCCAAGATTGTCTGAAGGATGCTCAAGAAGCCCTTCAAGAATCTAAGATCCAAAATGAGCAACCACTTGAGGATTTGCAAAGTTCATGGTCTCCTTCCCGTGTTTCTAATTTTTGTATGGATGATAGCAGAGAGATTCCTCATGGTGTGGTGAACCATGAGATTCAAATTGATTTGCAGATGTTTGAAGGGATAAAATATGAGCAAGTTGAATTCCAAACACTTGCCATGGATGAAGAAGAACACGATTTGTCTCATAGTGCAAGTCTCACACTTGTGGAAGAGGCACATGATCCTACACACATGGAACCAACCTTGAGGATAAGTTTTACATTTCCTAACTTAGAGGATGAGTTGGTCCATTACACTTCATCCTACACTGTTACTTTTTTTCAGTTTTCATCCTAGTGAGGTTTGGGTGAAGGGTTTTTTTTCTTTTGAGGCCACATGAGGAGTATGAGACTCCTACCATTCATGATGATCCTATGTTATGTGCACCAATTCCTTTTAAGCAGCATTTACATCCATTATTTTGTATCACTCCTACTCAGGGATGCACTTCCTTGAGCCACTTGGAGGCTCCTTCTTTGATTGATGGAAGTTCTTCATCCATTGCTTGAATAAGAGAACTAATGGTGAGACATAGTGATGCATCTTCCTTGCGGCATTATGGGACATGGGATCCTAACCTATGTTATTGGATTAGGTTTGATTGGTATCTTCATGATTGTGTGCTTTTGACACTTGATGATTTTCTTACTTGGAGGTGCAAGCTTCTTGAGTGCTTTTTTATGGATGATCACTTTGGTCACATTAGGAGTGGCATATCTTTGTATCATTTCACTATGTTTCATGATGATGTATCTATCTTTGTGATTATGATGTATGGGAGAATGCATAGTAGAAATTGGGATCCTGGCATCTCTCCCCATGATGTATTGTCTTGTACCATCCTATGTATTGATGTAATGTGCCAATTATGGGATCCCGGCATTCCACTCTTTGATGATTCGTATTGGAGGATCTTTTGCATCCCACACTTGGTATTTTTGCTTGTATTAGCACTATTCATTGATAGAGTGTGCAAGCATTGGGACCTTGACATCCCAAGCATGCAGATTTTCTCTTGATGGTGATGTGCACTAGAAAGGTGTGCAAGTAGTGGGCCCATGCTATCTTGCTCACTTGTATTCAACTCACTTGGAGCAATGGTTGGACCATTGGCTTGATGGAGCAGGCCTCTCTTCATAGGAGACATTATTCTCGATGGACTTATGATTTTCTTGTAGGGTTTACTATGAGCTTCCATGTGACTCTTATGCATTGCATGAGAGGATGTATTTGGCACCTTGAATTTATGAGGATCATTTGGGATCCTGGTATCATTTTTACTTACTTTCCACAATTAAGTGCATGGTTGATGGTGGAAGATTGATGATGTGATGGTATTTCCCTATGGTTTCTTCATTGCTTGAGGACAAGCGTATTTGGGAGGGGAGGACTGTCATGTCCCCAATTTTGGCCTAAGGAAAATAGACCAAGGTCACCTAGGAAGAATTTAGAAAATTTATTAATGGTGACAAATAAGGATAAAATAATTTAATTGGGGAAATTAGCCAGTAATATTATTAAAGCTCAAAAATTATAATTATTGGCTAAGGGGAAGCAATAATTACCCAGTGCATGGTTTCGGGTGTTCTATAGTATTTTTCTATGGTATGGGCAAAAGAAGATAATAGAACATGGTTTTCATTAGCCCAAGGTATTGGATATTTTTCAAGGATAAAAGGAGGTAGAGGAAAATGGAAAAAGGTAGGCTTGAATATTTCGAGATTTGTTCTTGAGAGCATCCAGGGGTTAGCCTAGAGTTTTCATTTGGGGTTGGCAAACCCAATCCATCCATTCTGGTCTAGTTTCGGTGGTGTGACAGATCCACCCTAGTTGGACAAAGGTGGAGGATCCATTCAAGGTCTTCATCGGAGCTTCATAATTCGAGTTGGCATCACTTCCAGGTTTTTGTTGAATGCATCTTGGTAGTTGCTATCACATCCATAGTTGTTGTACTATTTACTCTTTGTTAGTCATAATAAAGGTGCCAATATTATCTCGCCATTGTGATGTGTCTGGAATGTTTTTAAAGTGTTCGACGAAATGTCTATGAGAATACATAACGCTGATGAAAGTTCTAAATCAATGTAAAATTGATTAATGTTGATAATTTCATAGATTTTGTGATCATCCCGGATGCGGGATATTACAGTGGCTCACTTGAAAAATACCCTAAGTGCAACTTAGTGGATAAAAAACATGTTAATCCCACATGTTAATCCCATATATCATCATAAAAACACAACTTGGGCACCCATTCAACCCCAAGAATTAAACGACCTACAACACATAGAGGAAGAAAAAATAAAACAACCAAGGAAGGGATGGCCTTCAGTTGGAAACCAGCCTATACCAGACTTTCCAACAACCTCCCTTGCCTAAAATGACTCCAACAAATCATCACAACATATTCCAAAAAAAACTAAACAACGGAAACTAAATAAAATATAAATTGTCTAAACGAATCCATGGCAACGCCAAGCTTCCAATCATCATTTTAGACAATAAATAAACATATTAAACATTCTTCACAACAATGAACGGAGCTCCATGTGATGAATATGGAGTGTATCCTTTATCTCGTGGCTCTCAACCATCAACATATAGACATTCCCATAAACAACATTAATCCATACATAGTTCCCATCACATTTCGATTAGTTTCCATGTAATCAACATGACATAAAACTACTTCAATTCAACAGTCCTAACTTGCTTAGTAAATAAAAAATCCTAAGATAACACTTATGCTTGTTCTTTCATCCTTACATGACTGTTTATAGCCTTTGGATCCTTTTGTCTATTCTGCCAATGTCTAACTCGGGCATAATCCATGCAAAACAAAAGAGTAAAGTAACAATCGTTGGAACCTATTAGTTATTCTGCCAATGTCCATCTAAGGCATAACTCATCACTTAACCACATTCATACAAACCACACATCAACATTTGGAACCTATTAGTTATACTGCCAATGTCCAACTAAGGCATAAATCTCATAAACATACATGTATTTCTTCATATTCCAAGCATATGCACAAGAACTCATTCAATAACATATAAATTGTGAATTAACTAAAATTCATAACATAAACATGCCTACAAGACATTATACAACATGGCTATGTTACAATCCATAAACATTCATTTATCTTTCATAATTGTTAACAAGTCATTTACTTATCTGAAGTTTTAAGAGTTTGGAAGTTGGCTTCATGGGAGCCACACTCCACCCAACCATAGGCAGTCCTGCTCATATAGCTTTCAACATAACTCCACCCTTAAGCTGAGATTCATGCATTCACTACAGACTTCTCACCAACCCAAGTTCTCTCATAATTCAACACTTTACATACGTGATTTACTAGTTTTTAGCCAAATCCATGTAAAATTATGCAATTCATTAACTCAGCTTCATTCTACCGGCACAACAATGATATCTTTCACTACCCTTTGTGCCTAGTGTTATCTCCCAAAATCATTTTATTTTGATAGTATGAAGAATTGGATTCATGTAATGAAAGATTTGAGTACGACTGACAAATTAAAAGCCTCTATTTTTTATATGGTTGAAAATTTTAAAAAGTTATAGCTTTCGGTGGCTTAGGCGAGGCTTTTTATAGCTCATTAGCCACCGAAAAGCTATGTTCTAGCGGCTAAACGGTTGAACGAGGGATAAAAGTGAACCACCGAAAGCGGCTTGAGCAAGCAGAATTAAAATAACACTTTCAGTGGCTTAGGAGAGACTCTAAAAGACTCATTAGCCACCGAAAAGGGTGGCTTTCGGCAGCTTAGAGAGAAGACCAGGAAGGATTTTAACCGCCGAAAGCAGGCAGCAGGAAACATTGGTAAAGATGCATTCGGTGGCTTAGGCGAAAAAGATACCAGTTCATTAGCCACCGAAAGGTGATACTTCCGGCAGCTTAGGGAACAATTCAATGCATATTCTAACCATCGAAAGCAAGAAGATAAGCCTCGGGAAAAAGTGATTTCGACGATTTAGGCGAAAGCTCGACCATTTCATTAGCCACCGGAAGGACGGGTTTTCGGCAGTTAAACAGGTTTTTCGGCGAGGCCATTATCCGCCAAAAGCAGGATTTCACCGTGACGATGGGATGAAGGTTTCAGTGGCTTAGGCAAAAAAGACATCAAGTTCATTAGCCACCAAAAGCCATCTTTTCGATGGCTAGATGACAAACTCCTAGAGGCTATTAACCACCGAAAAGGAAAAGTGAGGAAACGGTTAGAAAACAGTCAAATCCAACCCCGTCAGCAAGATGAACAATTAGTGGAGGGTGTGAAAAACCACCGAAAAGACTTGGGCTTGCATAACCGCGTGTGTAAATGAGTTAAAAAGGTCGTTAGGAAACTGTCAAAGGATTGATATGGCTGGAAACCCTCAGTCTCCTTCCACCTGTCCAAAAGAACAACAAAGAGCCCACCAAATACACTAGATGATGTATGATATGATTGCTTGGGAAAGGAGATTGATAGGATCAACTGCTGCCATCATTTTATGATCTTAACGCCCATCATGATAGAACAAACCCTCATAATCAATGCCCAGAGACCCCATCAAATTTCATCTTCGAACTTATCATTCTTCTCCACTAGAAAAACTATCTCTGAAGGATCATCCTGCTAGCACATTGTATACAGAACTAAGAATTGTTTTACAAGTACCCAGGAGAGGCACTCATCAAAATGAAGAAGGGGGGACCTACTCTCAGGCAGGAGCTAGGTGATATCAGTTATCTGGAAGAACATCCAGAGGTCTGCAAAATCTTCCAAGAGGTTGGCTGGTACAAATTCTGTGAAAAGATACAAGGCTCCCATCAGCAGGTGGTTGAAGCATTTTCCCTCTCATTCGATGGTTCAAAAGCAGTCATAGGCAAAGAGGAGTTTCACATAGATGAAGCCCTAATCACTAAGGTGACAGAACTCCCTGGCACAAGAAAATAATGGTTCAAGACCACCATACCAAAAGATGTAGAATTCAGGTCTTACCTAAAGCCTGAGCATAGAGGAATGGTATGGAAGAAGAGTGTGCCATCATCATGTCTGGAAGAGAAGTGGCAACAATTGCTGAAGGCCATTGTGGTCTACCTAACCTGTGAAGGAAGATATAACAGAGCCATGATCTACCATTTCAAGTTGATGAATCACTTCACAGGTAAAAGCCCTCTCAATTTGCCCTTTTACTTACATAGAAGTCTGGGAAAGATGGCACACCAAGTGAAAGCCCAGCCATCCAAGATTGCTGGCAGGCTGTGCCACCATGGTATTATCCAGCTATTGGTATAGGAGTTGTTGAAAAGAAGGAATATGGCATGGCCTTATTTTCTGTTTTGGAATGGATTTGAGACAGGACTTCAGCCTGAAGAGAAAGGGAAGTCTCCTGCCAAGAAGTCCAGCACACCAAGGAGTGGGAGAAGAAGGAGGAGGGCAATTTCCCCAGCAGCAGCAACAGAACAGCCTCCCTCCTCTTCCAAGACCAAGAAGGTAAAAAGGAACTTGGATTTCAGTGAGAAGGGCCAGGAGGCTGAAACACACAATGAAAGAATCCTAAATCTACCCTGCTCAGATTTTGAAGAAGAGCAAGAAGAAGGTGCAGACCTAGCTCTGCAAATTGGACCAGTGTCTGAAGCACTACCATCCTCCACACCATAAGAGCAAGAGGAACCAACATAGAAGGCTTCCTCCAGCAAGCCTAAAACTCAAAAGATCAATCAGTTACTGAGGCAAATTTATGAGATGGAGATTTTGGAAAGAGAAATAAAGAAAAATAATGAAATATTGACCAGCAGGAACAAGCTACTACATAAGTCATACCTGAAGCAGAGAGAAAGATATATCTTCTTAAAAAGGCTGAATACAAGGTACCTAAAGGACAATACTAGATTATACAGGATGGTTAGGCTCCAAAGGCTGCAGCTAAAGGAGGCCAAAGCAAACCCTAGCAGCCACCCAACCTTGGAAACCCTAGCTGAAGCAGCAATTAGTCTCTAGCCTCCTGAAACTAACCAGGGTGTTGTTAGCACTCCTAGCATGAAGCCTGTAGAAGAAGAAAGCTGAACAAACATGTCTAAAAAGATATTTTCGAGAAAAACCCAATAATTTTTGCAAAACAGGGCTTTCGGTGGCTTAGGCGGATGCTGGGGTAGTCCATTAGCCACCGAAAGCACCACTTTCGGTAGCTAACGGTTTCGATAGGCTGGCTTCTTAACCACCGAAAGTGGACAGAGGCTTAAAAACAAATTTTGGCATACATGACCGATTTTGGGCGACTGTAGATGGATCAGGTATATAGTTTGAAGATGAAGGATGCAGAGGAAAGCATCATAAAAGGGTTTGTTTCAGTTCTACTATGACATAACAGCGCAAAGGGCCACCAACACCTAGCTAGAAAGAGAAATCAGTGGCTTAACTAGTAGAGAGCAGTAGCAATAATTATCAGCAGTTACCTCAGTTATCTGAAGGTTCATTTAGTGGACTAATTCCTCAATTAAGCTAGACAAGTAGTTAATTAGGGTTTTAAAACCTAATTTACAAAAAACTATTATTTTTGTAAAAACAGATCCAATTTGTTAGGATCTGTATATTTTGTAAAGGCTATAAAGCCTAAAACTAATTTTAGGAAAAAGGTTCGACTTCGGGGATTTATAGACCTATACTATTGTCAGCTTCTCATTTTGCTCATGATTGAATATAAGTTCTTTTGTTATAATTTGTTCAGCCTCCATTTATGTCTTTACTGTGCTTATGCCTAAATGTGTATTTAGGTTAAATTCAAGTTAATTAATGTCTGGTAGCTATCATCCTATTGGCATGTTAATGTGATTTGAATTATAAGTACCATCCTTATCATGATTTAGCCATTTATATGCATATGTTTTGTGTGTAAATCTGCAAGCCTAATGAGTTCTCCATCCCTGCACCTTATTGTCAACTTCTAAGCAGTTGTGACTAAAAGCCTTGTAATTAAGTGAGTTTCATGGATGTCTTGAGAGTGGAAGGTCATATAAGTCACCTGACTGAATCCACATTAGAAAACCCTAAAAAACATTGTAAGTTACCAGGCATCCTCCAGCTGCAACCTAGAGGAGTTTCCTGGAGTGATAACACATAGAATTCCACTAAGTTCACTTCATACACTGCTTGCCACTTCATTGGAATTACCATCTAGCCAAAACAAGCCAAATGGGTTTACAACCAAAGCCTTAAGGATATGGTTCAGGCACTCAGGTTTCTCACCATCCCAACCACCTTTGGCCACAGTCAAAATTGGTAATTCACTCAAGATATGGACTTGATTGTCTATCCACATAAGATACTAAATAAGCCAACAACTTGGTTGCCAGCTGAACCACCTGGATGTCGTGCAATGTACACTCTGCAACCACGTTCAACCAACCACTCTACCTCTACCTCTGCATAATGCTTATGCACGTCCTGTGCAACAAGGTGTAGTTCTCTGTAAGTTCAAACACACAAGTTGATTCTCCTCTTGCGCTGCTCCGGTAGGAATATTCTGTGTTCCAATAACTATTCCCCAACAAAAATTCCATGAGAAAATATCCCCTCACAACCTAACATGAACATTTTTCCTCATGCTTTGCGCATTTCCCTCTCCAACATACCTTATAAGCACTCCCACAAACTTAAGCCTCCTTCTCCAAGATCGATTCCACCAACCTTGCATGGATATGTCACATCCATGTGACACTTGTCCAAAATTCATTAATCTCCACTTATCCACTTTTTAAACTCATAAAATAGGTTTTAAGGCTAAGTAAGGATATCAAGGCTTAATAAAAAAGGTAAAGGGTATTCTTTTGGGTTTTCAAGGTTAAACATGGTCATAGACTTGGCCCCTAAGGCTATTACAACCCTCCCCACTGACTATCATGGGTGAATACATGAGTCCTCATTCATTCAACATTATGACTCAGCCACAACCAACTCAGAGTTTTATATTAATATTTAAAACATACAATGAGTTATGTTATTAAAGCACTCATAAAATATTTATAAAATTACATTTTAAACTCGGGTTAAATCCTAGGGATATTATAATAATCACCATCATCATTGTCGTCATCATATATCATCATGATAATCATTCATGTCATCAACTCCATGATGATGAACAAAGCATCCTGCTACCTTACAATAATTTCTAAAGGACATTTTCCCTCCCCTAACTAGGTTAATGGGTCTTGACAATTACTAATTATCATGATCCTCATTGTCATAGACATAGACATCAACATTATCACCATAGTCATCATCATATATCATCACAGTCAATGTCATGATCATCATTGGGATAGAGAAAAAGGCATCAAACCACCTAATTACATGAGTTTCATAAAATAAATTTGGCCTCTAAGTGGGAATGTAGGCATCAATTTCATCGTTATCATCCTATAATCAAATCATCATCAATGTCATCAGCATTATCATAATGCACCATCGACCTTTTTGTTAGGTTCAGTCATATGCCATTAGGGCCACTCAAATGTTGTTAGGGTCACTCAAATGCCATTAGGGTCATTTAGATGACATTAAGGTCACTTAGACATTATTAAGGTCAATTAGATGCCCTTAGGATTAGTCAGGATCCAAAAGTGCTATCACATGCATCATCATCATTAACATCAACATCATTTTTGTCATCATCGTCCTAATTATGATTGTCAAGATCATTAACTACATCATCATCATCATCATCATCATTGCCATCATCTTATATCATCGTGATAGTCATTCATGTCATCAACATTGTGATGATGAACAAGGAATCCTACTACCTTACAAGAATTTTGTAAAGGATGTTTTCCCTCGCCTAACTAGGTCAATGGGTCTTAGTATTAGTAATTGTTGTGATCCTCATCATCATCGTCGCCATCCTCAATATCATCATAGTCATCAATATTATCATGATAGTCATCATCAATATCATTGTCATATATTGATCATAGTCAATGTCATGATCATCATTTTCACAATCATTGTGATGATAAAAATAACATCAAACCACATAATTACACATGTTTCGTGAAAGAGATTTGGCCTTTGAGTGGGAATGTAGGCATCAATTGTTATTGTTATCATCTTATAATCAAATCATCATCAACACTATCATAATTTTAATATTGCATCATCGCCATGTTGTTAGGTACACTTGAATGCCATTAGGGTCACTCAGACACCATTACGATCATTTAGTTGCCATTAGGACCAATCAGGATCCAATAGTGCTATCACATACATCATCATCATTGACATCGTTGTCGTCATCTTTGTCCTAGTCATCATCATCATCAACATACAATACATCATCATTTCCATCATCACATATCATCATCATATATCATCATGATAGTCATTCATGTCATCAACATTGTGATGATGAACAAGGCATCCTAATACCTTACAATAATTTTGTAAATGATGTTTTCCCTTTCCTAACTGGTTCGATGGGTCTTGATAATTAATAATTGTCGTGACCCTCATCATCACTGTCATCATCACCAATATCATCATCCTCGTCATCATATATATTGACATTATTACCATAGTCATCATCGTTGTCATTATATATCATCACAATCAATGTCATGATCATGAGTGTGAAAATGTAAAAGGCACCAAACAACCCAATTACATGAGTTTTGTAAAAGAGATTTGGGCTTTGAATGGGAATGTAGGCATAAATTGTCATCGTTATCATCTTATAATCAAATCATCACCAATGTTGTCAACATTGACATAATGCATCATCATCATGGTGTTAGGGCTACTCATATTCCATTATGGTCACTCAAATGTTGTTAGGGACACTTGAATGCCATTAGGGTCATTTAGGTGACACTAAGGTAACTTAGACGCCATCGTGGTTATTTAGGTTCCATTAGGATCAACTAGGATTCATAAGTGCTATCACATGCATAATCATCATCATTGACATCGACATCGCCACCGTCATTATTGTCCCAACCATCATTGTCAACATCATACAACACATTGACATCCTCATCCTCATCATTGTCATCGACATATATTGTCATGATAGTCATTCATGTCATCAACATTGTGATGATGAAAAAGGCATCCTATTACCTTACAAGAATTATGTAAAGGACGTTTCCCCTCACCTAACTAGGTTGATGGATCTTAATAATTTGTAATTGTCATGATCCTCCTCATCATCGTCATCATCGTTGATATCATCACCATCGTCGTCATAGACATTGCCATTATCACCATAGTCATCATTATTATCATCATCATATATCATCACAATCATTGTCATGATCAACATCATCATCATGAACATTGTGATAATGAAAAAGACATAAAACCACCTAATTACACGAGTTTCATAAAAGAGATTTGACTTTCGAGTTGGAATATAGGCATCAATTTTCATCGTTACCATCTTATATTCAAATCATCATCAACACCATCAACATTGTCATAATGCATTATCATCTTGTTGTTAGAGTCACTCGGATGCCATTAGAGTCACTCAAATGTTTTTAGGGACATTCAAACGCCATTAGGGTCATTTAGGTGACATTAGGTTACTTAGACACCATTATGGTAATTTAGGTTCCATTATGATAAGTCAGGATCCAAAGGTGTTATCACATGCATAATCATCATTGACATTGACATCATCATTGCCATCGTCATCCTAATCATCATCAACAACATCATATAGTACATCAACATCATCATCATCAACATCGTCATCGTCATTGTCATCATCATCATCATCATTGTTATCATCATATATCATCATGATAGTCACTCATGTTATCAACATTGTGATGATGAACAAGGCATCCTACTACCTTACAATAATTTCATAAAGGATGTTTTCCCTTGGCTAACATGGTTTATGGGTCTTAATAATTAGTAATTGTCATGATCCTCATCATCATTGCCATCATTGATGATATCATCATTATAATCATCATATAAATCGACATTATTTCCATAGACATCATCATTGTCATCATCATATATCATCAAATTCAATGTTACAATCATCATCGTCGTGATCATTGTGATGATGGAAAAGGCATCCAACCACCTATTAATTAAATGAGTTTTGTAAAATATATTTTGCTCTAAATGGGAGTGTAGGCTTCAATTGTCATCATTATCATCTTATAAGCAAATCATAAACACCATCATTATGCATCATTGTCGTCATCGTCATCGTCATGTTGTTAGGATCACTCATATGCCATTAGGCTCACTAAAATGTTGTAGGGAAACTTAGATGCCATTAGGGTCATTTAAGTGACATTAGGGTCACTTGGACACCATTAGGGTCATTTAGGTGCCATTAGGATCCATTATGGCCCAATAGTGCTATCATGTGCATCATCATCATTGACATGACACCATCATGATCCTCATTGTCATCATCACTAGCGTCATTATCATCATCGCTATCGTCATAGAGATCAACATTATCACCATAGTCATCGTCATCGTCATTATCATATATCATCATAGTCATTGCCTTGATCATCATCGTCATGATCATCATTGTGATGATGAAAAAGGCATCCAACTACCTAATTACATGAGTTTTGTAGAAGATATTTTACCTCTAAGATAGAATGCATCCATCATGAGCATGTTTTGAGCATTATGGATGCATGGGTTTCAATTAATTTGTATTTTTCTTCTCCATCGTCCTCGTCATCATTGTAGTGCTCATTATCTTTGTTATCATCTTGTAATCAAATCATCATCAACGCCATCATAGTTGTCATCCATCATCATCATGTTGTTAGGGTCACTCAAGTTCCATTAGGGTCACTAAAATGTTGTTAGGGACAATAAAATGCCATTAGTGTCATTTAGGTGCCAACGCTATTACTCATATGCCATTAGGGCCATTTAGGTGCCATCAATGTTACTTATATGCCATTAGGATCGATCAAGATCAAATAATGCTATAATCACATGCATCATCATCATTCACATCAACATTGTTGTTGTCATCATTGTCAGCATCATATTAATTATCACAATACCATCATTGCCATCATCATTGTCATCATCAATTTGATGATGAAAAAGGAATCCTAATACCTTACATGAATTTTGTATGGGAGCTTTGGCATTTGACTAGGATGGGTTTTAATAACTAATTGGTGTTGTCGTCATCATCATCATCATTATTGTGGTTATAATCATCGACGTCATTGCCATATACATCGACATTATTGTCATCGTCATCATCATTGTCAGCATCGCATATATATCATCATAGTCATTGTTGTCATCATCATCATGATCATCACTGTGATGATGACAAGGGCATCCAACTACCTAATTATAACATGAATTTGGTAAAGGAACTTTGGCCTTTGAGAAGGAATGCATGCACCATTAGCATGTTTTGGGCACTATGGACGGGTCTTAATTATTGATTGTCCTCATCATTAGTGTGCTCATTGTAGCCATTGTTATCATATTATAGTCAATTCATCACCAATGCCATATTTGTCATTGTCAAGATGCATCATCGTCATGCCTTTAGAGTCACTAAGATGCCATTAGGGTCTCTTAGCTACCAAAATGGTCATTTAGGTGCCATTAGTGTCACTCATGGTCAAATAGTGCAATAACATGCATCATCATCATCAGTATCATCATCGTTGTCGTCGTCGTCGTCCTTATCATCATCGCTATCATCATAGACATTAACATCATCGTCTAACATAACCTTCCCAAATCTAATCCTCAACTCCTATAACCAATAGCCTCTATCCCATTTATTAAGTAACTCATATGTTGAACTAGGCTCAATTCTAGGAGCGAAACTTGATGTTATTTTGGGAGCAAATATAGGAGCAAAATATGGCAGAATATTAGGAGAAAAACACAGTGCTATGTTGAGAGAAAATCTAATGCTAGACTATGTGATACTATAGATGAAAAACTTTGAGTTAAACCTAATGAAAATTAGGAAACTAAAGTAGGTGCTAAACATGGTGCTAATCTTGGCATAAATCTAGGCACAACCTAGTGATCCAAACTAGGGGCAATTATTGGATTAAAAATGGTGTCATTCCTTGCATTAAAAAGGAAGCTAATCTTGGTGTTATTTGAGACATTATTTCTGGTGCTAAAGGGAGTAAGAGTAGGTACTAAACCTGGTGTTTTTTATGGTGCTATGCCTGACGCTAAAGTAGGCGCTAAACTGGATGTTAATTAGCATCTAGTCTAGTGCCTACTTTAAAAAAAGGTGCAAAAAACGCCCAAAGAAGCACCATCTCATGAAATAACGCCGACTTTGCTTAGAATCTGAAGAAAATACACAAAGTGTTATCAGACACCAAAAAAGGATCTAAAAGAGACATTAATCACATGGTTTTGTTGTAGTGATATCAAAGGGCACATGCATATAAATTATTAAACCAAGGTTATAATTTTGTTTGCATTTATAGTTGCCTACTATTTCAAAATTATACATAGGCATGATTGAAATATAATGCAAGCTCGATATGCTATGTTGAAATGACTAATAAGTTATATCCTCCTTAAAATGATTGATGCCTATAGGCATGCCACTGTTGAAGTTATATTTCTAGTATAGCTTGGTTGCATACATAAGATGCCTGAGATTGATTCATGCATGGGTTTGTCTAAGGATTATTTAGGAGTTGAATTGCAGTTATTTTTAGCATGCATGTTGCCTATGTTTGACATTGAATGCTTATTTTGGAACAAAGGCAATTTTGAATTGTTAGTTTATCATTGTATTATATTGGATATTAGATAATCATACATGTTGGTTTATGTAAGTTTCTACACTTGTAGAGTGACATATGCATTTGGCTATTTATGCACAACTTTGCAAATAGAATTAGCATGTCCAGGCAAACTATGTGCATGTGTGAGAGCAATATTACTACTATGTATATTTGAAGGTTGATATAGTCAGGGGGTTGATCATGTTTGAAGATGATTGTACTTGGTGGATATGCATAATTGTTCAACTGCTTACCAACATAATTTATCCCTCAACCTATTAGTCTTCCCATCCATTTTCTTTACCTTATGTATATATTTTGTTACATATGCACACCCTTGTTGCATTGATCTCATTGCATACCTACCTACACAATACATGTTATTATGCTTTAAGTTATTGTTTTACATGAGTTTGTTGCTACATTGACTATGATGTTGAAAATAAATGGTCAAACTAGGAAGCGATTTATTTTGGCTTTACCTATAGTTCAAGTCAAAGCTACAACCTGAGATGTGGATGATCCATAAGTCTCAAACTGTTGTTAATTGAAAATCCCAACTTGTATCATCCATTTGTTAAAATATTTGTGAGATATTGTATATAATATTTAATATTTAATATAAATTCGTCCCGATGAGGACAGTGTAATGGTTGCGTGGAAGATTATATCCCAGCATACCCAGGTTCGACTTTGGCCATGATTGTATTATGGCAAGGCCTTGACAAATTGCAGGGCTTGCATTCACTTATGAAATAAATAGGATCTGAAAAATTAATATAAATCCATGCTTAGTAAATATACCAAGTTCTCTACTATATATAAAAATGACATATATGTCCCTATATGCTACATCATTCTCATGATTGTGTATTATTTATGCAATTATTCATGCTAAATTTGGTATAAACATTATGTGATAAAAGTGTTTATAATGCTAGTTTTAATCTAGAATAGGCTACAACTCCTTTTGCCAATTTAGAGCATGTTTGTCAATTAATTTTGTTTAACTCTACACCAATTTAGCGTAGTTTGGTTAAGTGGAAATATGTATGCAAGAAGGAAGAGAGAAAATGAATATTGATTATTGTTCCAAATCCCCAACAAGGAGATGCAATTTTATGTAGTATATCTATAGACGTGTTTCTATATTCAACAAGAATACAGATTTGATTGCTCAATGGTCATTACCTCTATACATATTCATTCCTCAAAGTCAACTGTTGAATATCAAATCTTTCTTTTTCATTTATTAAGGATGTGGACCCAAACATGGTTTTTATTGAGTAATTTAAATTGTGTGATTTTAAGTCTCAAAATGATAGAGAAAGGTTTGTAATTTAAATTGTGTGATTTTAAGTCCCAAAATGATAAAGAAAGGTTTTGGCTTATTAGATTTAATGCGAAAAAATATCAAAAGGATGTGAACCCAAACATGATTTTTACTATATAATTTAAATTATGCGTGTAATTCTAATTTCCAAAATATAAATTATGCGTGTAATTCTAATTTCCAAAATGAAAGAGAAAAGTTGTGACTTGTTAAATTTAATGGGCAAAATTATTAGAAGAAGGTATACTTCATCCTTTGACAATACCAAATTGCTTGGGATACTAAGATGCATGTAAATGTTTGCGACCCTCCCACTAACCATAGAGATATAGACCCAAAAAGAATAGGAACCATTTTGGAGCCACGAAAACGAGTCTATACAAGGTGCTTACAAGGAAACCGAACCCTAATCAACGATATTCCCATGTGAACGCAAATGGGTTTTTTTGCAAAACCCTAGCCTGGCCTCCTTAGGATTTTATTTGTTACTATTCTAGTGTGGTTTGGAGAATAGCAGCAGGAGGACGACGAAGAGGAGGAGGCAGAGGCAGAGGCAGAGGAAGCAAGGCGCCCCCTTCTGTAAACAATGAGGTTTGCACTTGTCTTCTATTCCCCATCCTTTCTGTGCTCTCTGTGGCAGGGGGCCTGATGTGTGTGTTTAGTGTTATTTTGGTATGGATGACAAAGTTTTGATTTGTGTTGTGTTTTGTTGAATGGTTCTCAGTAAGCTTCAGAGTGACGTGTTGAGGGAGGGAATAAGTCAGATTATGGGAGAAAGCAACGACAAGAAGCGAAAATTTACTGAGACGATAGAGTTACAGATCGGGTTGAAGAACTATGATCCCCAAAAGGATAAGCGTTTCAGTGGTTCCGTAAAATTGCCCCACATTCCCCGCCCCAAGATGAAGGTCTGCATGCTCGGAGATGCCCAACACGTTGAAGAGGTATGCTATGCTTGCTATTTTATCTGCGCCATTCAGCTCAGTTTTTCCGTTTTTTTCTTCCTTTGTGGGTTTTGTGTGGAATGCATAAAACCGCATCACATTATGTGTTCGGTCTGATCTTTGATGCAACGGCATGCTATTTGGTAATGAAGATTCAGTCTGAGTTCTGAACTGGGTGTGTGTTTTTGTTTTCAAACATCTTACAGATATTAAACTTCCTTTTAATTTCGCCCCTTTTAATTGTTTTTTCTTTCTTTCGATTTTTGTTTCGCAAATGTTCGTTAATATTCGAGTCTGAATACTGCCATGTTTAGGCTTTTTTCAACTGACGTTGGTAGAAAAAATCATCTGATTACCATAAAAGTATGTATAGCAAATTGTACCCCTCGCCTGAAAACTGGTTTTTTCACATGGCAGTTTCTAAATCTTGACATTTATTTGGAATCTGATTTTATTTGAAACTTTATTTTACTTTTAGGTTCTCAATGTGAAACAATGTTCGTCCATCTAGGCAGCTTGGTCATCTGTCGGGTTTTCTGCAGATCGGTGATTCTTTGTTAAATGTCTGTCATTTCTTAAATTTTGCAACTTCTTGTAGATTGACGTTTTTCGCAGATTTAGATATAGATTGGAGGACTTTAACACAATAGTATCATAGACAGTCTGATTCCTTTGAGAGTCTTTATCCAAGTCAAAGATTTTCCAGAACGATGTTGGAACGAGGGCTTGAAACTGCTAGAAGCTTGCTGATACATAGATAACGCAATTACACAGTACATCCATTTATAATTCCATAAATACTACATACTCATACCACTCATAATTTCGTAAGTGTTTAACTTGAGGGCACATGTTTTTTTGTGACACATTTGACTATTAATAGTGTGTACAGAGCTTTTATACATAACAGGGTGGATTGAACAGCGACTTTTTACTTTCCAGGCAACATGGCCTTCCGGGTTCCTCTCATTCAAAAGGATGGTACCCAAGGTAGACTTTAGATTCTTCAGGGCACAAAGCCAGGTCACCAACTCATAAATAGATCATATAAAGCTCATCAACGATTGGCTTATTGAGACACAAAGCTACATTTGACTATTAGTGCAGTATGTTCAGAGCTTTTAAACACAAAAGGACAGACTGAATGGACAGTTTTTTTCTTTCCAGGTAACATATCCTAGGGAAAACCTCCCAGTCACATTCCCTCATTCCAAGGATGGTACCCAAGGTAGCCCTAGATTGTTCAGGTCACAAGGTTAGGTCAACAACTCATAAATATATCACATAAAGATCATTGAGATTTGGCTCACTAAGAACAAACATGTCAGAAAGTGGGATTTGAACCCAGATGGGAAGGGTAACAACTTTTCCTGGTAACCATTTAAACTACACCTAATTGACCAAGCAGGCAGCTTCTAAAAGCAAGCTGGACATGATAACATAGTCCAAAATGCCAGAATGGTCACAACCATTTAAGCTACACCCAATTGACCCAATTTGTAAAGCAGGCAGCTTCTAAAAGCAAGCTGGACATGATAACACAGTCCAAATTGCTAGATTGGTCCAAACAGTATTCAAGTATCACATAAAGATCATTGAGATTTGGCTCACTAAGAACAAACGTGTCAGAAAGTGGGATTTGAACCCAGATGGGAAGGGTAACAACTTTTCCTGGTAACCATTTAAACTACACCTAATTGACCAAGCAGGCAGCTTCTAAAAGCAAGCTGGACATGATAACATAGTCCAAAATGCCAGAATGGTCACAACCATTTAAGCTACACCCAATTGACCCAATTGGTAAAGCAGGCAGCTTCTAAAAGCAAGCTGGACATGATAACACAGTCCAAATTGCTAGATTGGTCCAAACAGTATTCAAGTATCACGATATATTTTCTAATGGAAAATGGCCAGATATCAGTTATGGGTTGCTTGTAGGTGAATTTACAACATTTTGTAATGTTGTTGAGTTGAACAATGGCGTGGCCAAATTACATGGTCAGTCATGCATAAATGCAGAATCAATAAGCTCAACCCTACTGGGGGCCAGCTTGGCTGACTTGGTGCTGAAAAAGGTTCTTTACATGTCCATTTCAGCATCTGGAATTGGACCCACATGTGCAGGAGCGTCAGAAAGCTTGGGTGCTCTTTGCTCAGGAGCTTAGTGAAGCTCCTGACTGCCAGGAATGTTGCTGGGTCAGATCCCGAAATGGGGTGATATGTGGGTGTGAGCTCCTGGAGCACTATTGACGTATGCCTTTCCTGGGCATTTGAGTGTTTGCTCCTCCTAGAAATGGAAAATCCTGGGAACAGCTATCATCGGAGTGGTTCTCATGCTTCACAGAACTTCAGGTTAGTTGGTCGGCAATCCAACAAATGTTTTCAGGTATTTCAACTATTTGTCAGATAGTTGTTAGTGACTTAATTTAAGTTAAAGCCTATCAGACTATAATAAGTTTACAGTGAGCATCTTTTTAGAATTATATTTTCAATTGGTTTGCAATCATATCCTTCCATTCCCACCTGTCTTCATCTACCCTCAAATATGTTGACTTCTTGGTAATCAATATTTATGTATATAAAGAATAATTTGATAATATTGCAGTAAATGGGCAGGAACTTTAGAAAGCTCCCAGCCTGTTGAGGAGCATTTCTGCGGTCCTTGACAGGTTGGGTGCTTGCAGAAGCTCCTGACTTGTGGAATGCTGCAGGAGCAGCTCTGTTGTTGTGGGATCTCCTGGGATGCTCCTGATGCTATCAGTCAATTGGGAGCATCTTTTCCAGCTCCCCTTACCCATAAACGGGGTTACATCAGCAATGGGTTCTCCTAGTCCTGATTGCATTTTTGGTGCTTCACAGGTCTTTAGCTTAATTGTGTAAGCAATCCAACAAATGCTATCAGTGCATTTCAGTTATTCATCAAATAGTTGTTACCAATGTTTTAATTCTCGGACTCGGGCTCGGAACTGGTCGAGGGTCAACTAAGCTTGGACTCGGACTTGGCAACGACTCGGACCAGTTTGATTTCAATGACTCAGTTTTTAAAAAAATACATAAAATATTTAAATTTTCAAGGAAAAAATATTTTGAAGATTCCAATCCATTAGAGGCAAAAATTGCAAAGTCTATTCATGTATATACCATGTAAGGGTGAATATATCAAAATGGCACCAAGTGCAATACATATCTGAATCAAAATCGAAAAAACATAATCAACGAGGTGGCTTTAAATGGTCTATAGAGTCCAATGTTTTAAAACTCGAACTCGGACTCGGACTTGGAACTGGCCGAGGGTCAACTCGGCTTGGACTCAGACTCGACAATGACTCGGACCAGTTTGATTTCAATGACTCAGTTTTAAAAAAAAATACACAAAGTATTTAAATTTTCAAGGAGAATATTTTGAAGATTCCAATCCATTAGAAGCAAACATTGCAAAGCCTATTCATGTATATACCATGTTAGGGTGATGAATATATCAAAACGGCACCAAGTACAATACATATCTGAATCAAAATCGAAAATACATAATCAACGAGGCGGTTTTAAAAGGTCTATAGAGTCCAAAAAACAACATGATATGTCTACAAGGCTACAAGATCAACATGATCAATCATCAAAGATCAAGGTCATCACAGGGGCAGATTTGACTCGTTTCAGACTGTTAGCATACCTAGACAGTTGACTGTTGGACTGGGACAGTAGAAAATTGAGGAAACAACCAACAAAACAGCTCAACGGCTACAACTTACAAGTATCAATGAGTTGGACAGAAACTCTAAGCTGGGTTGTAGCCTCCTCAATCAGATGCCAAATCCATTACAAACAGTCCAGCAAGACTGCCCAACAAGGTCCAAAACCTCTAATTTCTCAACTTGCAATGCTGCTCTGAAATCTCCAAATGCTCACAAATGCTCAATGAAGGTGGTGTGGGGGCAAATAGAGGGTGGGGGGTTTTTCATAGAACATCAAGTGCAATCCATGTTTGACCCAAAATACATAGTCAGAGAGGCTCTAAATGGCCGGTAGAGTTTAGAAAACTTTATGCTGCTACAAATAGCTACATATCATCAAAATCATTGCCTATATTGGGATCCCATTCATCAAAATAGCACCCTGTCCCCTCCTCTTCTAGGCTCTAGCCCTTGCCTCTATCTCGAATATCAAAGTTGATCCTCGAGGATATTAGTCAACACCCTACAATTTTGATGAAACTTCCTAATCCAAACCTTAAAATAAGGTAGAAAAAGCTACCTATGCTTAATAAGTGATTTTGCTTGATTGGAGGCTACATTTTTATTAATGTCATGATAGAGGAGTTCAATCAATTTCAACAATCAACACCACCAACATCAAGGTATGTAGAGGGGTTGATGTGTTTTGATTAAATTCCAATCCCTTACCCTCAGACATGATACACTCCAGTGGAAACGTATATCATTGCCTATATTGGGATCCCATTCATCAAAATAGCACCCTGTCCCCTCCTCTTCTAGGCTCTAGCCCTTGTCTCTATCTCGAATATCAAAGTTGATCCTCTAGGATATTAGTCAACACCCTACAATTTTGATGAAACTTCCTAATTCAAACCTTAATAAGGTAGAAAAAGCTACCCATGCTTAATAAGTGATTTTGCTTGATTGGAGGTTACATTTTTATTAATGTCATGATAGAGGAGTTCAACCAATTTCAACAATCAACACCACCAACATCAAGGTACGTAGAGGGGTTGATGTGTTTTGATTAAATTCCAATCCCTTACCCTCAGACATGATACACTCCAGTGGAAATGTTGCAATCCTGAAATTTTGAAAACTGTTAAGTCTGTTGAATTTTGAATGGGATGCAAAATTCTACTTTTTGCATATGAAGTCTGATGAGGTTGGAACACTCTCAAACATCCTGAAACAATTAATTGTAATGTTAAAAATTCAAGTAAAAGAGTTTTACTTTAAGAATATAACATTGCCCTTCAATATTACTGATTTCAATGACACTTGTACAAAGCTGGTTGGGTTCATACAAAACTGGGCCCCTCCACCTCGGTCCCTTGCAAGACAACCTGATCGAGTTAAGATGGTTGGTTGGTTTGATCGGTTTGGAACCAAACCAGCCTAGTCAAGGTCTGACTCAGCTGGCTTGGTACCAAGCCAGTTGGTCGATCCAGTTTAGTGGCCGGTTTGGAACCCTTGCCCAACAACTTGGTCAAACCGGGCGGTGCCGAGTTTGAGCTGCCAGTATTAAAACACTGGCTGTTACTGAGCATCTTTTATTATTGTCATGTGGATAGCAACCATCTCTCATTTCCATCTCCTGTTTCCATCAACCCAAACATGTTATTTGTTGTTGGTTATTGATATTTTTTTATCTAAAGAATAATCTGCTAACATCATACATTAAATGCCATTATGCATTTTGATATCCAATTAACGATATCGAGGTTATAAAATCCCCTTGACATTCCTTTCAGCAGTGGGTTCTCATATTAGCCATTTGGCTCTGATGTTGAATTCCATATTGATGAATTCTCATATAAAATGCTGTTTTAGCCATATAAATGATGGTGAAATCAACAGTAGTCTTGTTTCCCTAAAAAAATGGTCAAATGCTTTCCTTCCAGCCTATATAGTTATTAAAACCAAAATACACTGCCCCCCCAATAGGCTATTTGGTCTCCAGGAGAGCAAGGCACGTCACAGGTAGGATACTAGTTTGACTTTTGATTTTGGTTTCAAAATATATATTATCTTGTAGAATTTATTGACATGCTTGTGCACAATATTTATGAGCATGAACGCTAAAATTATAGAACGACCAGAAATTCCTTTTGTCTATTTTTCTTTACATCAGGGTTTTCTCTGGATTATGTGGTTTTGTGGGATGCTGTCACCTATGGTTTTGTGGGATATTGTATCTTCATAGACAAAAGCTTTGAATAATTGTAACCGTAATTCTGTTTTAACTTGGTTTCTTGTTTATGTTTTCTACAAAGCTGTTGCTGTTACCCATTAAAGTATTGTGTTTTCTTTTGATGCTGTTACCCATTATTGTGTTTTCTTTTGTATGCTCATAGACAAAGCTTTGAACAATCATAAAAGCTATTATGTTTTAACTTGGTCTCATCAATGGTTTCTATAAGTTGATGAGGTTTCAGATATGAAAGTAGTGTGTTGTGTTATACTATATCATTAGATTAACAATACTTGGGGATTATTAGTAGAGCATAAAATAGGCCAAGTACTTGAAAGCCGTCAACAGGAAATATGTTTTGTTTTGGGTTTTGCATGTTGATAATACTTAAACTGATTATGCAGGCTGAAAAGATCAGTCTGGACTACATGGATGTCGAGGGTCTGAAGAAAATGAACAAGAATAAGAAACTTGTTAAGAAGCTTGCAAAGAAGTACCATGCATTTCTTGCTTCAGAGGCAATCATAAAGCAAATTCCAAGACTCCTTGGACCTGGTCTTAACAAGGCTGGTAAATTTCCCACTCTTGTTTCACACCAAGAGTCCTTGGAGTCCAAGGTGAACGAAACAAAGGCAATGGTCAAGTTTCAATTGAAAAAAGTTCTATGTATGGGCGTTGCTGTGGGGAACTGTGGAATGGAGGAGAAGCAAGTGTTTCAGAACGTTCAATTGAGTGTGAACTTCCTGGTATCCTTGTTGAAGAAAAACTGGCAAAATGTAAGTTTGCAAGCCTTTTTTATGCTTTATATTGTAGGTTTGCAAAATTTCTTCACTTATTTGTCAGTTGAAGGATAAGTTCATTATAAGTTAAATCATGCTTTAACTTTTTCATATTATAAGTTTTATGCAAATTATTGTTAATAAATGGATTTTAAATACTTTTAAACGATGCAGGTCCGATGCTTGTATCTGAAGAGTACCATGGGCAAGCCAGCACGCGTATTTTGAATGTGCAATATTGGCACCACCTTGTGTTGGCTGCATATGGAGAGGACTTTTCCTTGGTTTTTGTTTTACGTTGGTTAGAACAATACAGTTTTGTTTGTGTGGAGGGCTATATTAGCGAAGTGGCTCTAATCTCGTGCATATTATTGGAGTAAAAGGGAAATTTAATTATTATTTCACTATTCTGTTATTGTAACTTGGCATGTTTTATCAGTCATGCCGCGGGAAGTTATGTTTATCTCTTCCTGGATTCAAGTAATCAGAATTGAGTAGATACTGAACCCAGCTTATCATTGTTCTTAATTTGACAGTCATATTTATTATTGTGCATTCAGTAAAGTACTTAAAAAATGGTAGATGTATTCCCGAGTGTGATTTATGAAATTGACATAACAGGCATACTGCGAATACAGAAAACAAACTATAAAATGGTGTGTACCTGTTTCTGTTAATGTTTTAATCTCTAACATTTAAAGACTGGCATTTGACATGATGCATTTTCTTTTTATTCACGTTGACAATGTCTTAAAATCACGAATACAGACAATTTCGACGTTTTCAAAAGGCTCGTGAAAGGTTTGCAGAGTTGCATATAGAAATACTGCATGTTTTGTGGCTTGTCTTGGGAGGTTGGTATACAATTTGTTTTAAAATCTTAAATACAGACCAATTTCAACATTGTTACTGTCAAAATCTTTGTAGAGTTGCATAGAGGAATACACAATTTGTTTTAAAATCTTAAATACATACCAATTTCAACATTGTTACTGTCAAAATCTTTGTAGAGTTGCATAGAGGAATACTGCGTGTTTTGTGGCATGCCTTTTTCGTTACAAATAACTGGATTGATACCGTTAAGGTGATATTTTTAGAGTGTGCTTCAATAGCTCCGTGACAGGTTTTAATTGTCCTTCTGTTAAGGAAAAAATCATCTAGTTCACATTCAGGGATTTTCAATCTGTCACGGCCTTGGAACTTCCAATTACGGGATTGCATCATAATATCTCTCAGATTTTTTAGAGTTTGCTTCAATAGCTCTGTGAGAGGTTTAAATTGGCTATTTTAGAAAAACTTCAACTATTTCGCATTCAGAGGTTATCAACCTGGCACGGCCTTTAAACGTTGCATAATCTATTTAACCATGTCTTCGAACATTCATTTTTGAAGCTAGCAGGCTGTTGTGCTTTTTCCTACCAGTTGATCTCATTTTTAGCTGGAATTCCGTAGTTACTGCAATAGTTCTTGTGTTTAACTTGAGGAATGATGTATTTTTCATAAACTTGTGTCTTCATGTTGATATTTGATATTTTAGTGTCTATTGATTAACCTTTAGTTAGAGGTATGATTTCGTCAATGGCGAGGGGTGGAGCGTCAACTGTCGTTGATCCTATCAATGTTTCTTGATTTTAATATTTGGAGACTTCTTGTTTGATAAAACTTTGTTAGTAGAGACATTCAATTTTTCCACATTGATTGATTCTGTGAAGATTTTCACCCACGTTTTGGATTTTAACATTAGAAAACAACTTCGATTCATTTGGTGTTATGTCTCGTAGCCAATTTTTCTGCTAGTGGCAATAATTCCAGGTGGGTGGCCTAACCCCTAAATAAAGAAATGTTTTAAAGTTGAAACTCGACTTTCTTAATTCCAGGTGGGTGGCCTAACCCCTAAAGAAAGAAATGCTTTAAAGTTGAAACTCGACTTTCTTAAGAGAGAGTCGAACTAGAATATTGGATTTGCAATTTCTATGCAAATTAATTCCCAACAGAAGGAATTCAAACATGCTTATTTAAGGACACAATACAAGAGTCATCGTTGTTGAAAAGGTGGAGTTCTTATTCTTGCTCATATCACAGTCGCTACCCTATGTTGACAAAAATCAGTATTAAGTCTAATTCACCATCCTTGAGAAATTTGAGTATTTAAGAAAATAATATGGTATGTCATTTTTCAAAGATTGAGTGTTTAAAACAAATCTCACAAAAGCTAAAGAACATGGATAGAGCTTATTTACAGTTGAATGCATACAATTGCGGGTATGAGCACCCATCCTTCCACGAAATTGTCACTGAAGCACATACTGCTGCGACCATTGCGAAAGTAGTCGAACTTGAGTATCATTGAATATTGGATTGGAGTAGGGTTAGATTGTGTCAATTGCCTCGAAAGGTGCAAAGGTATATCAATGGAATAAGTAAAATGAAAATGGCAAATAAAATTAGGCAATTTATACCATAAAACTATGGGGCCCTTGACAAATGATGCATTTTCTTTTCTATGATTAAATTTGTAATTCTATAATTAAAGGTTTTATGGGCCCATGACAAATGATGCATTTTCTCTTCTATAAATTTGTAATTCTATAATTAAATTTGTAGTGTTATGCCTTCTATTAAAGCTTCAAACGAAAATTAAATGCCAGCCATATGTAATTGTATCATAGAGATTGGTAAACATATTATAAACACACCTAAACTATGCTACTTCCAAATGCAATTAAATGCTAGCCATATTATAGTGATATGCCAATATCATGATTTGACAATGGCTAGCGGAAAATTAAATTCAAACCATAGGTAATCATGATTTGACAATGGCTAGCGGAAAATTAAATTCAAACCATAGGTAATTAAAAAGCACCATGGACATTGGAAATAACCTATGCTACTTCCAAATGCAATTAAAAGCCTGCCACATTATAGTGATATGACAATGGCTCGTGGAAAATTAAATTCAAACCATAGATAATTAAAAAGCATCATTAACATCGGAAATAACCTATGCTACTTCCAAATGCAAATGCAATTTTACGGCTAACCAACCTATGTTACTTCCAAATACAAATGCAATTAAAAAGTGTAGTAAACAATTTTATGTTAATGAAGATAATATATGATGTGACAGTGGCAAGTGGAAATGGTGCATGGTAATTATGGATAACCTACAAATAATGTTGAATTAATATACCGAATAGTTGGTAGAGATTATGCTATTAAGCAAATGTTGAACTAATAATCCGAATGGTTGATAGAGATTATTAAGCATTAGAAATGTTTTTTCGAAAGCCATGCTCTTACTATTCTTTCTCTTAAGCGGAGGTTGATTCTTCCTTTTCATGTGGGTGGTAACTATAAAAGCCAATGATGATAATGCTGAAATTCACAACATATCAATCATTTATTTTGCTATAATGAATTGTTCAGTATTTTATTGTTTATTATGTTTTTACAGATGGATTTAGCTTCATTCATTTGCAAATCTGTAATTTTTGGAGATTGGATTGCTAATTACATAAAGATGTATTGGGATGGCGGTTTCATTGGATGTAGATCCACATCTATAGCCCTATCATTCTATTATCTAGCATTGAGTTTACAACTGTAATTTGATGCATTAAACATCTTTCCTTAAATTTTTTGATAATAAGTATTGTGATTGCTTTGAGAGGAGTGAGGTGCTCTACAACCTAGTAGAGGGAGATGTCATGTAACGTAACATAATGTTACATTATAAAAAACAAAAAGTAATTAGAAAATTCATGTTGGCTCATATCTAAAAAAATATGAAAAATAATTAGAAAAATCCATGTCTAGCTATAAAATTAAAAATTAAAACTACTCAGATTTATCAAGCAAGAGAGGGATCAAATTTCTTGAATTTAAGATTAAAAATAAATTACACCTCAAGAAATTAGATCCCTCTCGGCACTTGATAGATATGGGTTTAAGATGAATTTATGATGGTATAAGCACATATATCAATAGGTTGCTTTTAAAGACGTTACTTTTGGTGCTCTACAACTCAATATAGGGGAGATGTTGTCACGTAATGTAGCGTTATGTTACATTACAAAAATTAAAAATTAATGTCGGCTCATAAAATAAAAAATTAGAACCAAACGAAAAAAATTAAAAAATTAAAAATTAAAAAAATTAAACTATCACATACCCATCTTAAACTTGAATTTAGAAATATAAGCACCAAAGGGATCAAAATTATTGAGGTGTAAGTTTTTCTAAAATGTCAAAAATTTAGGATAAAAAAGATTTACATCTCAAGAATTTGGATCTCTCTCGGTGCTTTGTAGATCAAGGTTTAAGATGGGTCTATGTTGGTTGTACAACTGAGTTGGAAAAAATTGATATCAAATGAAAAATTTCGACCAAGAACCATAATGTTTATAAATGAATGATTAATAACATAGCTTATATCTCGAAGAACATTGAATATCACCAAAAAAACTTAGTTATAGAAGAAACATTTGCCTACTACAATTGATTGATATAGATTTCTATCTTTGAGAACATCGAAGCTACAACATCTTTATTCCTAATTGTAGCTATAAAGCATTATATTTCCTTCAATTCCAATTTCCCTTTATGGTATATGTTTTTTTTTCTTTCAAATTATCATTCACAATTGAGCAATCCCTATTTTTGTCACACATAGAAACATGCACCTTTGTTTGGAAGTTTTATGTTTTGCCCAACACACCTCTGCTCAACACCATTTTTATTAATCAATGATTTTTATAATATGTATAAGCATTTAATGATGGGATCAGGGCAAATTTTAATATTCAAGAATCTGTTCATCCGTAATGTGAGTATGATGTATGTATTTGATAGTCTGTAGAGGTTCATTCACATCATCTTTTAAATTTTTTTGACACATGGCTCTAGTGCCAACATATTGACTCCAAATGTTTGCCACCAATCTTTTATCCAATCAAGTTAGAATAGAGGAGGATCTTCGTGGATATTTGTTCTCTGGAGCCCGAACTTGATCATGGCATAGTAGGTACAATTGGTGTTGTCTTTATTTAAAAAGTCCCACCATAGTCTCTTGTATCCTTGATAACTCAGGTTCGTACATGGGAGTATAATATTTTCATTGTTACTAGGTCATGCATGTGGAGATCTTATTCTGTTTATGCAGTAGTATTGATGATCCAACTATAGTCTAGGCCAAAAGGATGATACCTCAGTCCAAATAAGGTTTAAATCATGGAAGTGATGTGTCAGGAGCTCGCAGGCATATGCAACTTTCTTAAGGCTATATCATATATTATGTCTGGCATTGAACTGCTACTGGTTGGCATCCTTGTCATCTCTCGTACTAACTGGACAAAAGCACTTGAATTCTGGAGGTTCTCATCAAGCACTTAAGTGCTTCACAATTCCCATCTAGGCTTCCACTGCAGAGAATAATTTGTGAAACTTATGTTATCATCAATATTGAAAGTTGTGTGGGAGCCTTCAATCCATCCTGATATTATCATGTTAACCTGTGGGTTATGGGCCCACTTGCTTCTGCCTCACTTGCCTTTTTTGGTGTTTGCTTGACTTTGGTTGGATTCCCATGGACTCGCTTGCCCCAAAGATTCTTTATTTACATCATATTTATTTACAAGATATTCTTTGGTTAAGAAATCATGGATACATTTAGATTTCCTAGAGATATGCTCTACATAATAATTATAGTGCTTGCCATATGGAAAATTTTCCTTTGGCGGTAGCATTTTTAATAGTGTTATTTAAAACGAAAGTTAAATTAGCATAATCAGTTCTAATTACAAAATCATGATTTAACAAATGAATTTGTAAATTTTCTATGCATCGTAACGGTGCCAAAATTTCTATGCATCGTAAGGTTCCCAAATTTTCTTTATCAATCGTTGCATAATTTTGCTCGACTTTGTTCCATGTGCTTGATGCGAACTGCACAATTTCTTTTCTTGTTTTCTTCTCCCTTTTCCTGGCTTGTTTCAGTATGCCTCCCCAACCAATATATGAAGTGTCACTTTCTATGATCTTGGAGAGATCATCATCAATGATGTGAAGTATTGGCAATGTTTTTACCTTCCTCTTGATTCTTCTTACTGCTTTTGAATGCCTTGGTTTCCATGTTCCTGGATTCTTTGAAAGCCTCCAGTTTAGCAGTTTTCTGTCTGCTGCAAGATTCTTGTAGTATAGAGATAGGTAATTTAGTCATCCAAGAAATCTCTGTAGCTGAGTTTTATCTTTGATGACATCTAGAGATTTTCCTGCAAGTTCAATTGCATGTTCTTAGACCTTGGTTTGTCCCTTTTCAATTGTTTGTCCTAAGAATTCAACTGTGTCATGGTATAGCTTCATTTTCTTAGCAGACAAAACAATCCCCTTATCATAAACTGCCTTCAAAAATATTTTTAATTGCTTCTGATGTTCTTCCAAAGTTTTGGAGAATACGAGGATATCATCAATATAGACTATCAACCAGTTCATGTATGGCTTGAAGATATCTTCTATTACTTTCTGAAATTGAGATGGAGCATTCTTAAGGCCAAAAGGCATAACGGTCCACTCACAATGTTCGTGAGGGACTACGAAAGCCGTTTTAAAATTCTCTTATGGAGCTATGCATACTTTCCAAAATCCACTCTTGAGATCAAATTTTGAGAAAAATTTGCTCCCTGCAATCCTTTTTATGAGATTAGATTTGTTAGGTACTAGATACTTGTCCCAATCAAGCACATTATTGAGTGGCTTATAGTTTATAGCCATCCTAGGAGCTTGCCTCACCTATCCAAAACGTTTGTTCACATAAAATCTGTAACAGCTGTAGGGGTTGTTTGAAGGAACTATCAAGCCTTTATTTAACAGATCTTAGATTTCTTTCTTACAGTAGGCTTGCATTTCCCTAGACATAGGCACTACATTTGAGTGTCCGGAAGTACCTTTCAATTCTAGCTTTAAAGGTAGGTGGACTACATGTTTCTTTCTGTGCCAGAAAGCATTGGGGGATTATGAGCAGATTTGTTTCTTATATTCTAATTCTATCTCCTATTTTATCCTTTTCCATTTAGGAGATTTAAGTTGCTCTTCAATTCTCACGCTTTTCATTTGTGCTTTTATGTTTAGGATCTGGCTTTCTTTGGCAGTCAGTTGTTCTTTGTACAAACTGATATTATGCACCATATTTTATATTTTAGGAGTAGAAATTAATGGGACAAATACTGGAGTATCTAGAGGATCAATGGTCATATAGTAGCCTATTTTTCCTTGGCATGTACAAGTTCCATGAAGTTCGACTGTCTTCAAAATTGGCGTTCCCAATATGCATACTTGATTCAATTTCATCAACATGAACCTAACATCCAATCTATATTGGTTAAGGCAGACAATGGATTTAGGGACTTCAAAGTTTACTAGAGGGTCTACTCCTATTGTATGTAGCCTCGTGGATGTAACTATCCAGTATTTAGCAGGAATCCTATCTTTGTTAAGCACGTTTACATTTGATCCTGAATCCATCAAGATTGGGATAGTCAAATAATCATCTTTGATTTTTATAGTCAGAGTTACTGTGTATCTTTGGTAAAATATAGAATTTACATGGAATACATTGTAGTTAGGTGTCACCTTTTGGTATATTGTTCTTTCTTTTCAAAATCTGACTCTGTCTCTCCTGAAGAGGAGGAACTTTGTGTCTTTGTTTGGTTACCAATCTCTATTTTTTCAATTCTGTCCTTTAGCTCTTTGATTTCTTTCTTCAACAGATTATGCTCTTTTTCCAATTCTTATAGGGTGATTGGTATTTTGGATTCAATTTAGAGTAGAGGGGCAATGTTTCTTTCATAGGAAGGTAGAGCAGAAGCAAACAAATTCCATCCTGCAGAAAATTGGGGAAGTTCTTCATGTCTCTATTGTGTAGAGATTCTATTGCTTTTGCTGTGGTTCTTCCTTTGCTTTCTTATATTTTCATCACCATTTTTTTCCTTTTGCTTGAGCAAGAAAGCACTAGCAAATGCTTCCTTCATTATTTCCTTTGCATTTCCTTCTTCCATTTATTCTATCTATTTCATCATGATGGAGGCTTGAGGTCCTATTCTGATCATGTTGCAGAAGTTGGGGTTTCTTCTTGATTCTTTCCAGGCCATGAAGGTTGCAAGCTTTTCATCTTCCTTCTCGTCAAGAGAGGAGGATAATGATTCTTTTTCTAATGAAAATTCACAATTATTGGGAATATGACATTGGTAGGTGTGTCCTTCCCTTACCAAGAACAATTCTTCAAAATCAGTACTACTATCAGTATCTCCTATTTCAAATACATCTTCTGTACTAGAAGAGCTCATACACTTTAATTGAATTTAAGAAGAAGAAGCTATATTGTATGCGCCTCCAAAGGCTCTAATTTCAGGGCAATTTGTTTCTTTGTGGCCGTTTTTGTCATTGATGGCACATCTGTATCCTTTTATATAATCTTCAGGTTTTGTCTTGTCTTCTGGTTTCACACATGAGGATTGACCTTCTGTTTTGAATGAGCACTTGCTTGCATAGTGCCATGTCTTTCCATACTTATAGCAAACAGGTTTTGGAGGATATTTCTGTATGGATTTGCCTCCATTTTCATCTTTATTGAGTTGGTACCTCTAATCTGCTTTCTTTTCTTATCAGAGTACCACTTACCATAATTTTTTCTTGGCCCTTTCCTTAGCTTTCTCCTCTTATAATCTTTGTATCTGTAAGGAAACAAATATTTTAGTAACTTCAACTTTTTCCTTTTCTTCCCCTTTTCTTTGGGAAATACTTTCCTTTTATATTTAAATTCTTTTGGATGGCTTGGTTCCTGCATACCAAACTGATTACATATTCCTTCTTTCCCTGACAGATATTCTATGGTTGCTTTGGATGCCACTTTCCTGGTACAGATACCAGCAATACAACTGATGACAATATCATGGAATTCTCCCCAAGAGTATTCCTCCAAAGTATCCATATTAAGGGCATTAGTAAATAAAATTTGGAATTTTTTAGGAAGAGCAATGGTGTATTTCTCTTTCCATATTTCCGTATCTGTATATTGAACATCCTAACATCTAATAACCCAATCTCTATGGAATTGCACATAATCTTTCTGAGTTCTACATTTCATGTTGAGAAGAATCTGGGTATTTTTAGCTTTGTGGTTTTCAGGTGTACCTCCCCAGTATCATAGGATCTTTACAATAAGGTTTCCTATCATATTGGACTCTTTTGATTTTCCAGGCTCTAATTTTGATTTCGTACACTCATTCTATTTTTCAGTAGTTATAGTTCAGGTCCACCACTTTTGGAATGCACCAGTAAAACTATAAACTATCATTTCGCAGGCATCAATTGCATCTTTTATATTGGAAACATAAGCTCTATATGCAATGTACATTCTATCTATCATTTGCTCAATTTTCCAAGAGATTGAACCATTTACATTCCATTCATACAAAACATTATCTAGCCATGCCATCTAGATTATATTCATCCCATCATCTAAATCAGGTGCAGTTGGCCTAACCATATGGTTTGTAATCCTTTGATGTGTTGCATTGACTTCTAAAATGGAAGGATTCTGTATCACCATGATTCTAGGTTTGTATGGAATGTTCTCTTCTAGTCCTACATAAATCCATTTAATTTGTTTCTTCTTAGGCTTCTCTGGGGGTAGAAGCATGGGGAATGCCCGTTGGCTTCTAAATTCATAAGGTAATTTGGTTGAGTCTAATTTTCCCCATTTCTCTTTTTGCCAAATATTTTTCACCTTCTTTTGTGACTTACCGGTGATAGTGTGGACTTCTTTCACTTCTACAAGGACATGGATGATATCCTTTTATATATATGTATCATGAGTATGCACTAGATATCTGAGAGAAGTTTCAGGATTCTCCATACCATTTATTGACACTCTTATTTCATCTAGTGCTTATAGTGTGAGCTCTAGTCCTTGGTTTACACACTATCTTTAGTTTCCTTATGATATAGCTTTATCAGATTGTTAAGATATTATATATGAGAATCAATCATATATTTTCCACTTTGCATATGTAAATCTAGGCCTTTCATGGTTGCAATATTCCAGTTTAATTGCTGATGTATTTCTTTTATATCTCCCTTGGTTTCAATGAAAGGAGACACAATTAATGGATATTCTTTGTCTTCTTCTATTCTTAACAAGATGGGTTTTGAAGGAGGAAAATAGGTGTTTGTAAAAGTTTCTCCTCCTTTGGATAATTCCCATCTATGAGCTTTTGGGCTTCTTTTGGTATTTTTGGAATTTATTCTTCTGTGGATTTTTAGAATTCTCAAGTTGTTCTTCCATTTCTACTGTATTAAGATGGAGAGTACTCATTGCTTCAGTGAGTTCTTGGGGTTTTTGAGAAAATGGCTTTGATTTTTGGGCTTTAAACCATTCATAGAAAGAGATCCATTCATTTTCGGTTTTCATATGTTCTTTCCATTTTGTTTCGAGTTCATTTTTCTCCTCAAGAGAGTATGATGCTCTAAATTCTCTAGAGTCCTCATGTGTAAAGAAGTCCCAATTTGTCAACTTCTTCATAAACTCATCTCTTTGATCAAAAGGAAAGTATCCCTTGTATCTATTCAAGAAGATCTCTATTTCATGGAGGGAATGTCTATGGATTTATGGAGGAATAATGGTGGTTAGTCTGTAGGATGGAAGAGTTTCCTTCTGCTTCATGGAGGGAAGGTCTATAGATTTATGGAGGAAGAATGGTGGTTAGTCTAGAGGATGGAAGAGTTTCCTTCTGCTTCAGCCTCTTAAATATCCTGCTTTCTTTGGCCTCATGTCTAATATATTTTCTTATTCTTTCTTCTTCTGCATATGCTTTATTCTACCCGAGACCTGATTTATCCCAAGAGGGTCTTTGAGAGGCTAGAAAATCATTGAATTTATAAGTTTGATCCTTCCAACTGTCAGGAAAATCACAACATCAGATCATGTTGCGTATGATATGTTGGAATTTCACATCATCAGGGGCCTTTCATATGTTGTTTTCATTAGGATGAATAGATAATTCTACGTGTTCACAGAGCTTGGCTTTCTTAGGAAGGTTTGAGGACACATTCATTATTTGAAATGAGGTTGGAACAAATGGATTAATTTGAGATTGAGTAGATTCTGAAGAAGAAGGTTTATTTGAAACATTTTCAAATGGGTTTGTAGAAATATTTATAGAGGATGAGGAAAGTTCACTACGTTGGTTGGGAAAACTCCTAGGATTGAAAAGAGAATGACATGATGGACAAGGAATATATGAATTGTTATGGATACATGATTATTGTTTGAGAAAAGGGTGAGAGCATAAATATGGAGACTTTAATGCAGTCTAAGATGCTAGACATATTCTTCCATCTGGAGTAATTGTCCTGATAAGAGGTTCTAGCTTTAGAATTTTGTTCTCTATTGACTAATACTGGAAATACCAATCATATGAAAGGCCGATGTCTTCATAGGTGACTCCACTACTTTAAGCATAAGTGATACCGGTTGTGATGTTGCCTTTTAGGACATGTTCTTTTAATTTAGGATGGTTTGCGTTTGAAAGCATGAAAGAGGTCTACATGATGACAGAGATAAAATCTAAGTCATCTACCTATGTATCCCTTGAAATCCTAAAAGCATTTTCTAAGCATATTTAAGATGCATATCCGTCAATCCTATTGAGTAATCAGGGATGAGTGTGCCATACTATGTACATGACTGCAAATTATTCGTGATGGTTCCTATTCTTGCTTGATTATATGAGAGATGTCTGGTATCGAATAAATAAACTATACATGGGGTATTTAATCCTCTACTAAAAAGGGGTGCCAAACCAATCTCAATTCCTCCAAAATGGATATAACTATATTTTTTACTTCTAACAATTTCGACAAACTTTGATAATTCAACATAAGTGAACTTATTGATGGCTACTATTTGGGTGGTAACCCCTGATATTTTACTCTTCATTTCTACTTCTTTGAACAAAGATTTCCTTTCAAATAGAAATGACACATCCTTCTTATAAATCTATGAACTATGAAGCTTAGGATGATTACATTCAGGATTAGTAGATCAATCAAGACTAGTACAAGTTTCATTATCAATTATTTTTTATTCTGAACTTCTATTAGTTACTTTGTAATTCTACATCTCTCAACATAAGAGAATGATTTTGAAATCAGATTCATTTCCATTTAACCAATTGAGAGCAGTGGCAAGTTAATGCTTGCTAAATCACTAAGAGTTTGTTAAATTTGCTGTTACGTATATAATTTTAATTAATTATATATTAATTATCATAACTTTAATATATAAAATTATTATATGTTATCATCATAAAAATATATATATTAAAAAAATTATTTTAATTAAAATATTTATGAAAAAACTAAAATATATGATTTTAGTTATATTTAATTTAATAATGAGTATTTTAATAAGATATGTTAAAGGATAACAAATTATTGTTGAAATATTTATTTACTTTTGAAAGATTGTTATAATTAATTTAAATTTGGTTTTTATAAATTTGATTTTAAATTTATTTGTATAAGCAAAATAACATGTTAAAGAAATTGAATTTAATTATAATTACAATATGGAGATGTCTAGAGATTCAATAGTTGGGACCAAACAACTATTTTTTAGTCGGAATCCAACTTTTTTTTATTTTGCAAAATCATAATTTAACTGTGTTTTAATGGTAGAAATGGATTCAACGTCCTCAGAAACCCCGAGGGCACCAAAAATTCCAGAATTAACTCAATTCTGAAAAATTCCAACCAGTTTTTTTTCAAAATATTGTCGGAAAAATATGCCTATTATGAATCAAATGTTTGACATTTAGATTGACATATATTGGAACATAACTTTGACATATTAAGTTCCTTTAGGCATGTAGACACAAATTGCTACTTACAATTATTAACCACATGCAGAACAATCATGATAAGTAGCTCTTATTTGAAATCAACAAATGGAGGAGATCATTAGTAACCCACCGCCTCACTAAAACAATAAAAGAGAGAAGCCAAGAAAAGGTCCTACTTCTATTGAACAATAAAAATGTTATTTAGATTGTATTTGAAACTATTTTAGATATAAAAATAGAGAATATAGCTTATGTGTACATACATATACATTGAAGAAGGCTATAAAAGTCCATGTATAATTACTTAATTAACCTCAGAGAAAACATGTCATGGCACATGTGGTGGTCTTAATTTGTAATTGCATCATATATGTACAATCATCTTTATAAATAAACTCCAATCCTTCTAAACAACAAAATATAGATATTGCGAGGTTGCAATTTCCTTTAAGTTATTTAAGACATACATTTATCCTCTTTACACTCAAATTTCTAATATAAGAATTAAACTACAACATACAAATGTGAGTACAATCCACAAAATGAGGCACCATTTTGTGAGAAAACCTAGGAGTCCAAAATGATGTCATGTTTTCTAGCAAGGAACAAACATTTTATTTATGTAGTATATGAAAATTTCTCTTAGAGGAATTAAGACTAAAATAAATTTGCCTCTTTTTGATGCAACATGGAACAATTTTTTTGGATTTGTAAGAGTTGTTGTAGCATCCTCACTTTTCTCAAAAGTCAACATTACAACATCCATCAACAACACAACAGGGCATACACCCTATCACGTGGAGGCACATCACTCTTTTGTAATTGATTAGGAATCAATAAATAAGTTTTAGCAAAATCATCAATGTTTTTTTTGACAGAAACAATTATGATATATTAAAAGGTGGTATAACCATAGATATAGAACCAAGATACAAAACACCCTTATGGAATCAACAAAGAGAGTTCAACAGGTCTGGAGTCATGCCCTTATGGTAGCGGCAAATAGGTTGAAATAGGTCTCAATAAACGCCCTTATGGAAGCGAAAAAATGAGTATAGAACTCTCAAGTTTCGACTGAGCAGTAAACAAACAATAAACTAGCATATAACCTTTTCAACCTGTAACAAGACCCTACTTCCAGAACGAGGATTCATCATAGAATGCTAAGACAACCCAGAAATACGAAAGAAGTTCAAATGCATACGCCATTCCAAAATTGAAAACAACGAGAGCTAACACAAACAACATTTCAAAATTAATTGACCTATCCCTAAATTCAGTTGATTTTCTCTTCAGGACGAGGCAGGGAACCTGGTTTTATTGAAACTTCCACCTTTACAACTTTCAGAGCTAGCTTGTCCACCTTTATATCCAATTCCGCCATCATACCGATTACAGCAGTCTCAGAACATTTAATTGCACGCTTGAACTCCTTTCTCAGATAGACCAGATATATGTCAACATTCTCCAAATGTGTTCCACCCTCAATGTCTATTGTCTCCACCATCTTTTTCAGGTTCTTAATTGCTCTCTTAATTTACCGAATGTCAGACTCCACATACAAGGTAGGGGGGGATGAACCAATGGACTCAGAAGACGATTCCATCGTGAAGACCAGAACTCCCTTGCAATCACTGCTTCTGCAGCTCACCCTCAGCTCTACCATGAACTCACTCCTTCTACAAATCAGCCAAATCATACTCCCTCTACCCTTCTCCTTTATCATCCTTATATCCTTGCTTCTCAGGAACGTGAAACTCTTGCCACCTGATTTCATCATTCAAGCCATTAAAACCTACACCACCTCACATTTTTTGCAATACGTCGACATGACATCAAACCTTCTGTCCGTTGGAGGAGGATCATCCTTAGTACAACATTTAACATGAACCTTAAGCTTCATCCTATACCCATGTGTCGACGCTGCGCCAGATGCTTCACCATAATGAAGGCACGTGTCTTGGATGTGAATAGGCAGGAGCCCCAGACCGCGGGCCCATAAGGCCTTTAGTCCCTGGACCCCAAGCTCCCAAACCCCAACTACGGTCCTATGTGGGAACACACTTGGTTTGATTTCCATTTATCAGAAGTGAGCCAGAGTTTAGAGTTGTTCCAACATTTGCAGCTATGTCTACTTCCTTGTTATGAGTGCGAAGGGTATGATAGAAATCAATTTTGTGGAAATAATGAGCCAGGATCTGGATTTTTTTTATCAGTTGTTGAAGATGCATCTGATTTGGGAGGGCCTTCTCAACTATAGCTTGGATTACAATTATAGAGTCTCCCAAGACTATAAGCTCTGTTTTCCTTTGATTCTTGGAAATCGACAGACCTTGCCAAAGGGCTAACGTTTCAGTAATATTGTTTGTTTCTGTTCCAAGCCCCCAGGAGAATTTGGTTTCCATTTGTCCATCTGTGTCAATGAGGACCTCGCCCCCCCCTACCACCCCAAGCAAAATCATCAATGTTACTAGCAATATTGTAATTAATTTAAGTTCACACAACTAACTTCCTTGTGGGTATCTTTGATATGTAAAATAACTATTGGTACTTGGACTTATAATGTGTCTTCTCCACCAAATGGTGACAAAGGCTTGATTTCCTTTATCACTTTTAACAAAAAAATAACACACAAAGTTTAGAATAATTAAGTACAACTTACATAAAGTGTTGTGATGACTCTTATTTTTTATTGTATATAATCTTCATACAACTTATGTCTTTTACTCTGAATTCATATGAATGTTTACATAGTGAACTCTTATGAATGTTTACATAGTAAACTTTACAAAAACAAATTTACACAAATAATAAATACATATAACATTATTTAAATGTTTCTTATGCAAGGATAATTATTTAGTAAATAAAAACTTACTTGCAAAGAAAGCTTTGTAAATTATATCTTTACTGTTAGATTTTTAATGGTTATACAAGATCTAAAAACATTTAGCATAATAACATCATAACCATAAGCAAAGGATCACTGAAAGAAAAGACAAATGCAGCAACACAAGAGAACACAAAGATTTTCCTCGGGGAAACCACAAGGGAGAAAACCCCACAAAACTTCCTCAGTATAGAATTCGACCAAGACAGTGTAAAACCCCAGCAACAAGAATAGTTGCTCATCTTCCACAATAGACTCTCTCTCTCTCTTTGTTAGAATAGTAGAGTCAAGCTAAACTAGTTAACCTATCTAAGCAACCAACAACATATCATAAAAGATAAGAACAAGAAAATAAAAGGACAAGAGAACACTGATATATGTAGTTCACCCTAATGGGTTAAATCCACGGGAAGGTAGTCTTCTATTATCTCCAAAATGTCTTCTCCAATCTTACAAGAGAGAAAAACACAAATACCCCAAAGAATATAGATGATGTAGAATAGTGTCACAATAGTACCACTACTACATCAAGAATACATGATATGTAGAGACTCACTTGACCCTATTATATACTAAGAGATGAGGAGGAATTACTCTCAGATATTGCATGCGGGATAGTATAATGATCCAAAATAACATATCTTAATACAATACCATGGACAAATACTCTACACAAGTAAATACAACACCATATAACTATGGGTTAAATGTATTACTATTTTACATAAGATTGTAGACAACTTCTGCCATAATAAAAAGGCATTATTAATTTCCAAGGTATATAATATATTTCAACACTCCCCCTTAATAATGGCTGGGAGAAGGGACCACACTAACACTAAGGAAGGAAGGAGTCATTACTGCTCCCCCTTGATGACAACTTCCAGAAGAATTAAAGCTGAAAAAGAAGAACACTTCGATTGATGGAATTTGATGATGAACAACCGCTTCTTACTGAATCATGAAAGTGCACACGAACCAGGTTGTATGATGAAAGACCTAACAATAAGATGTCGAGAACATGTGACATAATCCAATCGCAAGATGCCGAGATCACCACAAGAATCATCACAACCATACATGATAGCTGAAGAACTCTGATATAACATCCACACCAATGTACAGATACCTTCTGACAGCCGATACAACAAAACATGTGGCTAAGAACATCACAACAATGTGCAAAAAAACTGAGATGGCCAATACACATGCGGATAACAGACATTTTTCCAATCAAGGTGCAATATAAATATCTGTAGAAGACCTCAAACATCGAAGAAACAAGACCCCAATGGTCTATACATCGAAAATGATATCATATAGATGAAAATTATGAATTTAAAAGTAGAAGGCGGTGCTTCATTACTTCTAGAATAAGGTGAAAGCCTAAACATAGAACTTATCTGCACAAGAACTTTCAAGATTAAAGCATATAAAGATCATAAAACAAAATTGCTTATACAGAAATGAAAATGCTTATATACCAAAGGTTAGCAAACATCATATAAATGAATTACAACATAATATGATCAAATAAAAGATTAATTTGCTCATTAAGGAAAATGAAGTTACTTTTACACATTAAGTGTCAGCCACAACATATAAATAGTGAGCCAAAGATTTCACTTAAATATATGAAAATTTAGCCATCAAGCAACTAATCTGAAGCATAGGTGCATTTCTTATTAGTATGAGGTTAATATGCAAGAGATGAATGCCCTGAAAATGTCAATGCTTCCATATAGGAACGTTAGAGACAAGTAGGAACACGATAACCTCTGCAATCATAAGAATAGAAATCTCATTGCAACAAGAACAAGGTGCTCATGATAAATAGTTCAAGATTTAAAGATTGCTCAAAGCCATATAAATATTGAGTAAAAGATGATCGAAATAAACATGACATGAGATATAGATAAATCAAAATGTTTAATATGATCAACATATAGCAAATTATGATCAACTCATGATATCACTTATAAAAAATTATGAAATGACAATTCACTAATGGTCTTAATCATGGGTTCATTTCTTGTTAACACTATGTAAATATGCAAGGGACGAAATGCCCTAGAAATGTCAATGCTTCCATATTAGAATGTTAGAGACAAATAGCATAGGAACTAGATACAATCTCTGCAATACATGAAAAAGAAACTATACCCCAATTAAATAACTTATGACAAGCCAAAAAATATGATATCACATATATTAAAAAAAATGATTTTACTTACGAATTTAATTAGCAAGAGCATATAATGATCATAAAGATATTACTTATAAAAGAATGAAATTGCTTTTACACAAAGGTCAGCAATAACATATAAATAAAGTAAATAATGATCACTAGATAACACATATGAGATTGTTCTTATAAAATTGTTTTTATAAACAAAACAAAGAAAAGAACAAATTAATTATTAAGTATATTTAAAAAATATTAAGCTTTAGATTGTTTATAACTATCATCATGACAAAATACTAGAGATCCATGTCCTTAAAAGATGCCAATATTTTTATATAGAAACGTGAGACAAATATATAGCAAGAAAAAAAAATAATATCTTAATAAACATGATTAGAAGCAAAACCTAAATGCAAAAAATGAATAACAGAAAACTTAAATACTTTAGTGTACTGATCTGAATCTGCAAAAAACACAGTTAGAAAAACAGTAAAAGAAAGATAAACTTTTACTTACAACCCTTTGAAAAAATGTGCCCAGAAAAGCCCAATCTTCTGTTCTGGTTGCATAAGTAGATCCATAATGGCTGTTCCAATTTCAAAAACCGGCTATAATAAAAAAACCAGTAAGAAATGACCAAGTTACGACCCTTTTGTATAACTTTCGTTTTTATTACCAAAAAGAAGCCCAAAAATACCCAGTTTTTTGTTCTGGTCATGTGGGTGGATCCAGAATGGCTGTTCCAATTCCAAAACAGGTTATAACAAAAAAATCGGTAAAAAATGACCAAGTTACGACCCTTTTGTACAACTGCTATTTTTATTACCGAAAGGAAGCCCAAAAATACCCAGTTTTCTATTTTGGTCACGTAGGTGGATCCAGGATGGCCGTTACAATTCCAAAAACAGGTTATAATAAAAAAAATGGTAAAAATGATCAAGTTACGACCCTTTTTTATAACTGTCGTTTTTATTACTGAAATGAAGCCCAGAAATACCTAGTTTTCTGTTTTGGTCGCAAGGGTGGATCCATAATGGTGTTTCTAATTCCAAAAACATGTTATAATAAATATTCCGGTAAAAACTGACCAAGTTACGACCCTTTTTTATAACTGTCGTTTTTATAATCGGAAGAAAGATCTTCTTGAGGAGAGCCCCACAATCATGTAAATCTATAGAAAAAACATCAAGAAACCCTTGAAAAAAATTCTGCAAAAATCTTACACAGCAAGTTAGGGTTAGGGTAAAAAAGAAAAAATGTAGAAATATGCCCAGATCTAAAGAGAAGCCTAATGGCTACCAGATAGAAATAAAATCTACAACAAAATGACAATGCCCAAATGATATTCGTTATTGATTGAAAGCTATAGAAGGTGCTAGATCATAGCAACCTACTTTGATACCATGTTAGAATAGTAGAGTCAAGCTAAAGTAGTTAACCTATCAAAGCAACCAACAACATATCATAAAATATAAGAACAAGAAAAGAAAATGACAAGAGAACACCGATATATGTGGTTCACCCTAATGGGTTACATCCATGGGAATGTAGTCTTCTATTATCTCCAGAATGGCTTCTCCAATCTTACAAGAGAGCAAAGCACAAATACCCCAAAGAATATAGATGATGTACAACAGTGTCACAATAGTACCACTACTACATCAAGAATACATGATATGTAGAGACTCACTTGACCCTATTATATACTAAGAGATGATGAGGAATTACTCTCACATATTGCATGTGGAATAATATAATTCTCCAAAATAACATCTCTTAATATAATACCATGGACAAATACTCTACATAGTAAATACACCACCATATAACTATGGGTTAAATGTATTACTCATTTACATAAGATTGTAGACAACTTTCGACATAATAAAAAGACATTATTACCTTCCAAGGAATATAATATATTTCAACTCTCTCTCTCTCTCTCTCTCTCTCTCTCTCTCTCTCCAACGCAATACTTGAGTGTAGGATGTGTATGAAGGAGAGAGGCACCTCACCTATTTATATTCATTAGGTGAGTGCCTCAAATAACTAACTAGGTCGCCTAGGTTCCCTAATTAGGGCTGACCTACCTTGGGAGACTCAAAATACATTTTATATATTACTTCTGTGGGTGCTATTGTCCCGACTTACAACGAAGGGTTTACCTCATGAATTTTACATGACCAATTACATCAAGGACATATCCGAATGGAGGAATAACATCTCCAGGGGATAACACAATAAAAGTACATTAGAATATCTTCTAAAGTTACAATAATTTAACACTCCCTCTTAACTAGGAAGGTATCCTACATCAACAACAACCATCATTACAACTGCACAAATAACTGGTGAATCTTTATATGTCATAGGAAGTTTTAGAACATCATCATACATATTCATCATCGATCTTACTTGGATCATCTTCTGAAATCTCAGTATGTAAATACTGAATAATCTTATGTACGTGCTAAATCATCTTCTATCACTATATAAGTACTGAATCATCTTCTAGATCATCTTATGTAGTATCAGTATGTGGATATTCAATCATCTGAATCATCTTCTGTAGAATCAGTATGTAAATATTGAATCATCTTCTATCACATCAGTATATGAATACTGAATCGTCTTTTGAATACCTAGCCTTCTTCTGTAACATTAATATGTGAATACTGAATCATCTTCTGCCACATTAGTATGTGCATACCGAATCTTCTTCCGCCACATCAGTATGTGAATGCTGAATCTTCTTCTGAATCATCTACTTTCCAGCATCAGTGTGTAAACACTGAACCATCATCTGTAACATCAACATCTTCTAAATCATCTACTTGCCAACATCAGTGTGTAATCATCATCTAAACCATCATCATCTGCATCTTCAGTATGTGAATACTGAACTATCATCATCTGTATCTCCAGTATGTGAATACTGAAATCATCATCATCTGCATCATAAGTATTATCATCCGCATCTTTATTATGGGAATATTCAAACATCATCATCTGTATCTTCAGTTAGAAATATTAAATCACCATAATCTACATCTTCAGTATGAAAATACTGAAACATCATCTGTATCTTCAGTATGGGAATACTGAAACATCATCATCTGTATCTTCAGTATAGAAATACTGAAACATCATCATATGCATCAACAATATATAAATATTGAAACATCATCATATGCATCAACAATATATAAATACTGAAACAATCAATAACATCATTAGCATGTTAGTGCTAAAAACCAAATCATCTGTAGTGCTAGATCATCATCTGCATTACCATCGTAGAGATGCTAGGACAAAATCCTCACCATAAAAATGTTGAAACAACCTCACCATCATCAGCACAAAGTGTTGCGACTTCAACTACATCAACATTATCAACACAGGGTGCTGGGACCACAACCATATCAACATCATCAACACAAGGTGTTGGGACCACAACAATATCAACATCATCAACACATGGTGTTGGGACCATAACCACATCATCAACATCAACATACAAATGCTGAAGCAACATCATCATCAATATCAGTATAGAAATACTGAAATTGCCTCACCATCATCAGTATAGAAATACTGAAACTATCTAATCAACATCAATATAGAAATACTGAAACTACCTCCTCATCGTGAGTATAGAAATATATAGAAATACTGAAACCGTCTCATCAACATTAGTATAGAAATACTAAATCTACCACATCAATCATTCGTATAAAAAATACTGAACTTGCTACATCAGTAGGGGAATACTGAAACTATCATGCATCTCATCAATTAGTATGAGAGTACTGAACAACTTGATACATCAGTATAAGAATGTTGAAACTATCTCAACAATCATTAGTGTGACAACACTGAAAACATATTAAAAACCATCTCATCAATAATCAATCATCAGTGTAGAAACACTGAAACTATCTCAATCAAACATCTCAACAATCATCAACCATCAGTGTAACAACACTGAAACTATCTTAGCAATCAGTGTAACAACATTGGAACTATCATCTCAACTATTAGTATAACAATACTGAAGCACACATCTCATCAATCATCAGTATAACAATAATGAAACTATCATTAGTATAAAAATACCGAAACATACATCTCAATCAGTCATCAGTATAACAATACTGAATCAACCATCTCAATAATCAACATATCAATGCTGAACCAATCATTTCATTAACCATCATTATAACAATACTGATCTCATTAGTATAACAATACTGAACTACACATCTCAACATATCAATGCTAAACAAATAATCTCAGTAGCCATCAATATAACAATACCGAGCTCATCAGTATAACAATACTGGACTACACATCTCAGCATATCAATGTTGAACCAATCATATTAACAGCCATCAGTATAACAATACTGAGCTAAAAAGTCACCAGTATAATAATACTGAACTACACATCTCAATAGTATAGTAATACTATAGCAACCATCCTGTCCTCTAACTATCTCGGAGCAGCATCACGACGAGTTCTTTGGTAGATCCACCTGGGAATTTTGTCTAACTTACTAACCCTTTCGAGCCAACAATCCTAGTTAGACAGATGGATATTCCTGGGGACCAACAAGCCTTGTCTTGGATTACAAACCCACTTGGGTTAAACTGATCTAGCTAGACATACTAATATCTGTTAGATTTTTATCATTTAGACAGTATTATATTAGGATCTTTAACTGAGAGAATACCAAGCACAACAATCAAACACAAGAGACAATAGACACAAAGATTTTCCTTGGGGAAACCGTAAAGGAGAAAACCCCGCAGCTTCCTTAGAGATAGAATCAACACCAAAACTAAAACCCAAAAACAGTAAGATGATCTCCCAACAACAGTACTCTCTCTCTCTCTTGTCCCAGCTTCTTCTTTCTCTCTCGGTTATGCGCTACAACTGAGTGTGAGTGAATGTGTTATAAATAGAGAGGCTCACTCTCTATTTATACTAATTCATGACTTGACAATAAATCACTAGGGCTGACTTCTCTAGGAGAGTTTAATAACCCTAGGGCCCCACAACTGCGGGGAATTTAACCCTTGATTAATAGGGAGGGTTACCCTCTATGACTTTACATGACTTGTTTACATTATTGAATCTACCGATAGAAACATCAGGGCATGACATGACTCAATTACATTACAGATACTTCCCAGAATAAACATTGGGGTACAATACATAAAATATACAAGTGAATACATCGTAGCATCAACCGACTCTGATGAAGCATCACTTAAAATCTTCAGGTTCGATGCCATAGGTGTGGTCATGGCCTTGCATTCCATCATCCCGAAACTCTTTTGGATCTCTACTGCATACTTCCCTTGTCCTGGGAAGATTCCATCGGCATTCTTCCACACCTCCATGCCTAGAAAGTAGTGCATCATGCCCAAGTCCTTCATCTCGAACTCGACAGCAATCTTCCTCTTTGTATCAGCAATCAACCCATCCACACCTGTTACAAACAAATGATCTACGTATAGCAGGAGTATCACTGGGTTCCCTTCTTCAACGTTGTATTAAAGGTTGGGATTTGCTTTACTCTTGGTAAAGCCCAAACTGGATAGGAAGCTATAAATTCTGCCGTACCATGTCCTGGGTGCCTGTTTCAAACCGTACAGGGATTTATTCAATTTACACACATGAGTCTCCCTATCATGTGTCTCAAAACCGAGTGGCTGCTCCACATACACTTCCTCTTCCACTACACCATTCAAGAAAGCAGTCTTGATATCCATCTGGTGTATCTTCCATTTCATCACTGCAGCTAGAGAAAGTATTGATCTGATGGAAGTGTATCTAGATACAGGTGCAAAAGTTTCTTCATAATCTATTCCTTCTTTCTGGGAGAAGCCACAAACCACAAATCTTGATTTATATTTCTCTATGCTGCCATCTGTAGCATGCTTGATCTTGTAGATCCACTTGGAAGTTACGACAGACTTCCCCTCTGGTCTAGGGACAACATCCCAGACATCATTCTTCATGATTGACTGGTACTCCTCGATCATAGCATCCTTCCATTCTTTCTTCTTTGCCACTTCTTCATAGTTGGAAGGTTCTTTATCAATAATGTCACATAGCAGGGCCACATAACCAGAGAAGGATCTAGTTCTTTTCCTCTCTCTATGTATTTCTTTTGGAGCCCCATATCTTTCTGCACCTAGGATAGCCTCTCATACCCATGCAGGTTTCCTCTTGTGAGGATTCTTCTCTTGGGTTGGATCTATAGGTTCATGGGGTTCTTCTATTTCTCAATCTTCATCTTGATTTGTATAGTTCATAGTTGTATCTTGAATTCTAGGTCCTTCTGTTTTTTCAGAGTCTTCAACTGGTCTCTTTCTGGATTTGTTGTAAGCTAAATCTTCGTAGAATGTTATGTCTCTGCTTATGTCGATCTTCTTGAATACTGGGAAGTATATTCTGTAAGCTTTCGAGCTTTCACTGTATCCCACAAATATACCCTTCTTTCCAGAAGGCTCTAACTTTGTCCTCTTTTCTTTTGGAATGTGTATGTATACAGGACAACCAAATATTCTGAGATTGCTGACTTCTGGTTTCTTGGCGGAAAAGAATTCTTCAGGTGTCTTGTTCTCGAGTACTTTGTGTGGCCCTTGCAGCTTCCATGATCGTTCTATTCTTCCTTTCTGCAACCCCATTCTGTTGTGGATTATATGGAGTGGTTAACTCCCTCTTAATCCCTGAGTATTTGCACAATTATTTGAATTCATTTGATGTGAATTCTCCACCATTATTTGATTGAAAGGTCTTGATCTTCTTTTATGTGTGGTTCTCGATCAAGGCTTTGAATTCCTTGAACTTGATGAATACTTCATCTTTGTTCTTTAAGAAGTATATCCATGTATTCCTAGAAAAATAATCAATGAAAGAAACATAGTATACATACGTGCTTAATGAACTGGATGACATCGGACCACATACATCAGAGTGGATGATTTCCAAGATTCCTTTTTCCTTGCTCTCACTACTTGGAAATGTCTTCTTTGTGTTATTTCCTTTCGCACATCCTTTGCAGACGCCATCATGTTTTTTTTGTATTTCTAGAAGACCTTTAACAACTTTTATTGCAAGTGGTAGTGCTCTATAATGCACATGTGCAAGCCTTCTATGCCAAAGTTCATTTGTCTCTACTGAGTTATGAACGAAAGCTTGTTCTGGTTGGCCTTTCAGTTTGTATAGAACTCCTTCTTATTCCCCAATCACTACTGCATCATCAATAGTCTTTCCCTTTGGCCACATGAGAACTTGGCCATCTACAAATGCAACCCTCACGCCTTTTGCATCCAATGCAGATATGGAGAGGAGGTTATTCTTCAGTCATGGGACAAATAAGACATCCTTCATCTTCATAGACATTCTCAAGTCTAGCTTATAAGAGGTTTTCCCACTACCTTTTATTGGATACTGGTAGTCATCCCCAAGTTTCACCTTGTGAGGTGACTCATGTTCAGACAGTTTCACAAAGGATTCTTTGAATCCCGTCATATGTTTGGAAGCCCCACTGTCTATAAGCCAACCATTGCTTCCATGTGTAATAGTTCCCATGAGAGCGAAAATCAGAACATATTCTTCTTCACTTGAAAAATCATCACTTTCTTGTTTGATTTTCTTTGTGGAAGGTTCATCATCTTCTGTAGCATGAACATGATGTCTTCTCTTGTTTCCCTTATTCTTGTGAGAGCTATTTTTGTTTCTAGGACAATCTTTGGAAAAGTGTCCTCTTTCATCACATGTATAGAATGTGAATTTAGATAAATGTTTGTTAGATATTCTAGGGTTATCTTTCTGGTGGAAGTGCTTACCTTTGGGGTGATGAAAGTCTCTTCTGCTTTTCTTGGAGTGTACTGTGAGAGCTTGATCTTCACTTCCCATCTTTTCTTCTCGAGCTACTATCCAAGCTTCTTCTTGTGAGAATCCCTCCCATAGTCTACTGAATTTGACTAGCTTCTTTTTGGCACAGATCCCTTGAATAAAGGAGTCCCATGATCTAGGGAGGCCATTTAAGGTGGTCATCACAATTTTTGCATTATCTACTTCTTCATCTACTGCTTCAAGCTGTTCCTTGATCTGAGAGACCCTTGTAAAGTAAGACTGGATGGTTTCTGCATTCTGGATCTTTACATTCTTCAATTGGTTTCTCAGATTCATCTTTCGATTTATGTTCTTCCCTTAAAACAGTTTGGTTAGGGCATCAAACATAGTTTTAGGTGTCTTTAGGGAGGACACCTCTGGTATGAGGTGATCCTTGACTGAATTAGCAATAATCCTCTTATCCATGACCAATTTCTTTTTTTGTAAGGCTTTAGCCTCATCTCCCTCTGCTACTGGAACCTCTTCATTGATGTAAGAGTCCAACTCATTTTCTTCCAGGATCGGGGAGATCGTATAGTTCCAGGCTCGAAAGTTATCAGCTCCCTCAAGATTTTCATCAAGCTTGGTATGATGAGACATCTTAACAGAGAACCTCAAATGGAAATGCAAAAGATTTATATCTTACCAAGTTAAGATGTCGGAGCTGGATCTGGAGATAAATTTTTGTAGAGCTAGTTCAGGAGCAGATTAGGGTTTGACTTTCCCGTAGTTCTTCCCAACCAAAAAATTTTGATCTTGATCTCTAAACTTCGATTTGGAGGAGGAGATCAATCCATTCCTGGGATCACTCAAAAATTCTACTTCTGTGGAAAGCCCTAATTTCCCGTACTGGTGCTGGGTCAAAAACTGAAAAATGCTCAAAATCAGATTCTGCTTCGACAGAAAGATGCGCACTAGAGAGGAGAGTCAGCCGAAAATCCTTTTGCTGAAAATATGTGGAGAGAGATCCAAAAAGTAGGAAGCCCTAGCTTGAGCAGCTACATAGTGTCTTCTTCTCAGGTTAGCTCTGATACCATGTTATATTTTTATCATTTAGACAGTATTATCTTAGGATCTTTAACTGAGAGAATAATAAGCACATCAATCAAACACAACAGACAATAGACATAAAGATTTTCCTCGTGGAAACCATAAAGGATAAAACCCCGCAACTTGCTCAGAGATAGAATGAACACCAAAAGTAAAACCCAAAAATAGTAAGATGATCTCCTGACAACAATATTCTCTCTCTCTCTCTTGTCCCAACTTCTTCTTTCTCTCTCAGTTATGCGCTACAACTGAGTGTGAGTGAATGTGTGATAAATAGAGAGGTTCACTCTCTATTTATACTAATTCCTGACTTGACAATAACTCACTAGGGCCAACTTCTCTAGGAGAGTCTAATAAACCTAGGGCCCCACAACTGCGGGGACTTTAACCCTTGATCAATAGGGAGGGTTACCCTCTATGAATTTACATGACTTGTTTACATTATTGAATCTCCCGATAGGAACATCGGGGCATGACATGACTCAATTACATTACAGATATGTCCCAGAATAAACATCGGGGTACAATACTTAAAATATGCAAGTGAATACATTCTGAAGTTACAAATACATCAACAATCCCCCTAGGATCAACATGCCTCGTCTAACTAACCCTTTAATGGACAAACTGTCCTAGCCAGACTTACCCTACTCTAGAATAAGCTACTCACCACTACATCCTTCTTCCATCTACCATCACTCCCTCTGTAATATCCCAAATACTAATATTTTCTATTTCTATGCAAAGTTACTGAAATAACTGGGCATGCAAACTACCATGCAAAATTTCCCTATTTTACAGCTGAAATTAGGGTTAGGGTTTGCAGGATAGAATGAACACTTACCATTGATATGCCGGCTGAATATGCTCCAAAGAAAATATGCATGCAAGATGAGCTGAGCTGATGAAGAAATGACCTCGTTTTTCATCGTAATACCTTGGTAGGCTGAATCAGCTAAGTGTGGCGTTTTTGTTGAAGAGATGGTCGGTTTCAGCTGGAAATAGGTCAGAAGGTAGGTGTGCCCATGATAGAGAGGATGGATAGAGCATGCAAGAGTTTTTCCCTCTCTAGATGCCCTAGCGAATTGATCTGCCAATCTACTACTCACACCCCCACACCTCAATAATCTGCTGCTAGCCTCCCCAAGTGGAAAATCTGATGGATGATAATCACTCAATTCAGTAGAGTGATCCTATTAGTGAGGATGCAAGCCACATGCAGAAGAAATATGATGATCCAAAGTCCTGGTAAATGAATTGGGTTTTGCAGCTAAATGCCCCCACCTGTACGGATGAACCTGCAAATAACCTTCTGGCATATATTAGAACACTGGATAATGATGAATGCAATAGACACAGTGAAAAACCTGGATGGTTTATCTTGAAGGAGACTAGGGCAGATATCTCACTACCGAAACCCCGTTAGTTGAAGACGCCGTCTCCAACCCCAACTACTGTGGCCGCACTCTGTGATGCTACTCAAGAGCTCCAAAATCAATAATCATCAAATGTAAAGTCTCCATTCACTTTATCTTTCTTTTATAACTTTCAACTGCGAAAACCCTAACTTTTGACCTAATTAGGTGACTTTAACTTCTAATTTGCATTTGACTTGCATGCATGTGCATGGAGACTTAATTGGGTGTGTTAACCCAAAATTTCCCTCACTAAGCTCTCCATGACCTACACCACCCAAGGACACCACTTCACGACCCTCCATTAGACCCCCACACCCTCAAAAATGCTTAAGGATGAAGAAAAGGGCTTAAAAACACCAAAAAGGAGCCTAAAATACTCTCCAATGAGTTAAAGCCCCCAAAAAGGGGCTAAAACCCTAAAAGGAGCTAAAATTAGGGTAGAAGGGGCTAAATCCTAGACTAAGGGCTTAAAACCCTAAAACCCCAAAAAATCTATAAAAGGAGGGTGGGGGGTCACTCTCAAAACACTTCTCCCTTGCATACTGTTATGCTGCATGTGGATGCCTTGAGACCCTTTTGTCTCTCAAGCCACCCACACTCCCTCTCCTCCATCTCCATTGAGCCAAGCTCCCCCATCCAAGAGAGAGGTGCTTCTTCAAGCCAGGGCATGGTGGCCCATTCCACCCAAAGAGAAGGTATAACTTGTTATTTTTTGTTTTTGCTTAATGATTTCTTTGCTTTCTAATCCATGGTTTATTTGTAGGTTTATTGCCGAACTTATTTTGCAGGTTTCTAGTTTCTAACAGTTGTTTGCAGGTTATTGTAAGCGGAACCCTAACCCATTGTTTGCAGAGGGGTTCTCCATCATTTCTCTTCTTTCTGTTCTTTATTTTATTTTCGCTTTCTTTTCAACATTTTTACAAGCATGAACCTACCCTTCTGTCCTATAAATATAAGAGAGCCATTCCTACCCTTGTAGCAAGGAGAAATCCATGCTACAGAACTGGCGACCATACCGGGTCGATCCCACAGGATCCCTGGTCTAGATTTTTAAAATTTCAAGTTTTTTCAATTTTTTCCCTAGTTTTTAAAATTTCATGTCAAATCCAATTTAGATCTAGTTTATTTCCAGTTCTTATCATTGCCAAAGCCTCTTCTAGGAAAATCCGAGTCAGTTTGGCCACAGTATAGGTTACTGTCGGCCGAATCTGACTCAGGATCAGAAAAACCCCAAATTCGGGGCAGGTCGCACTTATTGGGCCTAAACAAGGGATGGGGGCACACTTAATCCCCTAAAAGGTGCGACTTCACTTAGAAACACAGAACGTGATTGTCTGTGAAATTGGTTCGACCCCCTCGCTTGTTTTTGAAATGTTTTTGCGACCCCCTCGCCAAATCTGATTAGAAATGTGCGGTCTGTCAATCAGAGTTTCAATTTCAGTTTAATAGGGATTGTCAGTGCGGCTCAGCCACCTCTGTCGAGCACATAAGTTTAATTTCAGTTTCTGTTTTAATTTCCTATAATTGCATCAACAAACAATGTGTAAATTCCAAACAAATTTTAATGGCTTAATTAAATGAATGTAGCTTAACTAAAATCAACATAAAACTAAATGTCTTGCTCACCCTTCCTCCTCTACCCAGTCATCACCCTTCGAGGTATTTTGGGATACGACAAAGGGCAAGCTCGTATAGTCCTAGGCCCTTCATTGAATATTGTTCTAAACCATTAAAGCCGGATGACCTGGAAGGTAGAGGGGGTAGAGAAGGAGGGCTTCTCAGGGTGCTAAGCGTCCTCTCTGTTGACCAACCTTACATCTGGGAGGTGACCTATGGATCTACGGATGGGATTAGTCCCATTGTGTTGATATCCCAACACCTTCTCTTGGTTGAAGAGGAATATCAGTGTGAGGTAGTCATCTAGTTAGGAAATCAACATTCAGGGTTAAAAACCGTATCTGTTTACAAATTTCTGATTATTCAATGCTTGCATACACAATGACATGAACTCTACCACAATATGATGAATTCATAAACCATTTGCAGCTACCAAATACCTGAAAGACAGACAAATAAATACACCATACCAAGTAATCAACCCAACTCAGTTCATGACGCTGAGAGAGCCTTCAAATTTATCAATTTACACTAAGTTCAAACAAATCTGTAGTCTTTGAGGACATAAGTCTCTGACTGCTTCAACCGTGGGAAGTACTTGGGCTCTGCCTAGAAAATCATTATGAGGAGTACCACGGGAACCCCAAAGTAGCTGGCCGCTAAGAGGAATTTCCAAGCGAAACGGGCAACGACCCCTTCTGATTGAGTAGAAAACGTCCGTGAGGAAAAAGCCAAGTGTTGTCTTCTGGAAATATTGGTGGTTGAGTGACCACCTACAGCCAATAGGAATCCATTGAAACCAGGGTCCAAACATCATTCCCATCAGTTTGATAAACATCTAACACAATTGATCCCCCATGCTCTTCCTCACGCCTAAGAGGCGAACCACCACCATTCGGGACATTAAACAGACACCGTCAAAACCATTCTCAGTGACATCCCACACCATCAGAGGGCCACACAACTTTTGATTCAGATTCAGACCCATACCAGTCTGAACCAGACCTCCATACTGCACCATCAAGCCCCACAACTGGTGCAAATCTGGATCCATTTTTCGGCATAACCATAGCAAGTGGACCCATTTCCACACCACAACCTATCACCAATAACCCTGTAGATGGCCCAAGCACAGTCATGCAAAATGTCATCAGTCAGCTGCCACCACCTATAGTGACCAGCCAAGCTGGCCCACTTGCAACACATGGGGGCAGTGGCCCTTCCACACACACTGCCCCTCTTGCCACACAGGGGGGTAGTGGATCGTCCACTTACATTTCCCCTACTGTCATACAAGGGGGCAATGTCCCTGCCACTCATACTGTCCCCCCCACAACACTTGGGGGCATTGGACCATCCGCAATGGTGCCACCGCAAGTACCCCTAGCTGTGCAGATGCATTATGCACCTGCAAACCCCACCACCATCACAGCTCCATCCCACATCAACTTGGGGTCAAACCTACCTTTCATGGATTGTCTTAACTTGCCTGATTTGGCACGGTTAACAAATGACCCCATCCGCCACCAAGCTTTCTGGCCAGCCATGCCAACCAAGATACCATCAGACATTCCCAAGTTTGAAGGCAAAGCAGGGGAATGTCCCCAAAACCACATAATGACATTCCATCTATGGTGCTCGTCAAACAACATCATAGATGATTCCATCAGACTGAGGCTATTCCAACGCACCCTCACAGGTGCTGCGGCCAAATGGTACATTTAGCTACCACAAGCCAAGTACCTTGATTTCAACTCCCTAGCCTTCATGTTCCTACAGTATTTCCAATTCCCCGTCAGATATGAAGGGGGGGTGGAGATCCTATTATCCTGTCGTCAAAACACTGCCACTCATACAACTAACCATATCCATGAGTGGCAGCGACACCGTAGCCTATGTAAAATACAACTTGACGACAAGATCTTCTTGGATTGGTTCCTTAAGACCTTGCTCCCACCCATAGCAAAGGACATTGCATCTGAACGTCCCCAATCCAAAGAAGAGGCCATACTGAAAGCCCAATAGTTTGACCTGATCTACGCTCAGTCTGGATACCTGTACACTGTCATCCCAGACGCTCCTCGCACAGGTACCTCTTACCGCGACGCACCGGGGGCATCCCATGCTGCAGATGGCATCATAGGATCGGTCTCCCAACAACCACAACACTGATCGACACCACCTATGGTTCCATCACAACCAAGTAATACTGCTAGTGATTCTTACCAAAAGCAAACTCCGGACTATGCCAGAATGATGTCCCAGTCTGGAGCAACAACTCCCTACACACAACCTGCACCACCACAATAGGCTCAGGCCATGGCTTGGACAACACAACAGTATGCGAGGCAAATTCCCACATTTGTGGCACTGTCACCCCCACAAATATATATGCACCACCAATGCAAACAGTTCAATCCCCTTCCCTTGCTCCACCCGCTCCGTTGGGACAAGTGTTCGCACAACAAAACCATCCCAACCAGCCTGCACCCAACAATCAACAAGGGCAAGCTAGAAATAATCAATCCTGGAACCAAGGCAACAACCAACCGCAGGGAGGCGGGTCAACAACCGAACCCTCCCAACAATGCCGCGGCAAACCGACCAGCTCAAAACCCCCCACGACCAAACGCACCAAGATGCAATTCCCTGTTGCGCACAAACCAACCATGCACATTATGTGATGTTTATGGCCACTACACATTCGAGTGCCCCCTCATGGGTCGAGCTAAGCAGGCCATTCAGAACGAGGTTCAACAGGCCGCCAACGTTGCAAATCAAGCCCAACCCAACCCGACACCACAAGGACCTCCTCTTATCATGCTCTAGAACCCACTTCCTATCCAAGGGTTGGTGGCAACCGCACCCCCTCCCCAACCCAATCATAGTGCTCCGGGGGCACCTCCCACGGCCGTAACAGGTGTTCACCACCTGCTAGCCATGACGACTGAAGAGGTCAACATGCAAACTAGACGAAATCAGTATGGCACCACCACTGAACCTGCTGACACATCAGTGGCATAAACATCCAAAACAGTCAACCTACCTCTTTAGTTACTCCCATTCCCACGCCCCCCGATACGCAGGATTTCCAATAACGCCACAGCTAGAGCTGCAGTCAGCTATAGCATTGTGGATGATTTGGACCAAACGCCAACCACCATGTCCACTCTTGAGGTACTCCACCATGTCCGCTCTTGAGGTACTTAAAACATGCCCAACGCAGCGGAAAGCCTTACTAGCCGCCATTGGGGCAGTAGACCCCTCCGACTCCAAGTTGATCACATTCAACACGGAGAACGGAGAACCACGCATGCCATCCACCATCACCTTCCAAATATCAGTGTCTATCCGAAACTTGGTTGTACACCAGTGCATAGTGGATGAGGGGGCATCCATGTGCGTTATGTCCACCCTGGTTTGGCAGAAACTCAGATCACCAATTCTATAACCATCCTCCACAACTCTGCGGGCTTATTATGGACATCCTACTAAATCCCAAGGAATCCTCCCCCATGTCCCCATCACATTAGCCAGGAAGACAATGTTGATCGACATAGAGGTCGTCAACGCTCAACTGGACTATAACCTTCTCCTCAGAAGAAGTTATATGTATGCCATGAGAGAAGCCGCATCAACTGTCTTCCATCTCATGATGTTCCCCCACGAGGGGAATATTGTGACGGTTGATCAGCTCACTTATCATGATCCGCAAGGGTTAACGGCACCCGCCAACGTTATCCTGACCATCACCACTATTGAGCCACAAGGGAGGCCTACACACGCTAATGTCGTCCCTGTAATCAACACTATGGTTGACAACACACCATCCTACCCATTGTTGAATGTGGGCCCTGGGTTGTTTGCCGATCCCACCATGACAGCTCCTTTCCCCTCTGCCGCCACCGACACAAAATGAGATTGCAGACTTGTGCATGGTATCATCCAGCGCCGCTACACCAAACAACAAGCATAGCCGCAGGCCCAACCACAACCCCAACACTATTCGGAGCTGCAACACCAACAACAGTCGCAACATCATCCACAGCAGCAGTGTTTCACGTAGCCACAACCACAACCGCATCCCCACATACAACCAGCAGGGAGTTATCTAGGTTCATCGCCAGTCCACACGATTCCCTTCCTCTTTCCCCCACATGGGGTCATGAGCAAGCCGGTAATGGCCACCTTAAGCCCACCTAACTTCACATTAGGAATTCCAGTATGGTATCTCGATCCACCAGCTCAACCACCAATGCCCCAGGTTGTTTTAACCCCGGTGCAACCCATCGCGGTGGAGTCTCACCCTCCACCCGGCCTGCAAAAGCCAACCATCGTACCCGCACCTGCACCGCCCCACCCGAAAAGGGCCAGGGGAAAGAATGCCAAAGCCACTGTAGAACCGTGACAAGTCCCACCTTGCATTGTCTATGAGCAACAGGGCCATCCAACTCAGAATTGCCTTGAAATCCCCATGATCCATGTGCATTTGGATGCCATGGATACAAACGAAAACATCCCCGTGGTTGAACTCACACCAATAGTCAGGAACAAGGCATTGAGAACAAACCATGCTTGTGCCCTCTATGGTTTGTATGGACATTAATCTCACCATTTCCAAGACCTGCCCAAATTTCGAATGGCTCTAGATGACCTCCGTTAACATTCCCTTGAGTCTGAAATCACCTTGATCGAAGAAGTGCACCCCCCACTGCCTTCTTCAGACACCATGGCCATTTACATGATGTCCAGTTCAACTGACCTGCTTATCTCCACCTCCAACGATGGTCCGTCAGACATGTCTCTTTGTTGCTTCAGCAACGATGAGGAGATACTGGAAGCTCTGACCGCCCCAGAATACCCATGGGATGACATGCACCATCGCTCTTTCTTCCTCCTTGAAGAACTTGTGTCGTAGTCTGACCAGTTTTTCGTGGAGACCAAAGATTTCATCCATGGGAAGGTCGACTGGTTCAAGAACCCCATCCCAGCACCAGATGCCTTCGAAGAAGGGAATATGGCCAACATTTCACCCACCATCAAAATCGACATCTCAAACAATTCTGATATTGTTGAAGAAATCATGCTGGTTGCATCTTGCTCCCTAGAAGAGGTCGCTGCCTACAAAGCTCTCTTTCAAGAATTCCATGACATCTTCGCCTGGTCATACACTGAAATTCTTGGCTTAGATACATTCATCGTGGAACACCACATCGACACATGGCCCAATGTGGCACCCATATGCCAAAATCAACGGCCAATCCATCCATCCAAAGTGGCTACGGTTAAAGATGAAATAGAGAAGTTGCGCACAGTCGGCTTCATTTATCCCATTGCCTATACCACTTGGGTTTCTAATCCTGTTCTCATGAATAAAAAACAAGTTACCATTCGCGTTCGCACAGAATTCTGTGACCTCAATGGGGCATGTCCCAAAGATGACTTCCCCACACCTTTCATCGATTCTTGCGCTGGACATGAAGCCTTTTCCTTCATGGATGGATTTTCTGGCTATAACCAAATCCAAATCCGGAAAGAAGATCGTTATAAGACGACATTTGCAACCCCATGGGGCACATTCATGTATCGAGTCATGCCCTTTGGCCTAAAAAATACTAGAGCCACCTTCCAGCATGCCATGACATACTGCTTCTGCGACCTCATTCATGGTATGTTGGTTTGTTTCAACGACCTCATCGCGCGGTCGCAGAAGCAAAGACAACACATAGACGACCTGCGACAAGTGTTCTTACGATGTCGCAAGTACGAAATCCGCTTGAACCCTTTCAAGTGTGTTTTCTATGTCCCCACGGGCCATCTACAAGGATTCATCGCGTCACACAAAGGAATGACCGCTGATCCCTAGAAAGTCCAAACGACTTTCCCCTCTAACGTCACCCCTTTGAGTGACAATGTTACAACTTGTATTATAGTCTTTCCATTTTTTGTTTCACACATTTTTCAAAATTGAGTCTTATGTATCGTTTCCTCTCATTGCTTCAGATGGAGCACACCTCAAACCGGTATATGGGATTCATAGATAGAGCAAGCAGATGGTCTCCGAACCTCTCCTTAGCTACATGGGTCATCTGCTCCCCATCGCACGAGTTGATCCACATCGACGGAATATGCATGGGCACCACAACCAATAACCAGGCTGAATATGATGGTGTCAATGGCCTCTTGGCCGTCGCTCTTCAGTTAGGCATTCACCATCTCCCAGCTGCTTGTTTCTCAGTTGAACAACCACTATCGAGTACATGATCCCTGCCTCTTTAGAAAGTACTTGCGCACTAAACATATGGTTAGAACATTTGAATCCATCACATTCACACATGTTCCCAGAAACATCAATAGTGTCGTAGATCAAATGTCTAACAATACTCTAAATTGGCACATCCACAACCGTATATAGGAAACATACAACCATAACATCATGCATAATTATGTCTAAAAAATACACACACAGTGTAATAATACATCACATAGGCATTTGCATTCCACAACATCATAAAAATACTCACATAATAAAACCATAAAAGCACATCCACGTGCGATATATATATATATATATATATATATATATAAATCGATCAGTCGCATGTCCAAAACATGTCCAATACAAAAATGAGAAGCCACATATGCTTTCTCAGCAGGATATACATAGAGACACAAAAACCCCTAAGTGCACCATCGCACTAGGGGCAGCCCCACTAGGCTACTAATTCGAGTCAAACTCGCCATCTGACTCGATGTCATCATCTTCCTCAGAGGACTCATCCTCTGCAGGAAGATCACCTCTCGCCGCCTGACGAAAGTGCTCACAAGCCATTACCATCTTCCTCATCACACGAGTCCACTTTGGAGAAAGGTTGTGAATAACGACAATCATCTCACTACTCAGATGCTTCCAGCCATCATTTGAGACTCCATTAGCAAGTTGCTCCAGATACGACAACACTCCATCCATCTCCCGCCGTCGCCTACGGGAGCTCCCAGCAGGAACCGCCGTAGGAGCTATGGTAACGACCCGCCTCCAATGCCCGGGCGGCGGGTGAGGACCAATATCTGCATATACAAACAAGGACACCATCAGTCCACGTACATCAATAATAAAAACTACCAACCAGCTCAAATACACTATGTATAAAGATGAACATAAAAACATCATGCATACATACCAGCTGGTCCCCAAGCCTGGACAGGAGGTCGGGGCATCTCAGGGTCTCCCTGGTAGTCCATACCCACATACGGGTACTCCTCAATCACTACAAGAAGTTGGCGCCACTGCAGCAATCTGCAATGGGCTAATGTATCTCTCACATTTCCGTCTCATAAGTATGCATCCCTAAGACTCTTTCAGTCTCTCTCTCGCCACTTGATTTCAGCCATCCTGCACAAGCAAAAACCCTGATGTGAGCCACTGCCATCATAAAAAAACACCCAAAAGAGACCAAGTCGCACCTGTTTGGGAAAAATGAGCACCCAGGTCACTCAAAATTTCCCCACAGATGCGACCAGGTCGTACCTTTTCCTTTGAAAGGTGCGACTTGGCTCCATGAAACCCCAAACTGCTCATGGGGGGCCTTCGGGTGACCAAATCTAGAAAATAAACCACCAAAAAGATGAGATTTAGTGAGAGATCTTACCTACAAGTCACGGCACTCGAAACCGTCAGTCGGATCAAGAGAATTCAACAAATGAATAATCAGGGCCCACCTCTCTAACTCCACAATGAACAGTGACAATGACACCTCACCAAGTGGACCCCACCCTTATATAGGCCCCATTTGACCTAATTTCTTTCGATTGACATAACAGGACCATACGGAATCAGTTTGAGACACCGTTTGCACCACTGGTTTCAGGATTCCACCCTCGATCTCTTCATGAGACCATCATATCATGTTTAATAAATCAATTTCGGGACCATTTCCCACAATTCACCTCGATTCACGAACCATGACATGATGATGCGAGTGTCTACAGACCTGTACTTGTATCACACTTCTCGATCGCTACTCATGCGAGTTTTCGGGCCACCGTCCGTTAAGGAATGCTATTTTTTTACTTTTATTTTGTATTTTAACACATAGTTGTCTCTTACATTGACCACACCTTACGCGGACTTCTGGACCATTGTCCACAAAACGATTTATTTTTCTTGCATGTATTTGGCATATAAGTGCCCCGGACCTGCACTCACATCGCATGTAGTCAAGTCCGTCCACCACAACAGACACACACGCTCTCCTGACCTGTTAGCTGGAATATTTATCCTCCTGTGGACAATAAGGTGTTCCACTGGTCTAAATGGTTCAGATCCAGAACAAATAGAGGACAGAGGTTGAAGACTCTCCCTAGATGCCGTAGATACCTGGAATGCGATGCTTCAATCGTTACCCTGTGTATCTGGAATAAGCTTCAACATGCAAACAGATCAAGGCAGCCATAATATAATCTGCTGATCTATGTTAGTGACTATGGAATCTAACAACACACATGTGAAATCAAACAACAACAATATACGTGGGACAGAAATCAACTTGCATTAATATAGAAATATGAAGAAATTTACAACCAAACATTAGTGTTGACATGCATCTCCATGAAACCAAGCATTATCATCCCCGTAAACTCCGACTCTAGCTATCTCTGTGCTCTCCAATAGTATGGACCAAGTGATCAATCCAACAGCATAACAATACCTCAAGAGTTCTCCCCCTCAACCATGGCCATAAGCTTGTATTTATAAGGCTAAATGGATAGGGATGGTTGAGAGATAATTGGGTGAGGTGGCCTCTAAGATCCTAGGATGAGGGATCACGAGCTCAACTAACCCACAACAGTAGGGATAAGGGAGGACACGAGGCTTATCATATAGAAGCCTCGAGAAACTTCTCTTTTTCCCTTTTTACCCAGGGTACTGCATTTCTCCTTCAATGACAGAGCAGTTCTGGTAATAAACACTTATGGACTAAGGGCCATAAGAGATGGCACCGCTTGTGGATAACAAGGGATAGGAGGTGCAAACAAGGGACCGCTTTTGGATAACAAAGGAAACATGGTGTTGGGAATTTTCATGAAAGATTGACATTTAGTGGGTTTCCACTCCAAGAGCTGGGATTCAAGGCAAGTAGGTATGTCCAATGTCTTCTCACACGATGGTGACAAGATTTTGGTATAACATGATGCCCCCCAAAACATGAGTCTTAGAGGGATACGATAAACGAGAGCTTTGAGAGAACAAGTCGTCATGATGAGATGAAAATGTCGGATCGATTGGAGCATGTTGTCAAGTAGGCATCTGTAGTACATCAATATGTTGACTGATAGACACAAGTAACCAAACTCATGGTTGCGGACCAATACAAGGCAGATCCATGAGAGGAATAAACAAACATGGCTACTACAATACAACGTAGATCCATGTGATAGAGGACTCAAACTTGGACATAGCTACTAGACATACAATGTAGATCTATTTCTTACAAACGCAAATTTGAGCATAGCCACGACTATACAAATGTGGATCCATGCTAGACATACAAAACTCCATCGCAACCCGGGGAAAAGCAATGAGTGATTTTAAACAAATACCCAGGGTCTTCATCTCGTCTTCCACAAAGTACGATTCTATCCATGTGATTACAATGATCTAAAGTCAAACATGGTAGAAACCACTTGATTACCAGTCAATGATGTGAACTGTTAATAAGTGTGAGGGAGATCACCATTAATGTCAATGATTCCCAAGGTACTCTAGTACAATCTACTGAGTGTGAATAGGTGTCCTGGTGTCAAACACCCAATTGATTCTCTCGATCAAAGGTCAATGATGTGAACCTATGTCGAGAGCGAGAGAATCTTTCATTAAGGCATACAGATCTCAAGGTACTAAATATTGTTTCTAAGACTATTTCCTGGATAATGAGCTGATGTCGACGGGAACAGTCTCGTCGAAGGAGGGCCATGATGAGTCCCACATCGATGACATGAAACTTATAACATAGTTCTGGAACGATGTGGATGTAGTAACCATATGACTGACTCAAAGATACTGACACAAAGACTGTGTGGATTGTAGAGGCAAAAAATAAATACCTAATTGACTGACATGATTGTGCAGACAAATTCCATGTTCAAAGGTAAAAAAAAACAACTGCCATTATTTGCAAAATGATTCCCTTCCCATTTCCCCCATCATGATCGATGAGTGCCTCTTTTCAGTTTTACGAGTTCAAAGAGGGATACAAACACTCGATATAGCTTGTCAGAGGACAAGTCTAGACTCATATGTTTTACGAACTTGAGAGAGGAGGGGTTTTTTCCCAAAACGGGTCTCTCAATGTTTAATTTAACAAGTCCACTGAAAGAGAACTCGGTATCGTTCATGTTTAGAGAGCCTGAACGAATATGGAAGAAGACTCCAAAGGGGTCCTTTTTTGTATGATTTAGTCTCTAAGGCCTGAAAAAGTATAAAATCATACCTTAGAGAACTCTTCTAGTCATGATTGTCTAGAGTGTTCCTTTTCTGTAAATAGTCCCATCTGAACCGAAAAAGAGATAACCTACCGTTGGACGGACAACCCTTCAAATACTTTAACGAGTGTGAAGAAGACAAGATCGCTCAACAATATTTTCGTATTTAGGGAGCCTAAAAAGAGTTTAAAGAGGACTCCATGAGGTTTCTTTACACAATGTCACTTTTTACGAGACTGGAAAGATTCGGAAATGAACTCAAATATATTTTCATGTTTAAGGAGTCTGAAAAAAGATGTGAAAAGAAGACTCCATGACACTTCTTTACACAATGATGATTTTTACGAGCCTGGAAAGAAACTTTAAATGGACTCGGACCTTTGATACTAGATTTTAATGAGTGTGACAAAGTGTCGTAGTAAACTCTCAATGAACTTTTTCGTTTTATGAAAGTACGAAAAATACATAAACAAACTTTCAAAGATTTTTTGCTAGAGTTCCCTATCCTGCAATAGCCTCAGAAACAAGTGTTAAATGCATTTAAGACTAGCATTAAGGGATTACGACAGATAAATTTTGCCTAAAACATGATTTTATATCAAAACTATAGTAAGTCAGACAAAAAATGCCTATATAAGTTAAGCAAATAGTAAAAAATCAAATCATTTCGCTATTTACCTCTAGTAGAGAGCACTTGGATCATTTTATTAGCCAGATCTTCCATAGCTGATACTGGGAGTTTCCACCATCCGTTTTCAGCATCGTCAGTTGTAGGTAACAGCTAAGGCCTTTATCTTTCATTTCATAGAATTTATTTTGAGATTTGGTGGGGTTTTGGGCTCATATGGCAAGCCATAAAACCCAAAATGTGGGCACCGTGGCTACCCCTTGCGGGATACGTGGTACCACCCGAGAACCAGGCCAATAACACAGTGGACAGGTAGTGCCACCATCTGTCTCCAACGGTGCACAGGCGATGCCGAGCATGGATAATTTAAACTAATAGCATGGGAAATATAAATTCATTCCTTTGATTTTTAATGATTGGAAAATAATCTAATGCATGCCATTATTGTTTTTGGCAGGTCTAGGTTGCTCAAAACATGGTGATATGGAAAGAAAGAACGCATGACAATGAGGATGCTGCTGCTGAGAGAAATGCGGGTTTTATTTCTGCATTATGGGACTGTGGGATCCTGAAGTTCTTTCGAACCCCAAGCATGATGTCACACGAGTGGTTACTGGAACATATACTGTGGATGTGCAATCCAGAGCAACAGTATTTCGAGGTGGGGGCCCATATCCTTACGGTGGAAGTAGAGGATATCTACTTCTTGACAGGTCTCTTGAGATGGGGTGCCCCCATCTCACTGAAAAATTCCCGTGGCGGGGACATTACTACTAGAGATCTTATAGATCGACATTGTGCACTAGAGACAGGTACATCGGGGAAGAAGATCCGCATCAAAGCAGTGACGGATAGGGCCCTACGGACCATTTTGTTTACCATGCAGAGGGTGTCTGGGAGTCGGGGTGTGCACCAGGATTCTATGGCACACATGCTGTATGCCATAGAGGCCATGGCACCCACGGTGTTCAACTGGGCAGAAGCAATGCTTCCAATATTCAAGGATCAGCTGACTAAGTGTCGGTAGGGAGAGCTGAAGCAGTTTGGATTTGGCTCCATTTTAGCCTGCTTCTTCTTCGAGCGGGTTCCACAGATGAGACCTCAGGTGGTCTTTCGGAGTCTGAGAGCACGAGACCCCTGTATGCTGAGGTGGGTCCAGGTCATGGCTCGTACAGGAGCAGGTAGGGGAAGAGTGAAGTTCAGTGATCCGTTCTTCATATGGCTCCGGGATCAGATCCTCATGGTTGAGGATTACGCTTACACAGGCATGGAATTCACTGGAGATCCTGACCTACCACTCCCACCTGGCGGCCAGTGGGGCGATATCGGTAAGAAGTAAGAAACCCTAAAATGGATTAAATGTTTTTTAAATTTTTAAATTTTCTTATGTTAAGTGACGAGACCTGTAAATTCTCATGTAGATGTTGGAGCAACGCGACATAGAGGAGCATCTTCGTTGGATAGGCGAGCTAGAGCTCGCTTCATACCACAGGGTGATGATTTCACTGGGGAGCTAGAGGAGAACCTAAAGAGGCTGACCTTGGACATCCCGGATGCTGACATAGATGCACTCTTGATGAGCTATCAGAGATCCACAATGGGAGTACCGAGCCGATTCAATAGGCTGCTATGTAGGGTAGCTCAAGCAGTGATGTGCTATCACGAGCACCACTGGTGTATGAGACATGTACTGAAAGCTGATAGCTTCAGGATTTTGTATGATGATTTTTCCTGAAATCCTACGTGCTTTAGAGGAGGTCTCGGGACCTATTTTTTGTAAACTTTTTCATATATGTTTCAAATGGCAAATGCGTTTTCTATGAGTTTTATGTGTTTCTAAATGTTTATTTACAATGTACCATGTTTGATTTTAACGTCATGAATGGGAAATATGCCAATCTAGGATGTAGTTAGCCAATGATTCAGCAACTACATTATGTTCCCTAGGGATATGCCTATAAGTAATAGTTTCAAATGACCTTTCTAGTAAACGCACTCTCCAAAAGAGGCGGAGGAGTACCGAGTTCCTAATGGTGTAGACATGATTCAAATGGTGAACCACGAGCTGTGAGTCCATCAATACTACTAGATCATGAACATCCTGGGAGGTAGCTTCAGTCAGAATACCGATGACTGCTTCATACTCGACGATGTTATTAGTAGCAGGACCTATACAAACCGCTCCTGAACTAACCAAATAGTCAGCTAGGGAATAGAGAACCCAAGCAACTGAGGCGAGATTCAAGGTGTGGTGGCAAGCACCATCAGTGAAGCCCTAGAAATCCATCTGCATGACGAAAACATGGTATAAATAGATGTGGACACTAAAACTCAGAACCATATTGAAAATACTAAAAGCACACTGAAAGCTAATCAATATACATATATACAAGATACTATCCAAGCAAGACCTAGGCATAGTACCTTTTCAGGTACAACCCATTGCGAGGTTGCCCCAAAGGGATTCCATCATAATCAACGAGCTCATAAGATCCTTTCTCTAACACCTTAGAAATAACGAAAGGTCCGTACCACATGGACTCGAACTTACCCTTCCATAGTTTGTCATATCTTTGATCATAAGTCAAGACTAGTTCACCCTCGTTAGAGACAAGAGGTTGGATGAATTTATCATACTGCGCCTTGACGTATTTCTTATGTGCTTCATTATCCAAGGAAACATCTCTGCGAGTCTCATCAAGGTTACTCAAGTACAAAAATATTTCTTCCTCTGTGGAAGTGTCTAGGAGAAGTTCGACGACAAGTTGTAAAGATGGAATCTGACATTGGATCGGTAAGACAGCTTCAAGTCCATAGACAAGCTGAAATGGTGTGAAACTGGTGGCTGTTTTCACCAAAGTCCGATAAGCCCAAAGAGCGGAGAAAAGAACGTGGTGCTAGTTGGATTTATGATCTCCAACCATCCGATGAAGCATAGTTTTCAAAACTTTGTTAATGGCCTCTACCTGACCATTAGCTTGTGGATAATATGGCGTAGAGTTTTCATGGCAAAAACCTAGCTTGGCACTCATTTCCTCCATCATTTGATTACGAAAATGGGATCGGTGATCAGTAACGATGGACTGCGGAACTCCAAATATAGCTATAATATGATTGAACAAGAAGAGAGCGGAAATCTTACCATATTCTGCATATGTAGGCATGTCCTCAGCCCATTTTATGAAATAATCAATGGCTACGATGATGTAACCATGCCCCCTAGCCGAGGTAGGCTTACAATGCATGAAGTCAATCCCCCATTTGGTGAATGGGCCAACGACAATGACGGGGTGTAGCAGAGCAGGATGGGTGCACTTTTTCAAGTAGAAGTGTTGACAAGGTGGGCATTTATTAACAACCTCATGACAATATTTGAATATATAAGGCTAGAAATAGCTAGCGCGAAGGATTTTCTGGGCTGTAGCCATCCCAGATAAATGACCACCACATGCTCCAGAGTGGCAATAATTCAATACCTGTTCAGCTTCCTCATGAGAGATCCATCGCCGAAGAATAGAGTCAATGCCACGTCTATACAATGTATCATTCAGGATGAGATAGTATTTCACGTGGTGACGGATACAGCGACGATCCTCGCGAGATAAATGCGGCTGAAAACGTTGTGTTCGGAGATATATAAGCAGATATCCATACCAAGGATTAGTAGTGCTTATTAGGAATAGGAATTCATCCAGAAATGAATCGTTGGGGTCAGATTTTGTCGAAGCACAGGGAAGATCATACATAAGCTTTGCAAAGACCAAGGATTTCTTTGATGTAGCCTTGGAAAATTCTAGATCGAACTCCTGAAGTATGACAATCCAAAGGGAGTACTTGTCCCCGAGCACCTAATGAGTCAGGATGTAGCACATCAGGTTCTGGTCTGCCAATATGGTGGTAGTGTGGAGCAGAATGTAATGACGAAACTTTTCTACAACAATGACCATGGCCAATGCTAAATTTTCCACATGTGAATAACGAGTTTTAGAATCTAGGAGATTCTTACTGGCATAATAAATCACGTGCTCCTGACCGTGGAGATTGTCCTGCACTAAGACCATAGCGATGGTAGTAGCAGAGGTAGAAATATACAAGCCCAAATTCCTTTGAATAATCAAGGGGGTGTATCACAGGTGAATGAGTCAGAGCGTGCTTAAGAGTATCAAAGGCGCGTTGGGCCTGGTCATCCTAGAATAATGGTGTGTTCTTCTTAAGGAGACGCATATGGCCGTGTGTTTTCTCTATGAAATTGCACACAAAACGACGGAGAAATTTTTCCTTCCCCTACAAACTTTGGAGTTTAAGGAGATTAGTTGGGGATGGTAGATTGAGAATGGCGGCAATTTTCAAAGGATCGATCTAGATGCCATCTTTGGATACCACAAAGCCTAGCAGACGTCCCATCTCAACGCAAAAAATACATTTATGTGGATTGAGCCGTATATTATAATGACAGCATCTCAGGAATATCTCTCTAAGATGACCAGGGTGGTCCTCCCGTCGCTGTGAATGAGCAGGGAGGTCGTCAAGGTACGGTTCAACAATATGTCTAATATCATGAAACGCATAGGACATCACATGCTGGAACGTGGTTCCAGCATTTTTCAAGCCAAATGGTAACTTCTTATATGCTAAGGTTCCCCATGGGAAAATGAATGTCATCTTATGCTGATCGAAGGGTAATATCTCAATCTGATTATAGCCAGAGAAGCCATCCATGAATGAAAAGATGACACTTACAACACAGTTGTGGATAATCTGATCGATGTGCGGGGTAGGAAAGTTGTCCTTGGGACAAGCTTTATTGAGATCCCTAAAGTCCATACATACTCTAATGGTGCCCTAATTTTTGTTGATAAGGACAACGTTCGATACCCATTTTGTCAAGGGTACAGGATAAATAAACCCAACTTTCAGAAGTTTCTCAATTTTAGCTTTTATAGCTATGGCCTTTCGAGGATGGACTTGCCTTAGCTTTTTCTTGACAAGTTTGGCCAAGGGATAGGTTTTAATCTTTTGGACCACAATGGATGGGTCAATCCCCAACATGTCTTCATAGGACCAGGAAAAAATATCACGGAACTCTTTAAAAAGTGCTTTATAGGCTTCAGATTCATCTGCGAAGCAGTTCTGCCCAACATGAACATGCTCGATAGTATCAGGCTTGGCTGATATGTAAATCGGGTTCGGTTGTGTAATGTTGCAAATGTTTCCTTCAGAATCTGTATCTTGCAACAATATAGGTATTTGGGGTGCGTTGACAATATCAGTAGGAAACAAGGATGCAAAATCATGGCTAACCGAACTGGTATTGGGGAGGAACATAGATCTATGATGGTGATCCTCGCAAATGGGCTCGTCCGTATTCATAATCTCTATGATGGACTTGTCAGAAGGTAAAGTCTCAGAGAGATAATCTAGAGTAGGGAGAGAAGGTTCTAACCAGTACGGTAAATGGTAAGGATCCGAAGCCACTAGATGAATGTCATCAGTGTGATCATCAAAAAAGGTTTGAATGGTGTCATACATAGCTTCGTGTGGACTCAACAACATATTTACCCTTAGGCTCACAATTAAATGAGGCAATCATATGGATTGATGCGGAATCCGTGTTAGGAGCAGTGGGTGGAAAAACTCCCATGAGGGATGAATCCTTCAACAAGCCTACCCCAATTGACTGGTAAGGAGGAGGGGACTGGCCTAACACGGGGATGTTATTAGCCATGGAGATAGTAACATCCGATGTACAGAAATCAAGATGGTCATTATTAATGATTCTCCCTAGATGTGGAAATTGGACGGTTCGGAATATTGTTGAAGCAAAAATAGTCATAGCATAGAACCAATTTTGTCCTAGAAGGAGATTTTAATATTAAGGGGCATCTACCACTTCTACTTGAATGGAAACGGTTTTTCCCCCCAGCTCGAGCGCTAGGGCTGATATGAGACCATGGGGTTGGAAACCCCATCTGTCAAAGGCCTTGAGGGTCGTAGGTGATGTGACAAGCTCAGGAGAGCCAAGGGCTTTCCAACAAGATAGAGACAAAATGGAGGTTGAAGCTCCTTCATCTAGTATCATTTGAAACGCTTTCTTTCCAACTACTTTCGCAATGACTTGAAAAGCAAGTTTATGCGGTAACCTAGACTTATAGTTCTCAACATTGAAATGAATCAAGTTGGTGTTATCTGGGTCTAAAGCTCCTAATGCTGTTAATAGGTTTTTGCGCTATGTAGGGCAAATTTGGAGCACTTCTAGGGTAGACATTGCACAAGGTGCCTGAGCGAGATCTTCAACCACGTTATAAAATTGAGCAGCTCAGGCATTAGGGTTAAATACTACCTTCTGAAGAGTACTCTTAGGTGGTTGCAAAATAATGTCGAGAGTGGGCTTCTCGATAGATAAGGGGACAGTAGACGAGGACTTAGGAGAACTAGTAGAAGGAATTTTCTCCGAAGATAGATGATCTTCGTTTTTATCCATGGGTTTGTCATAATTCTGACTTCGAGTTTGCAGATGGATGGTATCTGAGGACATCATACGAATTTCCTCTGATGAACTAGAGTTACCCTGATTAGACATGTGGTCTATCAGTTGTTGTTGAGAGGGAAAAGGATCCGTAAGTACTGCAGGTGCATGATTAGACTTAAAAAACTAGGAGATTTCGTGCAAGACACTCCTTTGAAAAATGGTCACCACCGTAGAGCAGATAGGGATATTTTGCTTTTCTTTTCCCCTTGTCATTATCACCATTGGTTGGTCTTGGAGTCTCCGGTTGGTTTCCAGGTTTTTTTATTTCGATTTTTACCTTTCTTTTTATTATTACCCTAGGTTTGAGTACTTTGAATGGAATTGACCTCGGTGGAAACCTTGGGATTCGAAGGAGTAGGGGTGGTAGTTTGGGTTTGCTTGGCAGATTTCATTGCTGATGGGGACTGGATTGAACCAATAATCCCATCAACAGGTACTTCTACTGGTGGCTTGGTAGAATTAGTGCTGGGGCGAGGAGCTTGAGGAATCAGGTCATAAAGGGTTCCAGACTGGGAATAGACCAAGTCTAGGTAATGAGCCCGACTAATATCCTACTCTTCAGTAATGACACCACCCATAGCCACATCTCGAGCAATAGGAGGCAACAAGGATTTGGTGAACCAATCAGCTAGTAACTGATCTAGAATAGGGGCCTTAATAAGCCTTATTTGCCTTCTCCACTCATGAATATGATTGGAAATGTGGGTGGAGGTGTTTTGCCACAGAGAGGTTAAAAGATCAGTACCCATTTCATAATGAATAGGGAGTTGAAAGTCTGTGAGAAACATGGTTGCCAACGAGCCAAAATCCATAAACGAATGTTGTGGGAGTTCAATGTACCACTTCACAGCTGTACCGGTCAAATTTCACTGAAAGAGTCGTAACCGAATGAAATCATCCATGAGGGAGTTTGAAGAGAACCACAAATGGAATGTCATCACATGGTTCTTTGGATAGTCTCCTTGCTTCCCATCGAATTTCAGGATATCTGATGGTAACTTTACCAGAATGGGTGGCCACAAGGGATTGTGTGGAATGGGGTCATTAATTAACTTGGACAAATTAGGTAAGTCCAAAGTTGCTAGGAAAGGTAAATGTCGGTTAGGCTGCACATACTGGTAATATTGATATGGCATATAATTACCAGTAGGACTATAAGTGGATTGATAAACAGGTTGTTGTAACAAAGAACTACAGAAAGATCCACCCGCCAGGGGTTGATTTCCAGGATTAGGACTGCTAGGGCCACCAGGGCCTCCAGGAGGAGGACTGCTAGGGCCATTGGGACCACTAGGACCATCGGGACCACTAGGACCACTAGGACCACCAGGAGGCGGACCACCAGGGGGAGGTAAACCTCCAGAGCCACTGGAACCACTAGGAGGAGGGCCAAAATGAGGAAAGCCACTAAGTCCCCCAGGACCACTAGGGCCACCAGGAACATAAGGAGGAAATTTTTCATATCCTCCGGGACCATTAGGCCCCCCAGGGGGAGGACCTCCACCACCTCCCGCAGTATGTATAGGTATCCCCCCCATAGCTGGAATGTAAGACCAGTTGGGTTTCCCCCATGGCGTAAAAGAATTAATAGGGTATGGAATTCCTGTAGGATTGGGTGGATGATTAATATTACCTACAGGTATTTGATAACCATAACCTCTAGAATATTGAATGGTTACAGGTTGTGCCCCGGAGGGTTGACCTAAACTGGATGGGAGATTAACGACAGTAGTATGGGTGGGAGGGACATAAACTATAGATGGTTCTATGTTAGAGGTATGTCCTTGACTAGGGACAATTCTGATGTCAGATAACATAGGTCGTGTCGGGGGTTTCCCCCGGCACTAGAAGGTATAGACGAAACATGAATTGAAGATTGAATCTTAGGTGAAGAAATCCTAGGAAGATTAGGCACAGACATAACCTGAGAGGTGGTAGGGGTGGTATCTTGACCTGGGTTGTGGGGTGTCAATGGACTATCTATAATCGGTTCAATGGGTCTTATAAAATCAACAAGTGAACGATATCCCCTAGGAACAAACATGGACTGTAATACTATTGGGACTAAAAGGTCATCTATCTGCCTATCAATCTCCTTTGCACGGAGGATGGAAGCACGGTATTATCTACCTTCTTCTTCGTCTTCAAGAGAGTTTACACGGGTGCCAAATGAGGTAATGGCCTGGCCTACAGGGGTGTCCCAAAATGGAGCATTGGGACCAAAATTCGGATGGGCAGTATCATCAACACGTCCTTCCATGGGAGAATGGAATGAGGAATCTCCCCAAGAATGCTGTTGGAACAAGGGAGGCGAGTGTGAAGAATATGGTACTCCACTTTCCGCAACCACATTATCTCCCGCTTGGGAGGTGGTAGCAGCTCCTTGGTCGATAGCTTCCATAGGATTTTCTCCTGAACTAGGAATAAAATCAAGTGGCAAGCCCCGTACTCTTCTGGACTGTGTTAACTCAACTAGTTTGTACAGTTCCTAACTAACCTAGGGTCTGAAAATATAAAAAACACACCAAAAGTTTTTCCTACACAAGCTATAGGTTAAAGCAAGTAGACTTAAAATGATAGGAGGAGTTCAAAAAGTCAAGTCTCTCGCTAGGATTGTCAAGAAGGTGCCACTCACGATATACCTCGAGGGTACGTGTGTAGTAATCTCCTAAAATGTTGTTTTCCATGTATTACTCCAAACAAGATAGCCAAAGGGATTTTCTCAGATGGATAAGGTACCCTAGTGGGGTCTCCCGATATACTCAAGGTACGTGGGAGCTCGAATCGGTAGTAGTGCTATCTAATGCATAACCGTACACAAGGGGCCTTCCGATATACAATCGAGTACGTCAAGTACCTTTCTATATACCTCAAGGGTATGTGAAAGGCCGTTCGATATACCGATGGTACATGGAAGAACCGTACGAGTCCCAGGATGTAATGCTGACAAATAACGACAGCTCCTACGCTTAACGACGCCCGAACACGTCTCTAACCTATCACTCAAGTTGCTACATAATTTTTTAGCCTATAACTACCGTTAATTTTAACTTGTACGGTTAGGTGAATGCATGATGTTTTGACAGAAAAGTAAAACCATGTGGTATGCTAGTGCAAATATTTTCACTCTATCGTTCAGTATGCCTACTTACGGGAAGGAAAGAGGGTATTTCCCTTTTGTTTCAAAACCAAAAATACTTCCAAACAACAGTCATGAACATCAAATCAAAGACAAGAAATATTTTGCCAAATTGATTTCTTCTTTCTGAAAGCAAATGAGAAGGGGAAGAATCTCTTTTCCTAAAAGAAAAACAAGAAGCACACCTATATGCAAATGCACTCTATTTTTTCAGTTTTCTCAAAACATAAGCAAATCTAACTTAAAACTACCATATTTTTTATTTTGATAGAGATAGTTCTAAATGCATAAGAGATGAAATAATATTAAGGTCCTGAAAGCTTGTAAATCCAATCAGGAAATCAATGTCCAACGCTCAATGATGATATCCTAGTCTCAGTCAAATTTTTTTTTATAAAAGGAACGGAAAAGAAGTTTACTATGCAAATAAGAAATGAAACCTAGAATATAATCTAGTGTTCTTCTTTTAGTCTACGTGGCAGAAATGAAAAGAGATTTTAATAACACCCAAAGATTTTCAGAAAACAAGAAATCTCTTCGTAAACACAACCAACAAGCATAGAAGCGGATGAACAATCAAAAGACCTAATCAAGCTTTTGAATTTCCACTCAAATAAATATTAAACCATAAAATCTCAAAACACAAGCATCAGATTCTGTAACACAAGTCTGATAAGTAGAACTAAGAGCAACATAAATCAAATTTTTACAAAAAAAATGAGGAAAAAGGGTCTTGGAATGATGCCTACCTGGCACCGCGCTTCTCTAGTGTTGACAGGGCGGTTCTATCCCAACACCGCTTCTCACCAACAGGATACAGGCAGTGGCACCACGTACTGCTCACTATGTTAAGGTGATGGCACCACTCCTCGTACATAGCGTAGGCGTGGTTCCCTGTATATGACCAAAAAGCAAAGAGAACAAAGGATCCAGTCAGAAAAAGACTAGATCAAGGTAAACATTGCTGAATTGGGTATGGAAACAAAGCATAAAAGATTTAAATGACTCAGATCTGAACAGATATGGATGTTTCAAACCCAAATGGACTAAGTCAGAAAGTAGATCCGACTGAAGAGAGTTGAAGAAGGAGCCTAGATTCGGACAAGAGTTGCAGACTGAGGAAGATCAGAACAACTGATACACAATTCTATTCCCTAGCAGAGTTTCCAGATTTGTTAGCTAGAATATTTCACCTCCTACGGACAGTAAGGTGTTCCACTGGTCTGAATGATTCAGATCCAGAACAAATAGAGGACCGAGGTTGAAGACTCTCCCTAGATGTCGTAGATACCTAGAATGCGATGCTTCGATCGTTACCCTGTGTACTTGCAATAAGCTTCAACACATAAATAGATCAAGGCAACCATAATATAATCTACTGATATATGTTAGTGACTAAGGAATCTAACAACATACATGTGAAATCGAACAAAAACAATATATGTTGGACATAAATCAACTTGCATTAATATAGAAATATGAATAAGTTTACAACCAAGACTTAGTGTTGACATGCATCTCCATGAAACCAAGCATTCTCATCCCCATAAACTCCGACTCTAGCTCTCTCTATGCTCTCCAATAGTATGGACCAAGTGATCAATCCAACATCATAACAATACCTCAAGAGATCTCCCCCTCAACCATGGCCATAAGCTTGTATTTATAAGGATAAATGGATAGGGATGGTTGAGAGATAAGTGGGTGAGGTGGCCTCTAAGATCCTAGGATGAGGGATCTTGAGCTCAACTAACCCACAACAGTAGGGATAAGGGAGGACATCAGGCTGATCATCTAGAAGCCTCAGGAAACTTCTATTTTTCCCTTTTTACCCAAGGTACTGTGTTTCTCCTTCAATGACAAAGCGGTTCTGGTAAGAAACGCTTATGGAATAAGGGCCATAAGCGGTGGCACCGCTTGTGGATAACAAGGGATAGGCAGTGCGAACAAGGTACCGCTTTTGGCTAACAAAGGAAACACGGTGCTGGGAATTTTCATGAAATATTGACATTTAGTGGGTTTCCACTCCAAGAGCTAGGATTCAGGGAAAGTAGGTATGTCCAATGTCTTATCACATGACAGTGACAAGATTTTGGTATAACATGATTGCTGTCCGAGAGCCACCTCAGTTTGCGTGCCTTTGCTGCACCGACTCACAAGCATCTACCACGATCTATCCCACTCATGTATTGGTATGTTTGAGAGCCTTCTGCTCCATCCATACTGCGTGGATGACCTTTGGATCTCTGTCCACCATCCTGACATGGGACACCACCTGTGCCACCGCAATCGGTTGACCACATTGGAGTTTCGTTCAAGATCTTTTCTGACTCCTTAAAACAATGAAAAGATAGCCGAGCGTAGCTGCTTCCTTTCCCTCTCGCTAAAGTATGGGAAAGGGCATCTACATCATCTCATTTACCTCCTTTTGTGAACCATATAGACCATTAAATTAAAAGGACCACCTTGGTGTATTCAAGCCAAAACCGTTCCCCCTCTGTATACTTTTATGCTTTCTCGGGCAGAGGGGCTGCACTTTACGAAAAATCTCACCACGGGTTGTCGTTAAGCTCTTTTCCAGCCTTCTCATCAAGAAAATATTACCGAGAAAACTTGGTTTCGTTCATGCTTGTAAAAGTATCTGAATGACCGTCCAGTCAGTATAGGTTTAACCTTTTTCGGCCCGATTGGACTACCAACGGTAAAGAAGTCTCTCATCCCTTACATGATGAGCGAGCTCTCCTATGTATACTTTTATCCTTTTTTGGGCACAGGAGACTACCAATGAAAAAGACCCCCCAATGGAGTCTTCTTAGTGCTTTTAGGCTCTCTAAAATTGAAAGCACCATCGAGCATTTACCTTCTTGGGCTCGCCAAAAATCCACGAGATTGTACCACAACGGTGTCCCTAGACATAACTCCACACAAAACAATTTGGCAGCATTCCCACATTGGGTTACCTTTGTTTAGAGTACTCTGCAATGTGTCTTCCTTGGACCCCATCAATATCAAAAGTGTCCACCTCCTCCAAGTATTTCCCATCTGCAGTGACATTCTCGGTATTACAGCTATGATCCCATTCCCATGAGTCAGTTTCATTTGCTGCCTAGTATGCCCTGCTGTCATACTCTGAACAAAGGAAGTTTTAGTCTCCCACACTCCCCTTACCCTTGTTCAACTCTTTAACTCCCCCTCCCCCCCTATTCAGTGGGTCAATCCACAGATTGTCTCACACCTTTCAGTTATCTCCCTCACACTCCTGGTCAAGGAAACATCATTGCCTTGACTAGGGGTAGGTCTCCCTCTGTCGATGACAACATACATATTCCATTCTAGAGGATAGACCCAGAGGTCCCTGTACCTTGGTTTCATTAACATCATTGACGAGTTCTTTGGACCACTTGATAGGAGTCCTTAGTGCCTCTCAGGATGGTTGTTTCTCACTTGCTCGACTCCAACTACATCATCGCACCGTTGAGATTCGTACAGGGTTTGGTCAGCACAATACTTGGTCAAAGACCCCGACTATCACCTGAATCTAGCATGTTGATGAGTCTACTGGAGGGACCTAAATAGGTTATGTCCCTTGTGATTTTCGGGTTGCGTTGGAGACAGTGTTCAGAAGCCCCAACAGTGCTTCAATATAGATTTATGATTGATGTAGCATACTTGTACCACAGAGACTCTGACTCTCAATCAGTGAGTCCATACATCTATGTACCATTCTAGATCTAGCAGACCGCCAGTCATGAAGATATAACATTCCATGAGAATGGCATGGGTCCAATGTACCGGATCAGTATTGTATTCAGCCTCACATTGAGGCAACCATTATTGTATCATCAGTTGTATATGATCGATTCTTGTATTTTAGGGCATAGATCAAATTATTCTTTTGAAATTGTCATGAGCATGGGGCTGCTCGCATCGTCCATATACATGCCACACATTATTTATATCTCACCCATTGATGGGAACCATATTAATACAAAAACCAAAAGCCACCATGCCCCAGCCCCAGAAGCACCACCTCACCGCAGCAAATCCTATGATGTCCATCGGCCATACGATGAGCTCCTACCCTCACACATTAGGGGGCAATCTATTAACCCAAAAAATCCCTCACTAAGATCTCCATGACCTACACCACCCAAGGACACCACTTCACGACCCTCCATTAGACCCCCACACCCTAAAAAATGCTTAAGGATGAAGAAAAGGGCTTAAAAACCCAAAAAAGGATCCTAAAATACTCTCCTAGGAGCTAAAGCCCCCAAAAGGGGATAAAACCCTAAAAGGAGCTAAAATTAGGGTGGAAGGGGCTAAAATCCCAAAAAGGGGCTAAAGCCTGGACCAAGGGCTTAAAATCCTAAAACCCCAAAAAAGCTATAAAAGGAGGGTGGGGGGTCACTCTCAAAACACTTCTCCCTTGCATACTGTTATGCTGCTCGTGGATGCCTTGAGACCCTTTTGTCTCTCAAGCCACCCACACTCCCTCTCCTCCATCTCCATTGAGCCATAGCTCCCCCATACAAGAGAGAGGTGCTTCTTCAAGCCAGGGCATGGTGGCACATTCCACCCAAAGAGAAGGTATAGCTTGTTATTTTCTATTTTTTCTTAATGATTTCTTTGCTTTCTAATCCATGGTTTATTTTTAGGTTTATTGCCTAACTTATTTTGCATGTTTCTAGTTTCTAACAGTTGTTTGCAGGTTATTGGAAGCGGAACCCTAACCCATTGTTTGCAGATGGGTTCTCCATCATTTCTCTTCTTTCTGTTCTTTATTTTATTTCTGTCTAATTTTATTTTCGGTTTCCTTTTAGTATTTTTACAGGCAGGAACCTACCCTTCTGTCCTATAGACAGAAGGGAGCCATTCCTACCCCTGTAGCAAGGAGAAATCCCTGCTACAGGGTACATGCATCATTAAATAATGCTTAGATGTCATGCATGCAAGTGGCATTTGGCTCTGGTGGCCCTCTTCGACCCAATGGTGATATAATATTGATGCCCTATATTTTTTGTAGATGGCATCAGTCTTTAGTTGATTCCCTAATTGTCAGTAACCGCTGGAACCCACAGGAATCACATAGGTTAGCGGTTTGGTCCTCAATGCCTAAGCAGAAGAGGACATTACAGTCCTCCCCACTTGATATTGCTTGTCCTCAAGCAACTGCAAACTGGGATGCTGCAATACATGTTCTCCTTCCCATGTGGCACCCTCTGGAGGTAGTTTTTTCCATTGAACCAAGTATTCCCTAATCACCCGGTTCCAGAGGTTTCTTTCTCGAGTCTGTATGATATGTTCAAGAACCAGTATCAATAGTCCCTCATCATCTAAAGGAGGTAGTTATGTTGATGGAGCAATGTGTTTCCCAATGGTCTTTTTTCAGGTTGGACACATGGAATATATTGTGAATTTTACTCTCCTGTGGTATTTCTAGTTCATATGCCACCTCTCCTACCTTCCTGATTATTCTGTAGGGTCCATAGAAGTGAGGATTTAACTTTTCTGCTCCTTTCTTCTTCAGTGAAGACCATCTGTAAGGTTGGAGCCTTAAGTATACCAAATCTCCTACCTCAAACCTCCGCTCAACCCTGTGTCTATCTGCATACAACTTCTGCTGATTCTGGGCTGTCTGTAAGTTCTCTTTAAGGATTTTAAGAATATCTTGAGTGTCCTGTATCCAATCCTTTGCCTTAGGAGTCCTGCTATCTCCGAATGCTAAATCTGCATAGTCCAAGGCCTCGTAGCCATATAATTCCTTAAAAGGTGTCATCCTAATAGACATGCGATAGGTAGTATTGTAGCGGTATTCCCATAAGTGTATCCATTTAATCCAGGTTTGCTGCTGCCCTATTACATAGTTCCTCAAATATCCTTCAATCCACTTGTTGACAATTTCGGTTTGTCCCCGCTAATCTGAATAGTTCCTACCAGAAGGCACCTATGAATCTACTTTCCCAGTCACTAACAATGGTCTTAGGTAACCTGTGTAACTTGAAGACCTCCTTGAAGAATAACTCAGCTACCTGAGCTGCAGAGTAATCAGATGATATAGAAAATAAATGTGTGAATTTGGTCAATCGATCAACCATAACATATAAACAATCTCACCCTTGGACCTTGGGCAATCCTGTAATGAAGTCCATGGAGACATTTTCCCACTTATGTTTTGGAATCGGTAGTGGCTGAAGCAACCCCATTGGATGGATGTGCTCAATCTTGTTCTGATGACATATGATACATTCCCGCACGTGCTGCATAACCTCCCCTTTGAGGCCTTTCCACGAGAAACACTCTCAGATCTGCGTATAGGTCTTCAAGAAACCCATATGTCCTGATAGTGGAGAGTCATGTGCTACCTATATGATTTTCTTTCTCAAAGTTGATTCTGGGATGAGGTATATCCTGCTCTCGTAATAGATGATGTCATCCACAATTTTGTACCTGTCATCCTGAATCTTTCCATCCAATAATTCGCAAGTGAATTTATTTTTGGAGTATTCTACTAAGAGAAGAGCCCTCCAATTTGTGGATATACTCATGAGAGATAATGAGGCGGGTCTCTTGGATAATGCATCAACTACTATATTATTCTTACCTTTTACATACTTGATCTTGAAATCGTAGGCTTGTACTTTGCTGACCCATTTCTATTGGCGCTCATTTAGTTCCTTCTGATCCAAGAAGTACTTGAGGCTGTTATGAATTGTCTTGATTTTGAACTTGTTTCCCACCATGTACTTTCTGAACTTCATGAGAGCATGTAATATGGCTAGCATTTCTTTGTCATATATGGAGTAGTGGCGCTCGTAGTTCTTCAGTTTTCGACTCTCAAATGCAATAGGGTGATGGTTTTGCATCAATAATTCTCCTAGCCCTTCCCATGAGGAATCACACTCTATTACAAAGGGTTGTGAGAAGTCTGGTAATGCTAAAACTGGGCAAGAACTCATAATGACTTTCATCTCCTCAAAAGTTTTCTGTACTAGTTATGTCTAGGTGAATGCTCCCTTCTTTGTGAGATCTATGAGGGGTATGGAAAATTGTGAGAAACCATTAACATACCTTCAGTAATAAGTGCAAAGGCCTAAGAAGCCTCTCAATTTTGTGGCTGTTTTTGGCACAGGCCAATCCCTGATAGCTCTGATTTTCTCCATGTCAACATGTACTCCTTTTTCATTGTTTATGTGCCCTAGATACATCATTTCCTTCATGAAAAATTCACACTTGGACATTTTTGCATAAAGCGAGTGTTCTTCTAGAATGCTCAATACTTTGTCTAGGTGTTTCAGATGTTCCTCCCATGTTTTGCTGTAAATCAGGATGTCATAAAAGCATACTAGCAAAAACTTACGTAACTGAACTCTGAAAGTGTGGCTCATGCATGACTGAAAGGTGGCTGGAGCATTGGTAAGTCCAAAATACATGACCAAGAACTCATAGTGACCATAGTGACAATGGAAAGTTGTTTTAGAGATGTCTTGATCCCTTACTTAGATTTGATGGTACCCCGAGCAAAGATCAATCTTGGAAAAGTATTTGGCACCCCGCAGTTCGTCCATGAGTTCATCAATCCTAGGTATAGGATACCTATTTTTAATGGTATTTTTGTTGAGTGCTCGATAATTGATGCACATTCTCAGTGTACCATCCTTTTCTTGACCAAGACCATTGATGATGTGAAGGGGCTAGAACTGGGCCGAATGTATCCAAGCTCCAACAATTCTTTGATCGTTTTCTCAATCTCATCCTTGTATCTTTTGGGATGCTAATAGGGAGTGGTGATGACTTCCTGTGTCCCATCCTTTAGCTCAATGATGTGTTCAAATCCCTGGTCCAGTGGTCTACCTGTTGGAAGGTCCTGAAATACCTTTCCGTGCTTCTTTAACAAGGCATGGATATCACCTGGGTGTTGTGTGCTATTCTCTTGAGGTTTCCTAAAGGTGACAAAACATTCTGCAGCCCATTCTATGTCATCCTATCTGAGTAATACCTCCATTCTCTGTGAAGAGACTGGTTTTGGGGGATAAGTGTTCATGCCCCTCAAAACTACTTGTTTTTCGTCTGGCCCTTGGAATTCTAGTTCCATTGCTCGATAGTCTGTAGCCACTGAACACCTAATACTACATGAGTATCTGCCACATCCACTACATAAAATGAATCTATCATCTGATAGTTGCCTAATGTGACATTCAATTTCGGAATCCAATAGTTGCACTCCATGCTGGAGTTCCCGACTACTGCTACAGTAAATCCCTCAAACTTCTCGGTCTGAATACCCCTCTTGGCTACCCTAGCAGAGTTAATGAAATTGTGGGTTTCTCCCCCATCAATCAATAATCCCACTCTATGGGCCTGTACTACTCCGATGACTTTGAGAGTATGGAATCTTGGTACTCCAGATAACGTAGCAATGACTCCCTCTGGTGTATCACCCTGGAGTGATTGTTCCTCTGTTGTCCATAGTTCTTCTGTGGCCTCCTGCTCATAGTCCTCCCTGTCACTGTCCGAATACACTTCGATGTAGTGAGCCTTTTCCTTCCCTGCACACCTATGTCCTGGCACCCATGGTTCTCGACAAGTGAAACATAATTTCTTTCGCCTCAAATATTTCCTAGTGTCCTCATCTAACCATGTTTTCTTGGGAACATCTAGCTGAAAAGGTTTCTTGTCCTTATCCCTAACAGGAAAGTTGGTTTTGATAGGGAACCTGTTCTTCGAAACTGAATCCTGGATATCTCTGGCTCTGCTAATGGAATCCTGCAGAGTAGGGGGTTTGTAGGCTTTCAACCATCCCTGTAGTGGCTCTGTTAGGGCCTCAGTGAATAACATCGTCAACCTGCTCTCTGACACATTTGTTACCATGACTGCTATCCTCTGGAATTCTTAGATGAAGGCCTATGCACTACCTATCTGTTTGAGATGAGCCAACTCTCTGAAATGTATCTCTGGATCCTTCCTGTCGAACCTCTCCATGAGATTTTGAGTGAACTATCGGTAGGAGTGTATGGTGTTGTGACCCAATGTCACCAATCTATGGTACCACCACTCATGAGCCTCTCCATCTAGGTGGAGTGTATCCAATTTAATGGCAACTGTCTCTGTCATGGGATTGAGTTGGAAATAGTTATCCAACTTTTGAACCCATATCCTCACTCAACCTCCACGAGTCCCATCAAAGTTTGGGATGGTCAACCTGCCCAAGGTTTTCTACAGCCCATAGTTGTGATTGAATCCCTTATTGAAATTCCTGGGCCTGTTCCTACTCTTCATGTTGCAAAAATCCGAAAAAGACATGGCGGCATGAAATTCATCCCCTAAGTCCCTGTATTCCTGCAAATAAGCCCCAAAGGGTTCTCTAGGCTCTACCTACATAACTTGACCTCCTACTGCATCTGCCAAGAAGTGAGGCATAGTAGGCCTATTGGAAGGTTTGCTATATATGTGCGATGTATTCTGTATATTGGTTTATGCAACCTTTCCACTGCTACTTGTAGACCCTCGATCTACCGGTGAGGGAGGTGTACTGTTGTTACCTAGTTCTGGTTTCACCGATAATCTGTTGATTGCATTGAGTACATATTTTTTCCCTTTGGCTAAGTCTTGCAATGCAGATACTAAGTTGCGAAACTCCATCCTATCCTCATCTTCTCCCATTCCCTTTCCCCTGTCAGAGTGTATACCTATTGGTTCCATGTCTGAGCTGATATATTCTAGTTGGATATCCTCAAAGTTCTCCATGTACCTACTCCTTCTTTTCCTATAGGTTACAAAAGGTTCCTCTTCTATATTCATCTACTTCTCATTTCTTAAGCCCATAGTTGGCAAAGAAGATAGCTCTGATACCACTGTAATATCCCAAATACTGATATCTTATATTTCTATGCAAAGTTACTGAAATAGCCGGGCATGCAAACTGCCATGCAAAATTTACCTATTTTATAGCTGAAATTAGGGTTAGGGTTTACAGGATAGAATGAACACTTACCACTGATATGCCGGTAGAATATTCTCCAAAGAAAATACGCATGCAAGATGAACTGAGATGATGAAGAAATGACCTCGTTTTCTGCCATAATACCCCAGTAGGCTGAATCAACTCAGTGTGAATTTTTTGCTAAAGGGATGGTCAGTTTAAGCTGGAAATAGGTCAGAAGGTAGGTGTGCCTATGCCGGAGAGGATGGCTGGAGCATGCAAGAGTTTTTCCCTCTCCAGATGCCCCATCACCTCAATAATCTGTTGCTAGCTTCCCCAAGTGCACAATCTAATGGATGCTAATCACTCAATGTAGTAGAGTGATCCTATCAGTGAGGATACAAGCCACATGTGAAAGAAATATGATGATCCAGAGTCTTGGTGAATGACTTGGGGTTTTCCAGCTAAATCCCCCCAGTTGTACTGATGAACCCGCAAATAACCTTCTGGCATATACTGGGACACTGGATAATGATGAATGCAATAGACATGGCGACAAACCTGGATGGTTTATCCTGAAGGAGACTAGGGAAGATATCTCACTGATGAAACCCCGTTAGCTGAAGACACCGTCTCCAACCCCAACTGTTGTTCCCGCACGCTGTGCTGCTACTCAATAGCTCCAAAATCAATAATCATCAAAAGTAAAGTCTCCATTCACTTTTATCTTTCTTTTATAACTTTCAACTGCGAAAACCATAACTTTTGACCTAATTGGGTCACTTTAACTTCTAATTTGCAGTTGACTTGCATGCATGCACATGGAGACTTAATTGGGTGCATGCATCATTAAATAATGATTAGATGTCATGCATGCCGGTGGTCTTTGGATCCGGTGGCCCTCTTCGACCCAATGGTGATATAATATTGATGCCCTAGATTTTCTATAGATGGCATCAGTCTTCAGTTGATTCCCTAACTTTTAGTAACTGCTTGAACCCACAGGAATCACATAGGTTAGTAGTTTGCTCCTCAATGCCTAAGTAGAAGAGGACATTACACCCTCTTTTGAGAGAGGTCCTTTCGGACTACACCAAGCATGTCTCAAAAGTATTCAAACTTTACATGAGACAGAGGCTTAGTCAACACATCTGCCACTTGTTCCTTTGTAGGAACATACTTGAGATTTACAACTCCTTTCTACAACTTTTTATTTAACATTCTTTTTGTGTACATTCACAACTGCATTGTAAATTTACAACTTCCATCATTCTTCTTTGGTGCATATGTAACTGCATCATTCTTCCCTTGTACATCCGCAATGGTATCGTACATTCACAACTTGCATCATTCTTCTTTTGTGCATCTATAACTACATCATTATCCTCTTGTACATCTTCAATGGTATTGTACATTCACAACTTGCATCATTCTTCTTTTGTGGGTGATTGCATACAACCCTTCCTACAAATCAAATACAATTTGATGATTAGAAACATTTTGTAACATGTGACATACATAAATATATATGTCATATAGTCGTGCAACTATTTATGCTAATGCAACAAACATCTATAATAGCTTCCTATATGTCTTTCATCTTTCCAAGACATTATTTCATAAGTAGCAATCAAACATTGTACAACAACATAACCCACTTACCCATCACCTGCATATTAGTAGTATACTGCAAATATTCTAATATGCATAATACATTTCCTGAATCTAGAAACATATCTATATACACATCTTGAACAACTAGATATATAGGAAATGACAATTCAAATACTTATCTTTGTTTTTTTGGTAGAATCCATCTTGATCTTTGTCTTCTTGAATTGCTGGAGTCTCTGCCAAATGTGTTCAAATTCATTGTCTAATTCTGAGGACCTGTTCCTATCTTTCTCATGATCAAAAATGTTGAAAAAGTCTTCTTACACCACAGATCACATAGAAATGTGCATGTATGTCCTATCAATGCGTCCATTATTATCCAATGATGGAATGGATAAGAGTATAATCTTCATCTTCATCGGTATAATTATTCTGGATTGTATTCCTCATTACTTGATGAATCTTTACTTTCTTACTTCTTAGCTGCAATATATTCATCCTTGGTTGCATTGAGAGAAATACTCTTCTTTCTGCAATATGTTGGAGTACATAGTACTACCAACTCAATCAAAGTCATCATACCTTTGCAGTGCCCTTTAGGTACCGCACCATTTTCTCTGCATATTTCACTTGGATAAGTAAAATGTCTTATGGATTTCATCATGCTTCTAATCTCAAGAATCATGTCAAGATTCTCAAACTTTGAGATCTACCGTAGTCACTCCCTCTTAGGTGGAGCACCATCATCCCTCTACATATGTATTAGGAAATTGGAGAGATAGGTAGTCTCCTCTACTGTTAGTATTTTTTGTATCCGTCTATGTCACTTGTCGAGGTCACTAGATATCAAGATCCTTCATCTCAAACTTTGTTGAAAGTTTTATCTTTTCCTTTATAGGATTGTATCTTCAACCTTGTAGTAAAGGTCGAGATCTCCATCACTCTAGTTTATCCTCAAGTTTCTCATGTGACTGTATGTGCTATCCCATGGGTCCCTATTGATATTGTACAAATTCTTTCGTGCATAGGTGGTTCTCTGCAAAGAGTCTCAAACCATATAGGTTGTTTGATTTGTTCTTCTACTTTGATTACACCAATTTTCTAGTGTAATATCCACTACTAAAGAGGTGTGTCTAGTTCCTAGATCAATGTCTTTACATAATCGACTCTCTCTGTTGATAGAAACCATGAAACTCACTTCGTATCTTTTGATACTTCGATTGATAGTATACTTGATCTTGTAGATATTCTTGGAATACTTCATAAAACATCCCTTCATGTCTTGGGATCATATCCAAACATGATTCTGTATGATCGAATGGTACTTCTAGAACATATCATCCTTCCATTCTTCCTTCTTGGGGCATTCTTTCACAAAGTGTCCTTTCACATCATAGCTAAACTATTGAGTTGTGAGATGTCCTTTTATTCTTGGCGGGAATTTTCTTCATTCTTGCTCTTTCTCTTATTTTTTTGAGTTTTTAGGGCTTGGTTCTCATCTCTTCTTCAATCAATCCTACTATAAGAACTCTTTTGACTGAATTTGGAAGACCATTCAGAGTTGTAATTTATGCTTCTGCTTCTTTGACATTGTCCTCGATCACTTTTAATGAGATCTTCTTGTGAAGTAATAATTGAATGTTTTCTGACATTGCACCTTCACATTCTTGAGGTGAGTTATCAAGGTCATCTTCGTATATGTTGTTCATTGCATCGGACATATACTTTGGAGTCTTCAAGGATGATATATGTGAGATCCAATGGAGACGGAAATACTCATATTTGTTTTGACTAGGTCCTTATTTTTCTTTTCTTTGACTTTATCTCTGTTTGGATCCGCAACTTCTTATTTGACATAGTTCTTCATGACATGCTTCTTCAAGTATGGTAAGCACTCTATAATTTCATGCTTAGAATTTCTCGACTCTTTCAAGCTTGTCCTCAATCTTGGTACTATTTGTTATTATGATAAAAATGAGAACCTCAAATGGAAATAGAGAGGATGAAACTTACGGGTGAGAATGCTTCAACTTGATGCTTTCTTGAAGGATTTTTTGAAAGAATACTTCTGGTGGGGCTAGGGTTTGACAAAGAAACCCTAATTTTTCAACTTAGGTATCTTTCAGATCTGATTGGATAGAAAGATGTTCCTCCTCGAGGCAATATGAGCAACATACTTGTTTTCCCAAAACTATGAACAAAATTGCAAAACATTTGATGCCCTAGTTTTCTCTAAAAGTAGTGTTAGGTAAAAAAATGAAGGTTCACAGAATGAGAAAATTCTTACATAGAGATATGCGCCTTCCTAGGGAAAATTTTATGGTCCTCCTTCTTCAGCTAATTGGTGTAGGGAAGTGCCCGGAATAGGAAGCCCCAGTTTTTCTCTGGGTTCTTCTGCATAAATGACTGATCTTGTTTCTATTATATCTCCGAAATTACTGCTCCTCTATGTATGAAACTTCACACTGAGGTATCCTCGCCTATTCTATTTCCATCACTGCATGTCAGAGGAGAATTGGTTTCACCAATTGGGAGTTATGCGAATTTTCCCAAGGTGACTTATTTAAGGACCGTTCATCATATCAAATGTGTAATGAATTCCACGTGTCAGTGGTTCACCTTCGAGGTCTAAAATTTTTACCATAGAAACTACAGTCAGTGCCCTATCTAGAACATCTTTCTAAATTTCATTTGGACCTTCCTATATCGAGATATAGTGATTCTTCCTAGGTCACATTTTTAAGGTTGAATTCTGGGAGAGGCTGGAACCTTGAGTTGGAGGAATCATATCTCCTATATTATAGTGAATATGAGGCGAAATATATTACAAAGGGTACATCATGAATTTTTCTTCGGTCTGTAAAAGTTTCGGCTCCTAATCCTTCTCCAATATAGATATATAGTGAAAGTCCCAAAATTACTAATTTTGGTCTTTTAGGTTTTTCAAGCATGCAACCATAGTCTTCAATAGCTGTAGCTGTAGCACTATTTTAGCTGCACAAAGACTTCTTTTAGGGTAGCTCTGTTATGATGTTATATTTTTAGTGGTTATACAAGATCTAAAAACATTTAGCATAATAACATCATAACCATAAGTAAAGGATCACTGAAATAAAGACAAATGGAACAACACAAGAGAACACAAAGAGTTTCCTCGGGGAAACCACAAGGGATAAAACCCCACAAAATTCCTTAGTGTAGAATTTGACCAAGATAGTGTAAAACCCCATCAACAAGAATAGTTTCTCATCTTCCACAACAGATTCTCTCTCTCTCTCTCTCTCTCTCCAATGCAATACTTGAGTGTAGGATGTGTATGAATGAGAGAGATGCCTCACCTATTTATATTCATTGGGTAAGTGCCTCAAATAACTAACTAGGTCGGCCAGGTTCCCTAATTAGGGCCGACCTACCTTGGGAGACTCAAAATACATTTTATATATTACTTCTGTGGGTACTATTGCCTCGACTTACAACGGAGGGTTTACCTCATGACTTTTACATGACCAATTACATCAAGGACATCTCTGAATGGAGGAATAACATCTCTAGAGGAGAACACAACAAAAGTACAATAGAATATATTCTAAAGTTACAATAATTTAACATTTACAACATTAAAGTAAAATCTCTGTAGTGTAAAGGGTCTTCCCAGAAGTATGTAGTTTTTGTTTGTTAAAAACAAAACTTTATTATTTTTTAAAACATCAATTTTTAACTTTAAAAAGTAATATATTGTAAATCTTTAGTGATAATTGCAGAGATGAAAATATTTCTTGAATGTTTGATTTTACATAAATATATGTATATCTAGATATATATTGGAATGACTATATTGATTAAATGGATAATGAACAATCCCTTGTTAGTAATGGTCTGACTACCATGTTCAATGATGATTTTGGCATGGATGTTTGTTAGGTAAATAACTCATGATTCGTTCATATTCCATTGCTAATGCATACATTTATACATTTCATGTGGTGGTTGAGAACCATCCTTTTCACCTTCCTATGCAACTATTCATATTCCTATTATGTACACTAACGTATAATCCTGACGGATTATATTCCAACAATCCCCCCCTTAATCCAAAGGGGTGTTAGTAAGTCCGAGCATGGTTCTGAATCTTTCAAAATTTTCTCGTCCAAGTGATTTGGTGAAGATGTCTGCAACTTGATCATTTGTGGAACAATGTCGAAGATGGACTGTCTTGGCCTCTACATGATGTTGAATCAAATGATACTTTGTGTTGATGTGTTTGGTTCGATCATGGAATCTGGGATTCTTAGCCAGCTTGATTGCAGAAGTATTGTCGATCAATAATGGAGTGGAGTTCTCTTGTTTTTCTTGCAAATCTTCAAGTATCTTCCTGAGCCATATTATTTCTTTCGTTGCTTCAGCTGCAGCCACATATTCTGCTTCTGTTGTTGAATCTACCGGAACTGATTGTTTGCGTGATCTCCATGATACAGCTGCTGATCCAAGACTCATAGTGTATCCAGAAGTTGATACTCTCGTCTCCTTATTGCCATCAAAATCTGAGTCTGAGTACCCAATAAGTTTTAAATCATCCACTTTAGAGTACTTAAGTCCAACGTCTTGAGTCCCCTTCAAGTATCTTAGAACTCTTTTTGCAGCTGACCAGTGTCCTTCACAAGGTTTATGCATGAACCTTGAAAGTATGCCAACAACATAAGAAATATTTGGTCTAGTTGTTGTAAGGTAGATAAGACTTCCTACAAGTTGTCGATACTTGGTTGCATCCTCAAATTCTTTTCCTTCGCTTGATGTGAGCTTCATTTTCTGTTCCATTGGAGTAGAGATAGGGTTTCATTCTGTCATGCAAAATTTGTTTAGTAGTTCTCCAACATATTTTTTCTGAGATAGGAATATGTACTTAGGATGTTGAGTGACTTCAATTCCTAAGTATAATAGTGGATATGTCCCATATCTGTCATTTCAAAGATCTTTTTCAAATCTTTCTTTATGGATGCTATATAGCTCTCATTGTTCCTTGTCATCAAAAGATCATCTATGTACACCACAAGATACACAACAGATCTTCCAACTTTCTTTATAAACAGTGTTGCATCATCAAGATCAAAATGTTCAAAATTTAACTTCAAAAGATGCTCGGTTAATTTTTCATACCATGCACGAGGCACTTGTTTTAGGCCATACAAGGATTTGACAAGCTTGCATACCTTTTGTTCTTTTCCTTTCACAACAAAGCCTTCTGGCTGAGACATGAAGACATTCTCTTTCAAGTCTCCATTCAAGAAAGCAGTCTTCACATCCATCTGATGAACTTTCCACCCTTTCTGAGCAGCTAAAGAGAGTAAGGTACGGATGGTAGCCCATTTTGCTGTAGGAGAGAACGTTTCTTCATAGTCAATTCCTTCGTTCTGTGCATAGCCTTTTGATAAAAGCCTC
>LPNX010718411.1:412367-425700 GCA_001517045.1 Pseudotsuga menziesii | reverse complement strand
ATAACAGGTGGAACCAAAAACTCTGAGATGCCTGACTGAAGGGAGATGGCCAAACCACATTTCATGTGGAGTATTGTTATCAAGAGCATTTGAGGGACTTATGTTTCTTAAATACGCTGCACATTTTACTGCATCACCCCAAAACATTAGTTTTACATTCTCAAAAACATCATTGAGCGAACCATATTCATTATGGTTCTGTTCATTCTTTCTGCTACACCATTTTGTTGAGTATTGTAGGGAACGATAGTCTGATGTGCAATTCCATGTTGGAGAAGATAATCTTCAAAATCATTTGAAATGTATTCTTTCCCATTGTCAGTACGAAGTGTACCGATTTTAGATTGTGCTTGTTTTTATATCAATGCATGAAAGTCTTTGAATGTTTGAAATGATTATGCTTTTGTCTTTAAACAGTAAATCCAACACATTCTTGAGTAGTCATCAACAAAGGTCATAAAATACTTATTCCCATGAGCAGAAGGAGTTGGCATTGGGCCACATAAATCAGAATGCACTAATTCTAATTTCCTACTTGCTCTGAAATTAGATTCATGGAATGGCAGCTTACTGTGTTTCCCTAATATACATGCATCACATTTGTTCTTCTCTTTGGGAATGGTGGGCAAACCAAATACACCATTCTTTCTCAACAAACGAAGACTGTTATAATTCAAATGACCAAATCTTGCATGCCACAATAAACTTGATGACAAATTACCTTCTCCATGCTGAGAGAGGTAGGCATAGTTCTGAACTCTTGCAGATGAACCCTTTAGCTTCAGCAGCTTCCCATCTTCGTATCCAGTCATGATGACTTGGTTGTCAGAGGAATTTCTTATTTCTACGATTCCATCAAACATGTGGATGGAATGGCCTTGCTGTCGAATCTCCACCAAGGACAGCAGGCTTGCTGCAACTCTGGAAGATAAAGAACATTCTTCAACAAGAAATCAAGGAATCCAGGCATCTTCAGTCGAATGGTGCCCATTCCCTTTGGTTTAAGACTTGACTTATCTGCAAAGTACACTATGCAATTTATTGTTTCATTAAGTTCTTCAAAATAGTCTTTTCTAAAAGTCATGTGTGATGTTGCACCAGTATCAAGCAGCCAACAATCTTTGTAAGATGAAAGTGAAGTCATTTCATTAATTCCAAGATTAAAATGTGCAACAATACAATGAGCAGAATCAGAAGATTTACTAGCATCTTGGTTTTTATTATCATCTTTCTTCTAGTTATGTTTGTCTTTGATGGAGTCCCACGAAGCCCAACACTGATCTGATGTGTGTCCAGTCTTTCCACAACGCTTGCACTGCAAATCTAATCTTTTACTGAAGTTGTTTCTGCCCCCTCTGCCTCTGAAGTTTCTTCTTCCTCTACCTCTCTTGCTACTTTCTCCTTTGGGATGATCTTTGGATTGGTATTTGGTGTGGTTCTTTGCTTTTTGAGCAAAGCAAAGTGATTCTCCAGAATGCTCGGTTGTCTTCTTACCAAAGGCTTTCTCACTGTCAGCTATCTTCTCTACCAGGGTGTCAAATGTCAGTGATTTGAACTTGTCACTAGCTTGCAACGACTCAAGATAGTTGGAGTGAGAAGGATACAAAGATTTTACAAATGCTACAAGAGGAAGATCTGGTTTCATACCAGAGGCTTGAATCTTGTGCATGATGGCTTTGATTTCAGAGGCAACTAACATGGGATCATTATCTTTTACTTCTAAGCTAAATAGTTTTAACATTAGTTTAATAAATTCCATTTCAGAGTGTAAATCATACAGATCTTGTAATGTTTTTAGTGCTTCAAAACATGATTTTGCAGGCAATATGTGCTGGCTCACCTCTTCACTGACTGTGGCAGTGATTACTGCTAAAGCTTTCTTGTCTTTTGTTCTCCAAATGGCCTTCTCTTTCTCGGATTTTGGAGGTCTTGGGTCTATGGTTATGGGCCAGCTTCTGTCTCTATTGTGCTGCCTTCGCAAATGCCATCCCAAAGGTCATTGTAGATGAAGGCAGATTTGATCTTCCTCCACCATTCTGGATAAGTGTCTTTGCCAGTGAGAGTGGCACCAACTATAGATGCTATAGATTGCATCTTTTGCAACTGTTAGTGTAATTTACAATAATGAACTTAATATGATGAAGAGAAATAGAAAAATAATAACCTTGCAGGTCTACAGTCTCTGCCAAGGTGAATACAATGCAAGTTTATAGCATACACAGGATTCTTCAATACAATTGTTTCAAATAGAATTTATTCTTCAAGGCAGGTCGCAACTCCAGCAGCTTGATGCAGTACTTCTAGTTGCAACAACAGAATAATTGCACAGTGGCAATATTCCCAATTGCACGAGCAGTCTCAATGCAATCAACACCAACAAAACAACATATATCTTCCACAAGATTCTTCAATGTATGATATATATCAGTCACAATAAAGCAAGAGTCTTCAATATATATCAGTCAATATATTTTGCAGTCACGGTCCATTTCAACCAGAAAAAAAAGGTTTACCTCCACGTGAATGTATGAGAGCAGGTGGAGGACAGGCCGCGGAAGTGAGTCTCCAACACTGACAAAACAAGATATCTTGCAACAATAAGCGAATGAGGAGGTCAATCCTCAACTCAGCTTCAACACATCAGTCCTCAATGCAGAAAATGTCAACATGGAATTAGGGTTTACATGCTTGACAATGCGCAGGTCAAAACTCCAACAGGAGAGACGCAATGCCCAGATCCGTTTTTGACAATATGTGAGTCTTCAACAATTGCTCCAATACAATACTCCACATAATCTCTTCTTCCCAACTTGAGATGAAACAGACATGTGGATGATAGCCACCATGCAGGCATAATAATTACAAGAACACCAGCGTTTTTGCAGCAATTTGCCCCTTCGACTTTTGCTTTTGATGTAGTACAATTGAGAGATGGAGTCTCAAAGTATTATCGTTGCAATATACCAACTCAGATGTAGTCTTCCAAGTACTCTTCTCACACTTATCCAACATAGGTATTCAGCAGTCTCAGGAACTCTTCATATGCACTTCACGGTCATATGCAGTACGTGGGTAGGACGTTGCAATCTCAGCTTATCAAGTAGGTCTGGAGCTAGCAGAGAAGGCAGTGCACAAAACTCGATTTCGGTGATGGGATTATCACATCACGCAGTAGAGAAACAAACAAACTCCTCACAACTCTCTCACAGATCAAAACTCAGTTATAAAAACAAGCTTTAAGAGGAGCCTTCCATTGAGAATGACGAGAATACTGGAAACTAAAGATCGGAATTGTGTGTAGGGAGTGGCAGATTGCACAACCAAACCATAGCTCATTAAATACACAGCAAAGAAATCGCAGCATACATTATTTCTCCAACGCAGTCTTTAACGCAGCAGTAGTCTAGGGTAAATTTAGGGTTACACTAATACGACGGAGGAGAGGTATCGCCACTACGCAGATATGCAGACCCAAGGATAGTCTGCAAAATGCAAGCAGGTAGAATGGCAGGAATTAAAATGCTTGAGACAAATTCACCAGGTGAATGGAAAATGCTACAATATGCAATAGATTAGGGTTAGGCAGGTCTCCAAGAGAATAACGCATACAATGCATGCGACTGGCAGACTGACGGAGCAGGCAGCCTGAAACGAATTTGGCAGAATGCTAGGACTGAAATGCAACCAGGAGTTATGGCAGGTGGTGCTCTGATACCACTGTTAGATAAATAACTCCCGATTCGTTCATATTCCATTGGTAATGCATACATTTATACATTTCATGTGGCGGTTGAGAACCAACCTTTTCACCTTCCTATGCAACTACTCATATTCCTATTATGTACACTAACGTATAATACTGACAAATTATATTCCAACAATGTTGAACATATGTCATCTATAACTCCACATTCTAGTCAAACATGGGGACTCAGTTCTTGGTCTTAGGTAATTTCATTGACTTTTTAGATGTACCCTGGTAATAAAATAATATTTTACTAGAAACTTAATTTTAAACTAACGTGTAAATATGGGTTAGCATTTTGTGATTTTGGATGAATGCTATAAGTTTTGATGCACAATTAGAGTTGGAGGGGAAACTCCCAATTATGGTTTTAGGAGCATAAGATATCAAGGATAAATGTTGAATACTATGCATATTTGTGGTGTTTGTGTTTTTTCTCATCTAATGTAAGTAGGCTGAGTTCGATTTTCACCAATAGAGATGCATGTTATGTAAGAAGTGTGGTTTAGATGTAGTGTGTTTAGGTAGCTAATTATCTAAGCTTTAAACTATGACAAAAGTTAGTCAAATCCATGTCAAATCTAAATGTGGAAAGTGTCTCTCTCAAACTTGAATTAGGATAAATATCTTAAAATCCATGCTTTAAAGAATTTGTATGCCTATTCTTTTAAGTGGCCATTTGGTTGTTTGAAAAAGTTTTTATAGAAGACTTGGAAAATTTGATATCTTATGCATAATTTTTTGTTTTGTTGTATGTAGGTTATTTTTGTTTTACTTTTATTTTGTTCCTTCGACATTTATTGCACCTTTTGGGGAAATTGCTAGTATATATAACACTATGTCGACATTTAGCATTTGTTGAAAACACAAATTCTTATGTGTCTTCTTGCCACACTAAGGAAATGAAACATGGTTGTGAATGAAATGAAACATGGAGGGAAACATGAATACAACTATTGCAAGTAAGGAGAAGCTGGTTCATGCATCCAAACACCATGTTTAGAGAATTTATATGCCCATATATGATGTCCTCTTAAATAAACTTGAGGTTGAATTTGATGATTAATTTCATTTTTGGTTTTGCTTAGTTTTTCCAAATTTCCATAGAGAAACTCTTATGCTTAGTTGTTTCCTTCCAAATTTGATTATTCATTTCATTCTTAGTTTTGTTTTTCATTATTTATATGCAGTTGAGTCTTTATAGAAGAGGAAAACTATGTTGTATATATTTTTATTCTCAATGTTTTGAGCTTCTTAGTGGGGCAATTTTTCCAAGTTTCCAAAGAGAAACCCTTATGTTTAGTTATTGTCTTCTATAATTGAGATATCATATGAACAATTTTGATGGAAATAAATAAGGTTCAAAGTGAATAAGTTTCAATTCCTCAAGAATATCTCCAAGGAAGAAGTGAATCAATAAAGTATGTGGACGATCATCGAGTTTTTGCTTATGATGGAAATGATGCTACAAAATTAAACTATATGAAATTAAGGATGGTGCAATTTCCATTGAGGTATGACATGCATAAGGATATTAATGAGGATCTTGAAGAATCAAAAGTTGTAATATTTGTAGAGAGGTTATTTAGTGGAAAGGGATTTTATCATCAAGGGGATATTCCTTAAGGAACTCGTACTACATGTATTTGATACTATTTCTACATTTTGAGGCATTGCCAACATTTATAACGGTAGTATCCTTGTAGCAATATGTTGTCCTTGGTGTTGTTGCATACACTATTGTGAGTACACACATGAACAATAGAGTCTCCATGCAACAATCAATAAGATTAGGTCTTAGAACTAAGAACTGGAGACTAATATGGATAGCCATTTTCCATGGAACTTTGTAGAGTTTTGAAGTCAAATATCAACCAAATATTCTTCCAACAATAGATACCAAAACCAAAAGATCATTACCTTACATTTATTGCTAGGAAAAAATGTAAAAGACAAGAATTCTACAGGCATTCATGATTCGTATTGAAAATCCCATAAGAGTAAGCCCAAAATAATTGCACATCAACACTCTCTTGATTCATGAGATTCTAGTTATCCATTATGTAAATTGACATTGATTTAAATGTTGTCAAAACCATCCCGACACGACCCATAACTTTTGCTTCAAAGGCTAAAATATTTCGTTGAAAATAATGACTTATGGAGAGAATCAAAATAATTTTATAGTGTATTAACATTAAGTTAAGAAAATTGCGGGTCTCAAGTTTTAAATTCACCAATATGCTATTGAAAATGATTACCTATGCTAATAATCAAAACAATATTCTTATATATTGACATGGAATTCTCATCCTAGCACTTTACAACTATGAAGTTCACCCTAATTCTCTCTCTTTCTCTCTCTCTGATGTATGTATTAATGTGAGTCAAATTTATACAAGAGTGACTCTTGGTTTTCATATTCCAAGAGGTGACTCTTAAATTTTAGTAACTAAAAATTTCCTATTATGTAAATGAGACCATAATCCCACATGAATAGGTATCCAACACCCCCCCGCCCCGCCTCTCTCTCTCTCTCCATATATGTATATGTATATAATTTAATTCACAAACTAAAAAAATTTCGTCCTTATTATTCATTTTTGATAGGTTTGGGATAAATCTAATGGTGAGATTCGGATGTATTAATGTGAGTCAAATTTATGCAAGAGTGACTCTTGGTTTTCATATTCCAAGAGGTGACTCTTCAATTTTAGTAACTAAAAATAATTTTCTATTTTATGTAAATGAGACCATAATCCCACATGAATAGGTATCCAACACCCCCCCTCCGCCCCCGCCGCGCGCCCCCCCCCACCTTAATCTGAAGGGATTTTAGTGAGTCCAATCATCTTTCTGAACTTTTTAAACTATTATTTTCCAAGCATTTTGGTGAAGATGTTTGCAATTTGCTCACTTGTGGACCAATGTCTCAAATGAATAGTCTTGGCCTGTACATGATATAAAATTAAATTTTTGTTGATGTGCTTAGTTATATCATGGAATATAATATTTTTTTCTCACTTGATTGAAAAAGTATTGTCAACCATAAAAGGAGTATAATTCACCCACTTATACACATATTCAAGTATCTTCCTGAGACTTTCAATCTCCTTAGTTGCTTCTGTTGTATCCACATATTCTTCCTTTGTTATGGAATATACTAGGACATGCTATTTGTGTGATCTCCAAGGGACAATTGTTGTTACAAGACTCATGAGGTATCATTCTCTAATGCCTCCTTCCTTTTCCTATTGTGCCACCTTTGTAAATCCTTTAATCCTATCCCAATTTTTTTAAGGGGGGGTGTTAGATTACTAAGGCACTTATGAGTTAATTAATATCAAGTTGGTATAATGTGTCTTTTTGTAAAGTGTGTATCTTTACTATACATTAGTATGAATTTTTACTTATGTAATATGACGGTCATAATGTGTTCTAGACATAGAGTTATCCACCGATTCATCTTCACCTTAAAATTAATGATTATTGATCCGCGACTTAACACTTGATTAATACTATCTCTATTTAAAGAGCATGGAGGGTCATTTTCTTGATGATCGATTGTGACGAACTCATATGTAAAATATTTTTCCTTTGCATAACATATTTCCTCAAGTAGTTATTTGGATAGGACGATGGACTGTTTCCCTCTTTGAGGGATTTAACCATGTAATACATTTGTGCATTAATCTATGATTTGTTTGTGTGAGTGGTTTCTCAAGGTGTTCAATATTTTGGAAATATCATGTGCTAGTAAAACATATCTTCTTGTCTTTCCGAATTCATCAAGATGAACACTTTCAAATGTCTTCATGACCCATTTTGGAAGTTTCTATGAGGGTCCATGTTGCTCAACTGGTGGTACTGATTCATTCTCTTCAACATTGAATCTTCCAATCCCCTCAATCACATCATCTAATTGAACCTCCAGTTTTGGTAAAGTAGCAAGAAATTATTCATGAGGGGGAGATCATGTTGAAAAATGAGATTCCAAATATTCATACGAGACAAGGATCCCCCCTTCAAGATGTGGAATCTCGTTGTCAAATTCATGAATCATGGGTAAATTTGTCCAATCGATCAAGCTTTCTCTCCACATACTTGTCTTTTTATTGACTTCAATAAAAATCACATCTCTAGAGAGAATTTTTTTTTACCTCATTGTAAAGACAAAATTCCTTGGTGGTATTTGAATACTCCAAGATGACGCACTTTCAAATCCTTGCACCAATATTATTTCTTAGTTCCTTTGGAATTAAGGCATAACTGATGGAACCAAAGACCCTAATATGAATCATTGAAGGAATGTGGACATACCATGTTTCATATGGATTCTTGCAGGTAAGGGCATGAGATGGAATTATGTTTCTCAAAATACACTTCCCACGAAACTACATCAACCTAAAACATCAATTCCACATTGTTGAAAAATATCATGGAGCATACCATATTCAAGAGTTCCGTATTCATTCTTCTAATACACTATTCTACTAAGGATTATAGGGGATAATGATTTGATGCATAATCCCATGTTGATAAAGATAGTTTTCAAATTCATTATAAGTATAATCTTTTCCATTATCACTACAAAGAGTGCCAATGTGAAATTGTGCTTCACTTTTAATCCATACATGATTTTTTTTAAATGTTTCAAATACCTCGAATCAACACATCTTGGTGAAATCATTAATAAAAGTCATGATATAGTTATTACCATTTGTAGAAGAATTAGGAATGTGGTGACACAAGTTAGAGTGTATCAACTCTCTTTCTACATGATTTGAAATTGAATAATGGAAAGGTTTCTTACTATGTTTTCCAAGAATACAAGCATCGCATTATTTAAAGTTATTCGGAAGGTGGGACTCACCAAATATACCATTCTTCTCAAAATGTTGCTTACTATGTTTTCCAAGAATACAAGCATCGCATTATTTAAAGTTATTCGGAATAGTGGGAAAACCAAATATACCATTCTTCTCAAACATTTATGTCTATCATAATTGATATGTTCATATCTAGCATGCAACAAGATACTAGATGACATAGTACCTTATTCATGTTTAGAGTGGTATGCAACATTTCAAGCTCTTGCAAACGTACCTTTTAGCTTCAACAATTTCCCATCCAGTCATGATGACTTGGTTATAATAGGATATCCTTATCTAAACTTTACCATCAAATATGCGGAGGGAATGTCCTTACTATCAAATGTGCATAAGATACAACAAGTTTCTCTGCAACTCTAGAAGATAAAGAACATTTCACAACATAAAATCAAGAAATACAGGAAACTAAGCCCGATGGAGCCAATTACTCTAGGATTAAGGATGGAATTATCGACAAAGTAGATTATACCACCTACACTATCATTATTATATTAAAAAAAGTTTTTTTTTTCTTTCTAAATGTCATGTGGTAGGTAGCACCAATGTCGAGTAGCCAAGTATCTCTCCAAGATGAAAATGAAGTATTAAACAAAACTTAATTTATGCCAACATTACAATGTGCAACAAGGAAATGAGAAAATTTAGGATTTTTACCAATTTCATGAGATTTACCTCTTTATTCTTTGAGGTCTTCTCCCATTGCTCGTGTTATTTATTTCCACAAAAAACACATTGAAGACAATATCTCTCACAGTGGTTTTGTCTACTCCCTTGGCTATGAAATTATTTCTTCCATGTCCTCTTTTGCTACCATCTCCTCTAGAAGAATCATGTGATTGATTCCTCCTTTTCTGAGCAAGACACGTAGCCTCTCTAGTGGGTTGAACTGGATTCTTTACAAATATTTCTCTTCTTCTACAATTCTCCACTAGAGTGTCAAATTAGAGGTCTTTCATTTGGCCAATAGATTCAATAGACTCAAGATAGAACAATGAAGATATAATTGAAATCAATAGATTCAATAGACTCAATATAGAACAATGAATATATAATTGAAATAAAATTTCATGAGTATAAAACATGACCATTGAAGGCGGATTGCGGCTCAGACATGGACTTGATGCAAAGGTTATGAAGATAAAGGTTATTTTTCTGCCATGGGGTCATGATCATGGAATTAGAGGTGTGTTGATGCCTGGAAAATTCCAGGTACCGATAGTAGGGATTCTCCCCAATAACCGTTCCCAATTAGATCATTTATAGTTTGGTATGGGGAATCCGTCAGGTTAGCAGCCTGACTACCGTAGAATTAAAGGAAATTTTAAGTCTATTTTACCAGTTACAGCCCGACCCACTGTTTATGTAATTTTTTTATTTTTATGAATGATATGCAAGTGTCTAACTAAATGTAGGGGGTTGCCAAAACAAGAACCTCACAAGCAGTTAGTTGCGCAGGGTCTTACCTCTCGCCTTACATGAATCAATTGTCCCTCAATCACCAAAAGAAAAGAAAAACTAAATTATTCTAATATAATCTAAACTAACCCCAGGGAGCAAGATTAATACTAATATGAGTAGTGTATTGCATTGTTTTCAAAAATAATTCTACAGATAGCTGACGAATTCTGAATACATAAATACAACAGAGAAATAACACAAAGATAGCTCAATGAGGTTAAAGCATTCATTACTCATTCATTGCATAAGATTCATAACATAAAATGAAATCATGCATAACACAGAAATAGTTCGACAGGTTACAATGATCTCACAAATCGTACAACATGCTAAAACAAAAATAATTCCTCATTCAATGATCTACACAACATGCTTTGAAACTCATGCATTCCTCTCTCCAATGAAATTTCTATCCTCTTTATTATAAAAAGAAATAGTTTTCCTTAAATTTTTTTTTAGCATGAGAGCTAGAAAAAGTCCTCCTCTCTATTCTATTCTACCTATACTTATACATTTACAAAAAGACTTTTGGTTATCCATGCCCTTTGGGCTTCCCCAACTCTTCGGTTATATTTTTTTTTTGTCCTCTAGTGTGATCACCAGGAAAATGGAATAAATACAAAATATTACATAAAATATCCACACATGAATAAGACAAATCAAGTGGGCCCAGTCGATTCATTCACGAACTTCTTCCATGTAACAACATCTGCAACTATGGTCTCAAAGTCTGTTGGTTCCAAAAATATAACTGTGACCTCGTGCTTGGACAACTGGGATTTTATCTCTAAAACACTTTGTGGAGTTACTCTAAGGTGGTCCTCCAGCAGGAAATTACTGATTGCAGCTTGAGCCACCAAACCTTTTACCACCTTTTCATTCATACCTTTAACCAGTTGTATATGAAGTTCATCCTCTTGCAGCCTGTCATGCAGGTACTTCAAATGATCCTCCTGATCTGGAAACTCTTGAAGCCTCTTCGCTGAATATGTCTAGCATATATTGTGGGTTGTAAGCACCTTTTTGTAGAATTCCATGCATCTATCCATATTTTTCTCAACTGCGAATATCAGTCTCTCACCAGCCTTGCTACTAAAACTCATGATATCATACTACTTCTGCAACCTTTCTGGACTTGTCATAGGTGCTTTTTATGGAAGTTATTCATTAGTTTCCAACCAGGTCAATTGACCTTGTATATTTTCTGCAATTTCCTGAATCTGTGTTTTGAATTCACAAGATATCACTGAGATATCCAAAAATCTGGTTTCTGCTTGCTTAATTATGTAAACCTCCTCTGCTAGCTTCACTTGTACTTGATATATCTTACCTCTAAGCAAGAGAGTGTGCTCTCTAAGAGGTGCTATGTCCATTTTCCATTCATTAGCCGCTTTCAATAGTACATCTAAGGAACTGATCTATGCTTCTATTTCTGCAATTCGAACTTTAGACTCCTCCGCTTGCTTGTCAGTTGTGGACCTTTGTATTTCCATCTCTGCCATCTTACTTTCTAGATCATTCTTTTCTCCATCAAGGATAGTATTTGACAGTTTCAAAGCATCCTTTTTTTCCTCCAAAATTTGGTAATCCTGCTGAATCTTCTCTAAGTCTGAAAGAGTGGCATCATACTTCCTCTTTGTTTCTTAGACTACTCTCTCCTCCTTCCTCAAGGTTTCCTTCATTTGTGCCATTTTATCCTTATATTGGTCAACTTCTCCTTTCATCTTACTAACATGATAGGAATTCACCTGTGCAGTTGCAATACCAAATGAGGCCATCTGTTTTGGATCCTCCTCTATAATATTTACAATAGTTTTCTCAGTCACTGTGGCAACTTCGAGTTGGATACCCATTTTCAAGGTCTTCTCAGTTCTCCATACAATTTATTTCCGCTTGGGATCAAAAAATACATTTTCCAAATTTGCAACTTCATGCTGCTTCAACGGAGTGAAAGGCACCAACCCTCAATCAACAATAGGGAGGTGGCCTCCTGTCAGTATATCTACTGAGGTGGAAGGGATAATTTATGGATTATCCTGAGTAGTATTATGCTCCCAGGTTTCCCTATCTAGATCCTCTTGCTTTTTCCGTCTGAGTTCTTCTGCTATCTTCTCAGCTTCCTCTTTTGCTTTGTCTGATAATTCCCTTTTCATTCTTTCTTCTGCCTCATTCTGCTTCTGCTCCTCTTCTTTCCTTCTTTTCTCTTCCTCTTCCTTTTCTCTCTTGGCCTCTTCGGCCAATAGTTTTTTTGCACCTTCCGCTAATCTTCGTGCTATTTCTTCCTTTTATTTCCGTCAGCTTCTTTGTTCTGTCGTTTATGTTCGGGATTACTGCTGCTACTGCCTTTGCCTCTCAACACTGTGATCTTCCTCTTGATATGCTTGTTCAGGGCAGTCATATTGTAAGCATTTCAGTATACTTATTCGTCCTTATCCAAATTATCAGCGTACTCGAAGTTCACTTTCAAGAGTGCACGGTGTGCTGCAACTTCTCCCTGAGAACCATTCATGTGAAAACTCTTTTCACCAAAATGAAATATTTCTAGCTCTTTCACGAACTCTGGTGCACTTTTGACCTTGGAAAACTTATAAATACCGACATAAAATGGCATCGAAGGGAACACAACCTTCTTCAAATCAAAAAAATAGTTCCCGAAACCATCTAAGAAGAGCTGTCCCACTGCTTATTTATGTACTACATAGTTAGTCGCATACTTGGGAAGCAGTGAAGGGGCTTTTGTCCCTCCATACATTCTCAAGTAAGTACCCTCTTCGAAAAAGAAGTAGTCTCCAAATTCCCTTATGGAATCCAAAGCACCTTTAGACAAGAATTTACATTCCTCAAGGAAAACTAACTGGTATAGTGGCATTAAGAACTCCTCACAAATCAACTTGTAATTATTGTGATATTTGTGAGCCCATAAAATATGGTATGTTGTATATATGGGTGCTTTTCCTTCTTTCCAACTGCACTTTAACTTCTCAAATGGATGGAAGCAGAGTATACAACGAATTATAAAGGATCCCATATAAAACCCATATTTTCGTCGGTGCAATCCTTCTTGTGCTGTAGTTATGCAGGAGGACAAACTGTTTGCTATGATATCTTCCCAATTGAACATAGTCCCCATAATGGTTACATGGTACATCACTAGTATCCACCCAATGTTATAAAACCTTCCATCAACTCTACCAAAGATCTTGTTCAGGATTAGGGCTACCGGCTTGTATGGGGGACG
>LPNX010718411.1:389162-412273 GCA_001517045.1 Pseudotsuga menziesii | reverse complement strand
AGTCCCCATAATGGTTACATGGTACATCACTAGTATCCACCCAATGTTATAAAACCTTCCATCAACTCTACCAAAGATCTTGTTCAGGATTAGGGCTACCGGCTTGTATGGGGTACGAAGACTGGCAATTTCATATTTTTCGGATGCCTTTTACCAGAAGGAATTTCCTTCAGTTGTCATCATCTTCACAACTCCAATGTAATCAATGGTCAGACTGTTTATCCAATCAATTGTCATGCTGACATCTGAGGTTGGAAAACTATAAGCTTTAGCTATGAACGCAGGGGTGAAAGAGGCAAATCCTTTATCTTCAACATTTTACATGATCATCCCCTTTGCATCAGGCTTAGATAGAATCCATCCAATAACCTTAGAGAAAGGGAATAGCTATGGTCTTATGGACACTTTTGTGATTCCTGATCTCTTTATGTTGTCATACAGGTTTAGATCCTCCAAGAATGCATCTAGAACTTTCTGACTTCAGAGCATATGATAAATCTGCCCCCACTTGTACTTAGGCTCGGCCCCAATGACTGATTTAGTGTCCTCATATATTATCTCTACTCTTTGTGTGATTTCGACATCTGATTCGTCATCTGCAATCTTCAATTTCTTGTTTCCTTTCTTAGGCATGGTGTCAGATACAGACTGAGCTTGCAACAAAAAAAATGTCTCAGCATCTGTACAGTTAGAAACCACATGCATTCATATATTTAAGAAATGAATCAATACTGTAAAACTTGTAATGCACATAAGGAAATTATCACTTCTCCTAGCAGAAAATTCCTTCTAGAACAAGCTTGACCAGTATATTTTACTGTATCTTCTTTACCCAATGAAATGAATCTGCACTTCAAAACCTCGTGTACCATCAAACTGACACCTATAGTAAGGTCTAGAACTGGGAAAAACCCTATCCTAGAAACATGCTCTATCTGAGTCATCTCAAGCTTAACTCATTGTTCCTGGGCACATTCCAGGGTTTTACCAAGACTTTGAAACTCTATGCACAACCCTTCTATGAGACTTACCACCCATGGGTAACAAACTTGAGACGAACGTAGTGATGCCATAGCGTAAACTACCAGGGTCAATACTTACGGCAAGGTGACAAGGTGAAAAAAAAACCGAAATCCCACACGACTCTCATGGATCAAATTATCGCAACCCCTATCACCGCATATAAACATGAACCAGGTAAGAAATGGCCGACAAAGAACCCAGGCCATCTTAGATTCATCATTACGCACCCCACGTTGTGAGAAAACCATGGATGAATAGAAACAACAGGGATAGCTTGGGAGCGGGTAGAACAAATACGACTTGAGTCAGCTAGGTCAAAAGCTAGATGGATGGATCACAAGGAAAGCTTACTGAAACAAATGAAAGGTCAAGGAGAAGGCTCTTTTAAAACTAACGATAAACGTGATAACCCCATCCTTGAAACCTAAACACATTACTTATCAGACCATGACAGGTTGCAACCTAACCATCCTACCAATAAAAAAGATGTAATATGGGTCATATCCTACTCGACAAGCTGAGCTCAAAGACTGTTGAAAAATGCGGTGTCCAAAACCCACGTAATCTCTAGATGCCAGATTCCCAATTCGTAACGGGCATCCAAAACGGGTAAAATCCACATCTTTCAATCAACTCTTAACCCTTTGCAAACAGAACGTGAAAACGACAAAGCCCCACAAACTATATATATATGAAACAATGGGAAAATGACATTTATTGCAGTCATGAAAACCTTACACCGCACGAGCGTGAAACGAACGCCGTATTGGCGCCAAAAATAAATCTCATAGGAAAACCCAAATCGACAGGCAAGGTGGAAAAATCCCCAACAACGGTGGCTCGGAAATCATAACCTTTCCGCTTCTATCATCCCTCTCTAGCTAGACCACCCAACGGAGGAGACCAACTATAAAATACAGACTCTGCCACTGATTGCAGCTGGATATCGAAACAATTTCCGCAAAGTAAATCAAAAGTTTGACAGAAATTCATTGGATGCAAGGCTCAAAACATATTCGATGTTGCGTAAAAAATATGAAAACTTTTTCGACATAGCGGGCCGGAAACAACGTAATAAAACAACAGTAAAATTCAAGCGGGGAAGGCAAAACTTTTCTGATGCTGCAACATAATATCGAAACAAAATACAATGTAGTAGATCAAAACAAATCGGGAAAAGCTCCGATGATAAAAAGAAGAAAACCTCCGTTGTGTCAGCGAAAAACTTAAGAATTTTCTGACGCATTGGACCAAAATAAGCCGAAATACGCTCGTTCAAAAAGCGAAATCCCTTCACTGCATCGGCTCAAACAATAAAATCCATTCACTACGTCGGCTCAAACCTTAAAATCCATCTTTTGCATTGAATAAAAAATACTTTGTTACTTTGCTCAGGTTAAAACCAAGTCATGAATGATGGCTTTCAAAGTGCAAAAAGGTCTAAGTAAAACCAAAAGCTAAAAATTTAAAGGGGGGCCCTAAAAAATGCAATTTTTTGGGGGGTAATAGTTGCAGCAGCAACAAGGTGGAAGAGTTAATAGAATATTCATCGAGACCTATTGATGACATTGACATATGGGACGTTTCGCTAGGAAAGTCTCAAATATACGACGTGAAAGGTGTTGGATTAGGGTTTATGTTGAGTGTTTATTCAGATAATCACACCTTCGAGAGGATGGACCCTGAACCCTATGCCAGTATTGCCTCAACATATCTATAGCAAGACATCCTAGTTGTTTCACAACTACATAAAATGATAACCTTAGGCTTGGAAGGATACCAATCCCCAACAGTTCGGTCTGAGTCTCTAGACTTTGATGGGGTTTCTCAGGATACATAATAATTCAAAGTTTAAGGACTAGACTTCTTGGAGAGTGAGGGTTTTTTCACATTTTTTGGGCCAAGGGAAGGAACAATTTTCCCCCCTATGAATATCTCCATGGGTGGATAAGAAATCAACTTTAGTACATTCTACACAAACAACTGACATAGTCATGTGAATCCTCCTTACCAATTGCAAATAGAAGATGGATCAACTTGAGCTTGGGATAATCAAGGGAAGGAAGGAGGAGTTATTGAATGGATCCAATGTGAATTAAATGATTCTAATGAAGGATAAGGAAAGAACAAAAATAAGAGAAGGATTATGAAAAATGATGGAAGGGCAAGCAAGTTCGTGGTAGGCGAAGGATCCCTATTTATATAATGGCTAGCATGGAAGAAATAGAAATCACAGAGTGTGTGTGTGCTAGGAAGTATACTGTAAAAAACCTCTCTCAGTGGGAAAGGGATTATTGAGAGAGTATTTGAGATATACTCCAAAAATTATTTATCTATCCAATAGATGGATTGTTTTTATATTGTAGAAACCAAAAGCCCCCTGTGGATGGATTGTTTTTATATTCTAGGGACTTGATAAATACTGGGCCCAGATTCAACTTTAGACCAAGAACCTCCAGGACCGGGGCTGGGGAATCAGGATTGGGTAATATTAAAAATGTAGTTGGAGTTAGGAAAGGTAGAGGGAGAAAAATAGGCATTCATACGGCTCGGGAACATGCTATACTTGAGGTAATAGTGGGTAAACAATCCTTCATAATTATGCAACTTAGAGCAGTGAGAGCCTTATATGGGGTTAAAGAATGAATTTTATCTCTTTCAAATGTAGGGGATTTGCGAACCCTTCCAAAAAATCATCGTTGAAGAGATTGCTCACCACCAACTCTTTAGATATCCTTCTTCTACAGGAAAATTTAGGGGAGGAAGAACATGTTGAGAACAAGGCTTAAATGATTGTTTAAAGGTTGGAGTTTTCTAGCTTAAAATGTGAGAGGGTGGTCTTGGAATATATATACTATCCAAATGAAGGACAGTTGGGGTGGTGAATCAGTGTTTGCGATTGAAATATTGGATGAAGGAAGTGGAATGGATTTAATTATTGTGGAATGGACTCAATGGAGACCTCGATTTTACGGTTAGGGAAATCACAACATGGGGATCAAAGGAAATTCATGATCCACTAGTTGCATACTTCCTTCACTGGATTGAGGACAAAAGGATTATATATATCCATCCTATTAATATGAGGTATACTTGGAACAATAGAAGAGTTGGTAATAAGCACATAGATAAAAGGTTGGACCGCTTTCTTATCAATTCCAGACTAATTAAAAGATTTCAATGTAAGACAATGGATTGGTATAGAGAGAGAATCATACCATAACCCCATTAATTTGGAATTTTGTAATGAAAGTACCAAGCCCCCAAGCCCGTCTAAGTTCAATTCAAGTTGGATGAAGGATCCAAAGTTTAAGGCCTTAGTGGCAGAATTTTGAAATCCCATTGATCCTGGGTCTTGAAGATTGGATTCAACATAGTTTGCAGATACTATGAAGGCTTTAAAATATGTCATGGTGAAATGGGCTAATGAAAAGCTCATTAAATATGAACAAGAGCTCATGAGTGTAGAAGAAATCCTACAATAAATATATGGTTAAGAAGGTGGACGGATAGCATCGAAAAAATAAAAAAGGAATTTAAGACACTTAGAAAAAATCAAGAAGAAACTTCTTGTAGAGTAGGAAGAGGTCTAGAGATTGAAAGGCATGGAAATCTAGCTAAATAGTGGGGATAAAAACACTAAATTCTTTTAGGTAGATACAAAGTGACACACAATCAGGAACACTATTTGGGGGATGAAAGGTGAGGAAAGATCCTCAATTTTGGAAATCCTTAGGATTTCACAGTCTTTCCCCAGTTTTGTCAATGAGGAGGATAATAGAGAGCTTATGGAAGAAGTCTCACAAGAAGAGTTGCTTAAGGTACTACACAACTTCCAAAAATAAAAGAGTCCAGGGCCATATGGTTAGCCAGTGGAGTTCTTCACAAAATCCTTTGACATCCTTGGGGATGACCTTCTGAAGGTGGTGGAAGAATCAAGACAACAAGGAATAATGATGGAATATTTTAACACAACATTTATTTCCTTAATACTATGAGTATAAAATACATCAAACTTAGGTGATTTCAGACCCATCTCACTAGAATAAAGGCCAATTTGTCTAATCATATCTCTAAAGAAAAATTTGGGTTTCTGGAAGGGACACAAATCCATGAAGCTATTGGTGTTTCTTAGGAGGTATTTCATAGTATCAAGAGTAGAAATGATAAAGGAGTGGTTATTAATATCAACTTGTCAAAGGAATATGACATGGTCAATTGGATCTATATTTGACTACACTTAATTCTTCTAGGGTTCGAGGTTCCTTTCATCTCCTTGGTCATGAGCTGCATCACCATAGTGTCTTTTGCAGTCCTAATTAATGGTTCTACTTCACCTTTTTTCTAGGCATATAGAGGACTTAGACAGGGATTCCCCTTCTCCCCACTATTGTTTTTATTGATTACAGAAGGGATCAACATATAATTAAATGAAGCAAAAAGAGTAGGTAATATCAAAGATATCAAAATCTGTAGCGTTCTCTCCATTACTCAAATAATTTTATGGATGATATACTAATTTTTTGTGATGGATCAAGGAGGGATTCTGAATCATTGGATAGAACCCTAGACCTGTTTTGTATATCCATAGGTATGATGGTCAATATTCAAAAATCAACCTTTGACATGTGTTAATTTGGAAGAGGGGGAGGCGTGATGTTAAAGGGAGTTGTTTTCCTTTTTGGTAATGAACTTGGATGATGGACTAAAATATCTTGTTTTACATTTGAAACCAAATAATTACTAGAAGAAGGACTAGATGTGGATAATATCAAAGCTAGAAAAAGAATTCGCATTTTGTCTTTAAGGTGGATCTAGAGAGCGGGCATGATGGTATTGATAGATTTAGTGCTAGAAGCCATTCCATTTTACTGGATGGCATTGTCCTGGATCCCCAAAGGAATATTAGAAAGGGCTAGAAGATTGTGCTCCATATTTATGTGTAGAGGACACAAATATCACAATGTAATTACTTAGGTAATATGGGACATAATAAAGCATACCAAAGTGCTTGTAGGTTGGAGATTCAAGGATATATTTAGGTTCTCAAAATCCCTAGAGGAGAAAAGTGGATGGGGGATTCGCACCAATAGAATCTTGTGGAGTTAGACAATTTCTCATAAATATATCTCTTTGATTTCCATCTTGGATTGGTTCCACTCCCCCTCTAAAAGAAAGAACTATGTATCCATTGTTTGGAAAGCAATCCTATAGTCACATGAATTGATTGAGAGAGCACTAGAGTGTTGAGTAGCTAATGGTACCAAGGCCAGAATTGGATTGGACCCGTAGTTGGGATGCAAAGGAAGACACTTGCTCCCACCTCCTCTTTTGGAAAATATTCATACTAGAGTGTTGCTCATTGTAAGCCAAATCACAAAACCACAGACCACAGATCTAAGGAGACGGAGTTTGATTTTGGCTAGAGATCTGGGTCTAAACAATGAAGAAGATACTATATGGAACCATTACTCTGATTCTATTAGGGATGAGCATGTTCGCATTGTAAAGGATGAAGATGAACTCATACAAGGTTTAAATTCCTTGCGTAGCTACACTCCAAATTAGGCCTACATTCAGATGAGTGTTTAAGAACTTAATGGGGAACCTCAATGGTGGTGGAAACTTGTATGGAAGTTCAAATTCCCTCCAAAATCATGAATGCTAATATTGTGCACATTGTTTAACAAAATTCCAACCAAGGAAATCTTCGAAAATGCTATTTTGAAGGTCTGAACTAGTGTTCCTTGTGTAAGGATGCAAAGGAATCAGTTTTGCACCTTTTTATTAGATGTTCATTTGTTAGACAGGTGTGGAAGGAATGCTCAAAGAAAACAAATTTTAACCTTTTTTGGGATGGAACAAATTTAGATAAAGCCTTACAATGATGGTTGGGTAACACCGTGAATCGTATTTTCATAGTTTCCCTTAATCATAAATTGGGGCTTGTGGATAGCAAGGAACAACTTGACCTTTTCATAAAAATATACGGTTCCGAAGATAACTACCATTAATAGATTAATTATTCTAACTTTTTCCCACAAGAAAAGGAGCCTCCACCAATTTGTATCATTAGAGAAGAAAACTGTAACAAGGAAATTCCTTGGGCTTATTTTGATGGAACATGATGGTTCCTTGTGCAAGGGAGGGGTTGTACTATTTTTATCTGATTCACATTATTCCAAGTTTTCGATGGGTTTTTGGGAAGGATATAACAATTATGTTGAGCTACATGCTTTAAAAATTGTGTTGCTCTTTGCTATATAAAAATTCTTCCATGATCTCAAAGTTTTTGGAGACCCAGTGCTTTCTATCAACTGCTTCAATAAAGTTCAAAGATGCTCAAATATTCATCTTTTTCCCTTGTTGACAAAGATACAGGACATTGCTGAAAATTATAACTCTCTCTCTTGCACTAATGTATACATAGAGCATAACAAGGAGGTAGACTCCTTATATAAGGAGGGTATTCATATGGGTAAAGGAAAACTTAAAATAACAAAAAAAATATAGGACCAATCCTTCCAATTCTATCATCGACCCTTAATGAAGATGGATCTAATCCAAAAAATATTATATAGGCAGAAGGATTTGAATAAAGCATCAATTGGCGTGGAATGGATATATCAGTCACTTTTTTGTGAAAGGACCTCTGTAGCACACTATGGAATATTATTGTTTTTTAATGATCAATTTTTTTTTTAAGAATTGGGAGAAAAGTTCTCAAATCCTTTAGAAGGTATCTCTATTTATGTGTGAATAATTTGAAGAGGGATTCATTGAATCTTTTATATGAATCAACATGAAGAATCTTTGTTGGCATCAGTACACACTTTGTTATGGTTTTTTATATGTTGTTTTTATCAGAAAGCTATAAGGTTTATGAGGTTGTAGACTATTTTTTGGCTGGTAATATATGCAATGCATATACATGCAAATGCAATTTTATACTTCTTTAATAAAATTATGATATTTTTTTCTGAGGAAAAAAAACATGACCATAATGTATATGTTGAAATTAAACATGTACAAGTCACTATTTGTTTCTATCATCTAGATTACCTTCCTCTCTTGGAATGATAAAAATATTTTTCTAAAATATGTGTTTTGATTTATGACCATTTATTCTTAGTACAAATCACCAACCATTGTCCAACACATCCAGGTGAAAAAACACTTGGTTGCATTGATTTGGATAAACATAAGGCTCCTTATTTTCATCCCACATATTTTTAGATTTGATACATATTATCCCACTGTCACGATCTTCTTTTCCATTATTCCGGTTGAAATTATCCCACCACTTTCACCTAAAAATAACACAATGGATAGATGAGAAGTCCACTTGCATGATCTTTTGTATCTTTCTAACATAACCAACCTTCCCCTCTATTAGGTTTGGATCACGATGGCCAACATGACTAGATTGGTTGAAATCGACCTCCAAATCCTAATTAAATGTGGCACAACCATCATTGGTATCCTCAGTGTGGAATTGGTGTCCATATTCCCACATGGATGGGAACAAATGCACCTAAAAATTACAAAAAATTAACGTTAATAAAAGAATAATTATGCTATAATTCAAACATGCATTCTAAAATGAACAATGTAGACATAGAGATTGTTGCAGAGTTGTTGCACATAATTCCTATGTTTAGTGCATTCTCTTCACCACACTGGTTATGACCGTATGTGCTATATTTCTCTCTAATCTGGTCATCCACCCAATTTTTGGAACAAATCATTGGCATATTTTATTTTAAATCATTAGGATAACACATGCTTTTACAATTCAACCATCTAAATTATTTCTCATTATTGTCCCATTTACTTCTCTTCGGAGAAACAATGTGACCCACGATTGTGTTGTTGCTGCATTGCAAACAATTTTTTATTGATGGCATAAATTTCTACATTCACCGATGTAATCATGAAAGGAAAACAATTAGTACGGGATCAAATATGTATTATCAATTTCACTGTAAAAAGAACTCTAAAGAAAATTGACACAATATTAGTGAATTACTCTTTATCATGTGCCTTTTACAGTTCATTTAGAGTAGCTCCCCTTCCCTTTTATCTCAATATCCTTCATTGTACCAAACCACTACACCTAGTGTCATTTATTTGGTTAATGTATTATCTAGCGTAATAAAAAGAATCATATACTATGTACCCCTCCATCATAAACCCCTCGAGTTTATCCCTTTGTGTAACAAACTCATTCAAATTTTCCATGAACCACTCTAAGAAAAACATCCAATGACATGAGACCACCAAAGCTAATTAAAAATCAACATGTAGGTGAAGTAGGACCTATAATTCCATGGAAATTATGGGCAGCTCCTTATCAAACATACAAACAATCTCAACGATCTCTCGATGCCACTATGAAATGATATCCATGCGTATCTGCTTTGATGTGATCCAATGTACAAATGAAAATATGTTAGACATTAATCATTGTAGATACTAGGGGATTTATGTTTCATACAACCACTATGGAAATTGAACCCAAGTGATAGATCAATTACACTCACAGAATTGCTAATCAAACATGTAAAATTCACAGAAAAGGAGACTGGAATTGAAGCATAACTTAATCCTGTATTGAATAAGTGTACATAATCCAACCATATGAAGTAATAGGATGCTCAAATATATAATTACATGAGAGATTCGAAAGCACTAGGTTGCTATTCGAATTGGTAAAAAATAAGGCTTACTAAATCAAGTCAAATCCCCCATAGGTGCAAAAAGGAATTTCCAAATCTATGAAGATTCTCACGAATTAGCTAAAGAAAGTGGGAAAGATAAGAAGTGATGGAAATAAAACTCATTCATGCTTTTTTAAGGAGAAGAGGAAGGAGGATGATGTGGTCAAAAAACAAGGCAAGTTCCTCTAGACTAGCTTTTCCTTTATGCCTTAAAACTGCTGTAAAGCAAGGCAGCTTTCAGAAAAAGCAGATATGTGCTTTTAGGAACCAGGAATAAAAGCAGACTTGCTAAATATGTTTCCAAGATGATTCCAAAGTGCTCCATGACCCATTTTAGCAAGTATTGACTTCTAGGAACATGTGGAAGTCAAATAGCATAGAGAGGGAATCTAGGAATAAGACAAAAATGATTTAATTAATGAAAAATATGGGTAACTATGGGTTGATTATTCTAACACACCCCCTTAAGCCTAAATTTATGAGTAAATATCAGAAAATTATAGGGTCTAGCAACAAGGCTTAGTCACCCTTTTACATACTGCATGTCCATACAACCAAGGAAAGAGGCAAAAACCTAGTCACGAAAATCCTCCCTTAAACATGGATAGGAAACAAAATTTTGGAAATCTTGTTATCAATCATTCTTCACCACATGATCGGCAATCCCCGGCAGTGACTTGAGATTACTGAAGGTATTCTCACATAATACTTTGGTGAAGATATAAGCTACTTGTTCTGAAGATGCGCAGTAGAGTAGAGCAATGGTACCATCATGCACAAGCTCCCTAATATAGTGCATATGGATCTCAATGTGCTTGTTTCTTTGTCTTTGAACTAGCTCAGTGGAGATTCAAATGGTGCTTTTATTGTCAAAATAGATGACTGTTAAGAAATCTGATTCGAAACCACATTCTCCAAGTATCCCCTACAACCATAAACATTGAGTAGCTGCATTTACAACTCCTCTATACTCTGCCTCTGTAGATGAGAGTGTTATGTCTCAAGCTTAACTCCTGAAAGGAATGGAGTTTTCCTTGGCTTGCAATATTTCATGCTGAACTTGGTGAGAAAATATATGAAGCATAATTGGACTGATGGAACTTGATTCCATGTTGAGATTGAGCAATTTTGATACCCAACAATTGGCTCAACAATCCCAAATCTGTCATAGAAAAGGCATGGTTCATTGCATCCTTCAAGGAGGCAATCTCTTTCTTTGAACTTCATGTAATTAGTAGATCATCCACATAGAGAACAATAATCATTAAAGAACCACGAATCAGCTTCAAAAAGACATTAGGATCAGACTTGCATCAAACAAAACTCAGTGACAGCAGAAATCCATCAATCTTGACATATCAAGCCCTAGGGGCTTGCTTGAGCCCATACAATGATTTATTTAACCTGAACACTAAAGAAGGATTAGATAAAAAAACTTCTGGTTTTTGCATATAAATCTCTTCTTTCAGATATCCATTTAGAAAGGCACACTTCACATCCATGTGATGTACCTCCCATTACTTCGAAGCTGCAATGGCTAGAGCTAGCCTTATGGAGTCCATATTTTCCACTGGTGCAAAGGTCTCATTGTAATCAATGCCATGTACCTGAGAGTAGATATTGGCTACCAATATTTCCTTATATTTCAAAGGTAAACCATCAGCAACAAACTTAGTTTTAAAGACCCACTTACACTTCACTAGCTTTCTCCCTGGGGCAAGATTAGCCAGTTCCTATGTGTTGTTCTTCTGGAGCGAGATGAATTCTTATTTCATGGTTGTTTTCCATCTTGGATAAGAATCTATCACCAAATAACACTTCTCAGTAAAGAGTGGATATTTCACACAAAGGGCACTCTCAAATTAGGATTTCCAGCTAGTTCCCCAGCTGCATGAATGGTCCTTGCTGCCCACTTTGGTATTTTAGGGATGTTATGATCTGCAATTGATTCATGATTATCATACATATCATAATCAGAAAACTCGTTAGTCTCTTCACTTAAAATCAATGGCTATGGTGGTGAAGAGGACTCTCCAACTTCAACTGCTGCTAAAGGCTCTTCTTCGAAATGAACACTTCTTTCAATGAAAGATTTGTTAGTGCTCAAGTTGATCAACTTGTATCCTTTTGAATCTTCATAATACCCAACAAATAGGCACTCTTGGCTTTGGGGTTGCAAAGCATTCCTCTTTTCAGTTGGAATTCTAGCCCAAGCCTTTGAGCCAAAAATCCTGAAATGGGTCACATCTGGCTTATGCCCACTCCAAGCTTCGAAATGAGTCATACCATCAAGATTATTATGTGACACCCTATTCTAGATATAGGATGCACAACTTATAGCATCAGCCCAAAATTTTGGTGGCAAAGTTTTATCCTCCATCATGCAAGTTGCCATCTCCTTCAGTGATATGTACTTTCTCTTAGCAACACCATTTTGTTGTGGTGTGTAAGGGATAGAATGATGCATATGGATAAGTAAATCTTTGCAATATTGGATGAACTCAGACTTGACATACTCACCACCATTGTTAGATCTGAGGATCTTGAGTTTCCTCCCAAATTGGTTTTCAACCAAGGCTCTAAAGACTTTGAAGAGGTCAAAAACTTCAGATTTACGCTTTAGGAAGTAAACCCAACAATACCTAGAAAAGTCATATATGAAGGTGAGTGCATATTTGGATTGAATCATGGAAATATGAGGGAATGGACCAGCAATGTCACTGTGGATCAACTCAAGGGGTGCAGAGGTTCTCTCATGACTAGCTCTCTCATACTTGTGCTTTGGGTGTTTTCCTAGGATAAAACCTTGACAGAATCCCTTAGAAAACTTGATCTTTGGTAACCCTATGACCATATCTTTGTCACTCAAATGAGAAAGATACTTGTAGTTAAGATGGCCAAAAATTTCATGCCAAATATTGCTTGCTTCATTATCATGAGTAATAAGAGCAGAGGGGTTTGAGTAGGGTAGAAAATGGGAAAAATTGTATACCTTCGAGGTGTGATCAACAACGCCTTTTGTTATGATTTTACCATTCAAAATCTCAGTGATTTCAAATTCATTAGGGGAGAAGATGAATTTCTTTGGAGATCCATTGTGATTCATCTGATATACTGATAAGAGATTAGAGGCAAGACCTAGAACATACAACACATTATTGAAATTACCATGGTAAAGATCAATCCTACCCTTTCCCATACTATCAGTCAGAGAGTTATTACCCAAAACTATTGGTGGACCTTTCGACATGTCAAGAGAGGAAAATATATCCCTTGTCGAAACCATATTTCTGGAAGCTCCAGAATTAATGATGAAGCTAGGTGAGCTTGAGGTGCCAGCAACCAAGGCATGCACTCTCTCCTTGTCTTCTGAATTTGATCATCCTTCACTCTTCTTTGAGCATCCAAGAAGGGAGATGTTGTTCTTCTCCAGGAGTTGGGTCAACATATCAATTTTCTTTTTCATACAAGATCTCTTAGGATGATACCCCTTACTGCAGTATGCACACTTCCTCATTTCTCCTTTGTTCTCCTTCTTCTGGGGTTCTTCTTGGATCCCGAGGACTCCTCTTGAGACTTTGCCTTGTCTCTCTTTTGCTCAGGTGGGTTTTTAGCTTTTTTCTTGCTTTTTGTATCCACCTTCGAATCTCCAACAACTAAATCTTGGTCTCTGGAAGGTTTGATGGTGCCCATCATCACCAATTTATCTTGCTCCTGGGTGAGGGATTCTATGAACTCAACATGCTTAGGAATATTCCAGGTTCGAGATGTCAATTTAGTGGCATAAAAGGTCTAAAAAAACACTGAATAGTTAGGACAAATCTTTGAGATAATGGTCAAAACTATATTCTCCTCCTTCTTTTCAATCCCACATTGTTTTAATTGCAAAATAAGGGCCGTAAACTTGGTAAAATAGAGTTACAATGATTCGAAGCTACTGGGACTCAAGGATATCAATTCATTCTTGATGTGATGTCCTCTCATATCATCTTTATTTCCAAAAATATATTCAAGCCTCTCCCACACCTCATTAGGATATGTCAATGAATCAATATGAAAGAGGAGGTCTCTTGAAATACTCAGACACAAAAGACCATAGGCCTCATCCCTCTTGTTGTGCCATTTGCTTTTCTCTGTAGCTACATTGGGATCTACCTCAGTAGCCATGGTAACCATATAGATACCTTTGTCTCTCAAAAATATCTCTATCTCATCTTTCCATTCGAATAAATTGAATGGACTCAAGATGATCCTTTGAGATTGGTCTGTATCTCAGCTCCTGTGCCCTTCAGTCAGCAGAATGCGCTCCCAGTCAGTGATGTAAAACCTGAAATAATAATTTGTAAGGAGATAAATTGATCTACAAAGGCTCTAATACCATGTGGAAATTTAACCCAAGTGATAGATCAATTACACTTACAAAATTGCTAATCAAACATGCAAAATTCACACAAAAAGAGATTGAAATTGGAGCATAACCTAATCCTGTATTGAATAAGTGTACATAATCAAACCATATGAAGTAATAGGCTGCTAAAATATATAATTACATCAGATATTCTAAAGCACTAGGTTACTATTCGAATTGGTCAAAAAGCAGGCTTACTAAATCAAGTCAAATCCCCCATAGGTGCAAAAAGGAATTTCCAAATCTATGAAGATCCTCACGAATTAGCTAAAGCAAGTGGGAAAGATAATAAGTGATGGAAATACAACTCATTCATGATTTTGTTTGGATAAAAGTAAGGAGTATTATGTGGTTAAAAAACAATGCAAGTTCCCCTAGACTAGCTTTTTCTTTATGCCTTAAAACTGCTGTAAAGCAAGACAACTTTCAGAAAAAGCAGATATGCGCTTTTTGGAACCAGGAATAAAAGAATACTAGCTAAATATGTTTTCAGTATATTCCAAAGTGATCCATGACCCATTTTAGCAAGTATTTACTTCTAGGAACATGTGGAAGTTAACTAGCATACAGAGTGAATCTAGGAATCTAGGAATAAGACAACAATGATTTAATTAATGTCAAATATGGGTAACTATGGGTTGATTATTCTAAAAACCACACACAAGCAAAGGATAATGACACTAAAACATAAACATGGAAGAAATTAATTGGCATAAAAGTGTAAATGCATAGCATATTACAATAACCTAAACTATAGAAAAAGAACCATGTAATTGACATACATACCCTTAGAAGGTTTATATGGTCATCCAATTTCAACCCCAATAATTTTCCTTCTACTATGAAGCATCATCGTATATTAGACCCATACAATGAAGGAGTCTTCACACTCAATATAAAATCATTTTCCAAATAAATATCATCTTTCTTCAAAATCCATGGGACACCACCTTCTTTAAAAGACCAAGAGGTTACAACCTCTCCTCTACTTCCATTTCTTGGCCCATGTTTCCTTCTATCCTTCGAAGAAATAATATTTCTCCTAACAACCAATGTGTTAGTCTTTTTTATGATATGTACCTCCATAAAGAAGATTGAACATTTTTTAATATATGCATGGGATCTAGTAAGTGGGAAATATTATGATGCTCCCAATATGGAAGCTCATAAAACACAAAATTCCTTTTCATCCCAAAAAGCATTTTCTCAACATAAGTGTAGAAAAATTTAGGATCATCGAAAATAGGTTCCCCATTTGAATAAAAAAATTCTGCAATTTCCTTCCCCTTCTCTGTGTCATATTCCCTAAGCCAGTTTGTCAGTGTCATTATTTCAAGTCTTCAGGTTCTATCTAGTTTAGCATTGGAAGAAAATGATTATCTTCTATAATTGATGTCATATGGGAGGAACATCCTTGAGTAATCATACACCAAGTTTTGTAGGTGTTCAAACTACCTACCCTTCCTTGAAGGTCCACAACATTTGCATCCAAAATACCCTTTTGTTACAAGAACTACGATGTTCTTTCATTTGGAACACATTAGTGCCAAATAAGGTGGTTGCATCAAATTAAGTTTGTGAACTAAAATTACGAATATAACCACATCAATCAACATGCTTATCAAATAAAAATCCTATTCCTAGATAATCATGCATGGTGTATGCACATATTCCATATAGGTAATAGACCTCTCCACCCAGATGGGTCTTGATACATCATATACCTATATCTCTTCCCATATTTGCTTGAATTTTTTGATCAATGGTTGGAGGTAGACATGTATATTATTCACATGTATTCTACCAGGATCTATAAGAGCCAACATATATGTTCATTCTTCATGAACAACCATGGAGGGATAATTATTTATCACTACCATTGGCCAAAAAAAGTAATTGTGTTTTGGAGGAGTACAGGTTAACTCCATCCATGGCTATGCTTAATTGAAGAATTTTCACTTCATCCTTAAATTTATGAGGCCATGTATTCTCTATATGCTTTATGGATATTGTATTTGCGGGAATCTGTATTACTCTTGTCTCACTTCTGTGCGAGGCATGCCACCCCTATAACATGGATAATTATTTGAAATGAAAAATACTTTGAATCCTAAGGATTATAGGCATGTGATTCAATATATTATGAGGAGGGCCATGTGCCTTACCCTTTTATTAAGTGGTACCTATCTTTCCCACATTTACGACATATATCTTTATCCTTGTATTTTACTCTATATAAAAGACAATCATTTGGAAAAGCATGATATGATATGTACTCAACACATTACTATTTTAGCAATTGATTTGCCTCTTCAGAGCTGTACGGGAGGGCATCTCGGCATGAAGTACTTTTTATTTAAATAACCTGCAATTAGTGGGAAATATAAATGTACATTATTGCCTAGCATGCAAAAAATCTCTTTTCATCATTTATTTAATGGGTACTTGATGGTTAGTTACCTCTTTAGTGTCGAGAAACAAACCTTCAACATACCATACATTTATTTGATGTTGTACACCAACATTGTTGTCCCCAATTGGTTAGACCTTGATTTATTCCCGATGAGAGGGGTGGTGGAAGCCGTTTTCAGGCTTATGGAGAAGGCATCTACAATATTACCATCCTTCCCTAACTCCTCTTGCTAGAATGCGTTTAACATCATTCCCTCCATGGCATGGGTATCCTATAAGAAATCATCCATACCAACCTCTATATCATTTTTTTCATCCCCAACCCATGAAGAACTAGTGTTACTATAGATAGTTCGAATTGGTAACTCCAGACATAGTGGGAATTGAATAGGTGGTTGATTCAACCATTATTTCTACACTTCCTATTAGATCTCTACACATTTAGCATCCTTCTCTTGATTTGACATGTCTAGAGTGCAACGAGAGATGGTAGATGGTATATAGGTTGATCGTTGTCAGAATCCTGGTTGCAAAAATATTGAACATAAAATTGATGATATTAGTAAAAAGAATCGATTGAGCATGTTAAAACATTATACGAAACATTTATTAGAAGCATATTTTTTTTCCAATAGTACCGATGCAATCAACCACTTTATAAAACAAATGTGGAATTAAGAATTAAATCAACATTAAGTCCAATGAAAATCCAAAAAATCAATTACTCAATGATTTTTTCTTATGCCCCAATTGGACATTTGTAGGTCTATGAAATTTATAGTTTATTAACTTATCATCACCATGAGACAAACTACGTATTGCATGCACACCAACAAATTTGGATGCCTTCTTTTTCATTAAGAACTCTTTATCAATGGAGTGTTCCTCAAATAAACAATTTGCATTGAACAATGGTCACCTAGAGCCATTTATGAACCCTACAATGTTCCCATGAGTGTGTGGATGACCATCGGTATATAACAAGTTCTTCATGTTAAAGTTTCTTGAATCACAACAATTCATGCATATACTATACATGGAAATGATAGGTTTGTATTTCACAATAATCAAGTAATCATATCGACTATAAAGAGGACCACAATATGGCATAAGTGCAATGAATGTTTGGGAGGAACAAAGACATGTGAAAGGATAAGCAACCCTAGATTTACAACATCTATTTTAGACTTTGTGATCATGTAACTATTACAACAATAGGAGAATTGTGTCCCTACATCGTGCATAAGAAAGGAAGACGTCCAAGCACCATATAGAGTTCGATTATAACTAGTTTTGTATTTACTTTGTAGAAGGATGGAAAGAAGGAAGTCATTGCTACCCTCCAACAATTGAACCGACCTTTGTCTCTACTTGAACAAATTTTCTCTTAACTCATACAAATTTTTGGATCTCCTTGTGGATATGTTTTGAGTAGTATTGATATCATACATTAGCTCACTAGAACTCTCAGTTGACTCAATAGAAGGAGATAGGTTGGTCAATTTATGATGGAAAAAGGTTGATTCGGCTTCCAAAATTTCAAATAAGGAGCATATGGAAGTGCTCCTACATGTCTTTTCTACTTCACATAATGGATCATTCACTGCAATGGGGGGTGTTAAACCGTCAACTTTGGGTAGTCAGTCATTAAAATAATGGGACAATGTAACTCGCCTAGGGTTCACCTTCAACCCTTTACATTTTGAACAACCGCATACTAATAGGATGTCATAGAAGATATCTAGTTCATGACAAAGTACCATTGGTCCAATATGGTTGTTGGATGATGGCATGTTACAGTTAGCGGGGTAAAGATGCCTTTCATTTTCATCTACCATCTATCTACGATATGTTTCTCCATATAATACCTTGCATCTTTTTGGGAGTGGTGGAATACCATGTGTATTCAAACTTGTTATGAAATCAGAATCCTCCAAAGGAAGTGCAAAATAATGAAAAGACAACATAAATTCAAATATATAATGAAATATAAATAAATAAGCACTTACCGGTGATGGCAATGAAGAACTTGAACTTTGAACGATATGGAATGAGACGGAATTTGATTAATCGACCATTTGATTTATTTCTCTTTTTTCCCTATAGTTGAGTAAATAATACAATCAATACATGTGTTCACTCTGTAAAAAATAAATTGGGAAACACTCTACATTCTAGTTTCATATATCGTAACCAGTGCACCAAAAACTTCATAAGCGCAACGGTGCATCATAACAATGGATATGGTTTGGTGCACAAAGTAAAAAAGCATGTCGTTAAGAACATTCACAAGCACCTCTACAAAGGAAAAACCTCTGTAATCTATTCACTAAGGAAGTTTACACTTGTATTTTTTGTCTTTTTGTGTTATTGGTGCAACACTTATGTCGAGAAATTGCATTGATGCAAAATCGACTACTCAATGGACCGCTATTTCAAGAAAAAAAATTGTGCAGTTGAATTTTACGACAAATTACACAGCGCACTTGTATAAAAATAATGAACTGGTGTGATATTTTCATATTTGCACACCAAAAAACAAATGTAATTAAAAAAAAAGATATGCACATTTATAATCGACAAGACAAAATATCAAATGAAAAAAGAGATGGAATTTAATTTTAATATGGTGAGGTTATAAGTATAAGAAAATCTTAATCCCTAATCCTTTCTTTGCAAAACTTCGAGGAGTGACTTATGCAAGATAAGTTTTTCAGGGAAGAGTTTGGAGAGATATTTATATGAAGATAAATTTAGTAAGGGATCACTATGGAAAGATACAACTCTGCAGAGAAGACATTTCAAGTAATATTTCCTTCAAGAGGATCAATAAATGGCATAAATTTTTTAATATTTTTGAATAAAATACATAATACAAGAGTTACCTTCAATGATGCCAACCCTTGTGTTCTTCTTCCTTCAAATTTACCTTCATCACTACAAACCCTAGGGTTCTTCTTGCTTGCTTTTTGTTTTTTTTTCATAATAATATTTCTTTTTAGCAATGTAAACCTCTTGGTTATATATATTAGTATATAGGTATTTCAGTCGCTCTTGGACCAAGATCATAATGCATTTCAATTCGAAGTCCCTGTCATTTTTTTTACAAAAACACTTATGTTATTTTTGGTGCAAATTTTACAGAATTGATGCATTAGTGCATTTATATTTATACGATGCACAATTTAAAATTGTTTAAAAAAAAAAAATCCGTTTATGGTGAATATTTTCATATAACACGTACTGATGCATTTTGTCATATATTGTGCATAGATGTGTAATTTCTTTAATGTGCACACCGTTTGTCCTGAAAACATTTTTACCTAAAATTTTTTACTTGTGTAAAAAAATATTTTATGATTTGTGTGTTTCAATATACATGGTGTTCATTAATAAAAGCTGGCCCATAAAATATCATAGAATAAAAATCACAACGAAGGGAGCAAGGGAAACACATCTGATAGAATATTATTGTAATTTTAATATTAAAGCAATTTATTGGAATATATGTATGTTTTAATGATGTGTATTGGCTTATGGATGTCACGCATAGTAAAAAATTAGGGAAACTCTATAAGATTGTTCATAATTTGAGTGAAGAAGAGCAAAAAACACTTTAATAAATTATTGCAAATTGAGGATTTATGTGGATTAACAGGTGATTAACAAAAATGTTTTTTTTTTAACTTCTTATTGACAATGCTTCTCAAGAATAACTACTATCATGTTTCAAAGTTTGGGTTTCAAATTTGTTGAATGTTGCACATGAACAAATATCAAGGAAACAAGACACCCTAAAAATATAGAAATTAAGAAGAATGTAAATTATGATGATTTGGTCATCCGTTCAACTGGAGTGGTATTGGAAGTTAATGAGAGAGAAATTTTTTTATAAAACTTTGAGGGATATAGTGGTAAGAACACATAGATGTAGTTTTTATTTATAATACAAAAATCAATCCAGTGACACTAAAAATTAAGTTATAATCACACTATATGAAGCGTTTCCAGAGTGTTGGGAACTGAGACCAATGAGACTTGCAATGAAAAAAACATACAACAACAAAAAATAATCTTTTAAAAAGCATTAATGGTAAAAATGCTTTTATTTAATAGTTACATACTAGTTGAAAACATATATTTTTAATATTTTTGCTATGCTTATTTTCATATAAATATTTATTATTTTTTTCATTGTGCTTTTCATTTCTTAAAAAGATTTTCATTCCAAGTTTTCCTTCGAAACTTTAGTCCAGAGACTTCTTGAAGGCCATTGCTAATTCTCTTTGGGAAATTTGTAGCTCTTGAGGAATATTTAGGGGTAAATGAAGATAAACAAATAGCAAACCTTTTGGCATATATACGTTATGATGCTCAAATTCATTTGATCTATAATTAGGCACCGGTGCATAAAAAGATACCATGCATCATCATATGAGATGTAAAAAAATTAACTACAAAAAAGATTTCTAAGTGGCGTGCCACGAAATGGGACGCACCATAATAGGATAAATAAAATAAAATAAAATGATACTAAAATGTTGTCATTTTCTCAGTTCTAGAGAACACCACTACCGGGGATCAAATTTGAAGGGCTGGTCTTAATTTCATATAGAAGGTTATTTACTCATACTGCCCTTCTATGATGAAGGGTTTATAAAAAAACTCTCATTTCAAATGGCAATAACACATTAATTGCACACTTCATTAAAAAAATGTGCTAAAAAGATAATGCATTTCAATTAAATTTATGACACAATTTTTTTTGAAAATAAAACTTTTTTTTTCAGAGGAAAAAATACCAGTCTTTGTTATTCATATGAATCAAAAGACATATTATACATCAACCATATTCATGACAGGAGGAAGTAACATTCCAGTTCAGCATATAGACAAATAGAAAGAAAAGTCTGCAAAGCTGCCAGTCAACAAAATAGAAACAAAGTCTGATCGTAGCAGACTTTTCTCATCATCCCTGAATTATCAGGTCAGAATATGTTGTATAATCAAAAGTGACCTACAAACATACACTCCTAAGCAAGACCTGCTAGCTGATAGGTCTCCTATGTAACAGACAGAGAAACAAGTACATCTGCATGTCATTCAAATGCTGAAAAAAGATGATAAACAACAGCTAAAAAAGTATGAATTGGCCATGTTCAATGACCTTCCCATCCAATGTTTCAGTGAAATATCTAGATCCCAATTCCATTTTCAGAGCCTCAGCTAGCATGTTGTGCTCTCGGAAGATATGTTTGAAGATTACCGGTGGGACAAGCTGCAGCATATAGTTTATTTCATCACACCGGTGCATCAAAGTAGGAATTTCAAGGGCTGTAAGTCTGTTTATCCAAGAAATAATCACCATCGAATCATCAAAAATCAAATGAATGGGCAGACCCATCAAACAACTCACTCTAAGAACAGCCCAAAGAGCCAGAAGTTATGCTCTTGTATTCGTACCGCAACCACAGCCCAAAGAGAAACTATAAAAACTTATGACATCTTATGACATCTTCAAGTGGAAACAGTTTGCTAACTCTGGCTTAATGGACAACACAAACGCAATAATGGCTACCATTTCAGAATCCTAATAAAAGTTTCAAATTTCAAATGTAAATAAAACATAAAGCTGTCACCAACCTTTATGATAAGTCTGTCCAATACTTTGAAAATGGCTATTAGCTGTTATAGTCAATTTGGGACAGTGTGGCATCATAGATATTTAACTTTCAAGGGGTATAGATTAACATATTTTAATTATTAGAAAGACTTACCATACTAATAATATTTTTAATATATATATATATATATATAGCAATTTTGGCAAAACATAAAAATGCTATCAAAATTTATGACAAGTCTCTTCCATATTTGAAGTTTATTGTCTTTAATACAAAGAAGGTATGGATTATCTCCCAACTTGGAAGAGTAGACTGCTAAACCTGCTTTTTGTTTTTGGAATTGCATTTCAGTCATGCTGCTTGTTCATTTGTTATATAGCTGTGTTTTTAGGCTGTACAGTCTTCTTTTCACATTTTATTGTTGGCAGATGTTAGATAGTAATGCTTCTTCCTATTTGATTAACAGTCAGCAGTAAGGTGCTTACAACATAAATTCTGTCAACAGTCAACAGTAAGGTGCTGTCAACAGTCAGCAGTAAGGAGCAGAGATATTACAGTTTTCCTTAAAAAAACAAAGTCTGGAGCAAAACTTATGAAATATTATGTAACCCATCCAGCATCTAAACTGGAATACTATGTCATATATATTCAACACATCAACAAAAATGAAATGTTATAGCTGCAATCCACCCCATCTCCAGACTCCAAACAGAGAGCTACAATATATATGTGGATGGCAATGAGAGAGTTGAATCCCTGAGAAAACATAAATAACATGTAAACTACCAGTCATGTCACTATAATATAATCTATAGTTAGGTAAGAAGAAAAACATTGATCCACAGTTGTATCTGCCCAGCTACAATGACAAAATACCAGTTGTAGAATTGTCTTCAAAAATTAACCATCAAAAGGTAAGGATGG
>LPNX010718411.1:249963-388870 GCA_001517045.1 Pseudotsuga menziesii | reverse complement strand
GCATTAAATATAGGTAAATCTGTGAACCTTGCATTTAGAAAGTCGATCACCTTCATTACAAAACTTTTTCCCAACATAATGCAATCATCCAATGTCCCCGATATTTGTGACTTGGGCAATCTTTCAAACCTCAATGCATGTACATGTATCATACCTGTGCAATCTGCAAACTCAAGAGTTCCTTGTTGTGTTTTACTTAAAAATGATGACATGTGCATCGTACTTGCCCCAAATATGCATCTTAAAAATCGCTTATGAAGCAAGCTAATGGTAACATCTAAAGTAGTTCCAATGGATGTAATATCAACATGATCTTCTTGGAACTTTTGATTCAGCTTATTTAACTCAATAAGCACATCTGCAAGTAAATGAATGCAAAACTACACTTGAAATAATGTAGCCAGCTCATACATTTTTTTCTCCCCTAACTCCCAATCTCTTAACAAAGCAAGCATGAGCTTCACAAGTCTTTCCATAACCTTGCCTCTAGACAACCACATAATGTGATGAATTTGTAACACTTCTAACCTTGTGATTTGAAATGAATCCATGAGCTCCTTCAATTCTCCATGTCTTTTGGTAGACTTTCCAAGCCATGAATAAACTTTATTTGCAAACTTGTCAATATCTTGCAACTCTGGAAAATAAGATGAAGCATCATTTGCTGCTAATGCTTCTGGATGAGCTATGCAGTGGATATCTATTAAATGAGGAGCATGTCGACGAAGCTTAGTAGCTAAACCTTCACGATTACCCCTCATTGCGGAAGCCCCATCAAACCCAAATCCAACTAGTTTTGTCAAGGATAGATCCATTTCAACTAAAAGAGATGTAACAGCATCATACATAGACTGTGAAGTGCCATCTTTAATTTGAAGCAATTGTATGAATTTTGTAACACATTGGCCTCTTCCTTCATTTGTTAGATAGGTAATGTAAATGATTAAATGTTGCACCATAGTCCGATTAGTACTTTCATCAACTGAAATCGAGTAAAATGGGCTGTTGGAAATTTCATCTTTTAATTTTTTCTAATATACTTCTTTCGCAGCTTGTAAAAACTCTTTTCTAGATGATGTGTTTGTATATGCTGAGTATTCATCTGTTAAAGGCATGTGAGGAGTGTTTTTATACCTATTCAAGTCACATATTGACTTATATACTTCTAAGGGTAAGTCATGTATTGCGACAAAATACATGTTCTAAATTACTGATATAATTCTCTCTTTCTCAGCATCTACCATTAGCTCTACATGTTTAGTAATTGGAAGAGTACTCTGTTTTCTTTCTCCATCTAAAAGTTGCATGGAAAATTTATAAGCCTCTGATTTTGCATGGACACTTAGACCACTGGCTTGAAGAGTAGTACGTCCATCTTTAGCAAATGTAGTTTCTCTTTTGAATTTTACACACCATGAACATTTAATCCTTTGAACACCACTAAGATCTTTAATAACGTAAGCCCATGGAAATCTTGTTTTCCATTTGGAATTGAATGTTCTTTTGGTCTTCTTTGATGTTGTCTCCTCTTCAAGACGTTCTGCACTGTCTGATTCATGACCTTCAAGTGGCAAATCATCAAATTCATTTGCATGGTGCATTGGTTGATTAGAGCATTGAGGAATACCAAATGCATCAGCAAGAGAAAGTTGTTTTTTTATCTTTCTTAGGGCGACCAAGACGTGACATTTCTCAGTAATTTATCCCTGTATTCAATTAAAAGTATAAAAATAATTCAATTCAGAAATAAACCCACACCAATCCTTAAAAAATTACCTAAACCACCTATTCTTGGATTCACAAATAAGCATTAGTTGCAGACCCATTTGTATTCTATAGAATAAGCTGTTAATTCACATTATTTATATGACAAGCAATGAATCCTATAAACCATTTCTAGCAATGAATCTTTGATTTTTGTAATAGATATATCAGCAGTAAGGCCTTGTAAACAAAAAAAAATCAGATGCCTACAGGAATACATAACAAAATTTTTCCTACAGGAATACATAACACAATTTTTCGCTAACTTTATCAAAAAATAAACAAACTCTCTACTTGCTTCCAAGGTCACAGAGGCAAACTAAACAAAAACTGCAAGACCTTTAAAGCAGGCAACAAAACTTCTCCGATATAATGTTTAAAATGGGATTTGAAAGTTATAAGAACATTAATTCTTACTAAACATAAATTATTACTGAACATGTTTACCTCACATATATCTGACATCTAAATTAAATGATGAATTTTTACTCAACATGTTTACCTGACATTTAAAATTGTAAATTCTGAGAAAAACATGTTTATTTGACATTTAAAATTGTAAATTCTGAGAAAAACATGTTTATTTGACATTTAAAATTGTAAATTCTGAGAAAAGCATGTTTATAGCAAGTAGTTATTAACGTAAACATGAACATGACAGACAGGAGCTGGCGGGTTGATGGCTTATAAATTTAACAAACCATTTGATTATTTTCTTAGTGGGAGTCACCATCGTTCAAAACCACATTTAAATGGAATGCTATCACAATTTATTTGTTTTCGCATTTGTTTGTTTTTGTGGTTACATTCTGTTTTGCGTTCACGTGTTAAGATGGATGGATTACAAATCACTGAACTTTTCTAGTCACTGAACCTTTCAATGCATGGATTACAAATTTACAACAATGGCTCCAACTTTATATGATTCAAAAGAATCTGGACAGCGGCCACAAAATTAATCAATTTTATTTTTTAATAATTATTGTATTGCCTAGGTTTGTTGGCATATGGCCTTGGCCAAAAATACAAGAGGCAGACCCAATCTCAGTTACAATACTCATCATCAAGAGTAATTGAGAATGTGTGTACTCACCGAGACTCTGCTAAGTATCCTAAGTCAATACTCGTGATATTCGTTAGTAATTTTTCTTGCAGTGAATGGTTCAATTTGAATGTTTTTTATTGCCAAGTATGCTGAGAATGTGTAGGCTGAGTTTGCATGGGGGTTTCAAGCCAGTACATCTAGGCTGTTCTTTAAGAATGTGACATTGTTAATACTTTGGAGAGTTTTTTGGTTGCCGTTAATCCAAAGGTCCCTTTTGAGGCCTTCCTTGATCCATAGCCTAAATATCAGCAAGTACTTTGGTAGGGAATGCCATTTTGATTTTAATTTTTGAGAATAAATCTGTGAAATTTGTCTTTTGTTGAAGTCATCTTATCCCAGTTGGGCAATTAGAAACAAAAAAACATAAGTTTTCTACAAACAATAAGGTGTCCTACTTCTTATAAACAAAAAAAAGACAGGCATGGTTGGGCAGTACCGATGCAGGCAGAGTCGTCCATACTCCATAGCTCTAGTGAACACACCAAGGCATACAGTTCATAAGCAAAGATAGGCTTGAACCGTATGTGCCATGATTTTCTACCATAGAGATGAGACTGATGCCCTTGCTTTTGCCGACAAACAACCAGCCCCAACAATCACACATTACAGGTAAGATCTTACTGTGCTAGCGACGAAGTGATCCCGTCTTGTACTGAGACCATCAGCTTATAATTGTAGGGGCTTATAGCATTCCATCCTAACTACACTAAGTGCATTCTGTCCTTCCTAAAGAGGGTCCCCAATGCCCATGAGGAGTATAAAAGGATCACTAAAGCTCATGATACGCCCACACATTACCTAGCATACCTAGATTGGAAAAGCTTACATGTTCGTTTACAACAGAATAAATCATACCCATTTAGAGCGTTTATCTTGGATAAACCATTATTTTTACCAGCATTGATGCCAAGCGTGCAAAGGTTTAGATCAACCACCGAACCATCCTTCCCTTAGAAGCTTTAAAGTGGGACAGAAATTTCTGCCTTTGGAAAGAAAGAAGTGTTGAGTAATGCGCAACATGGCAAATTGAAAAGATATGCAGCATAGAAATAAAAGAGGAACAACCAACTTTATATGGAAGATGGTAGCTACCTCCCAATCTAGAGTGTCCTACTCCTTATAAACAAAAAAAATCAGATGCCTCCAGGAATACAAAAAACAATTTTCTAGTTCTAATAAAATGAGAGTTCGCTTGGTTACACCAAGGCATGCACTAACTTTATCAAAAAATAAACAAGCTCTCTCCTTGCTTCCAGGGTCACAGAGGAAAACTAAATAAAAAAATGCAAGATCTTTAAAGCAGACAGCAAAATGACAATATCACCAGATCAGGATTAACAAGCTTCAATATATATGAGAAAAGAATACCAGAAAAGAAGTTATGCGCAAGTCCCTATTGGATTCTGGTGGTCCTTAACAGCGGTGGGTATTCATATTAGTAAAAATATTGTAGTCTTGTTGACAAATCGAGTCTCAAGGGCCTATTTATCGCATTGGAATGGAACCATACAATTATTGACCTTTCGCAGCCCCTAACCCCAGTTTTTTACTAATAAACGTGGACATTCTCTGAAGCTCTTCCATACTTGGCGACAGAGGAGGAAGTGCTTATTGTACTGCTACCATAGACCGAAAAAAAGAAGATGGGGGCCCGGGGCCCCTCTCAAAAAGAAAGTACTAGATCAATGAAATTCACAAAGAAGAGCGGTTGGACCAATTACCATAGCCCCAACAAGGGATTCAGGCTTCAACCGAGGGATGAACACTAGCTAGTAGGGTTGGAATTTCAAATGAAGGACACCCGTCAAAATTGCAGGTAACAAATAAAATCTGAAACGTTTTCTGTATTCTAAGCCAGATTTTGACGGTCTGGGTAAAATCTTAGCTGTATTTGACGGGTAAATTGACCCATGACGGGCATTTACCCGTCAAATTCCATCCCTGCTGGCTAGCAAACATGAGGCAGAGCTCAGGGGATTAAATTAAAGGATGGGAAGCTCCAGGGGATTGAATTAAAGGATGGGATGAGTTGGACTGGGTTCTGCATGTAAATACCTGGTTAACAGAGACCAAAACTCCTTTAGAGGGATGATTCCGCCAAAATTCCTGAGTGCTGCAGGCTAATTTGCAGGAGGACGAGCTCCAGCGTCAGGTTCTAAGCTGCATAGCAAGGCAGGAAGCTGGTTAACTTTTCTACCTATTGAATTGAAATGTGAAAAGAATAAATAATTCAAGTTTATTATAAGCCCGCTGCCCACCAGTTAGCGATGTCGATCAAGCTACTACCTTCGAATAAGAGCTACCACAACAGGTACAAGATGCATACCTGTGTCCAGAAATCGTTGGCTCCTCCTTCCCAGCCAGCATCATTGTAAGAATCCAATCAGTCTCGTTGTTTCGCGTACCCGGTGCACAACAGTATTGAATTTCCAGGAGCTGAACTTTGAAGGATGCATTTTACAATGGACGGGTAACATAACCTACAGCCCGCAGCAATTGAATGCAGACGAGTGACACGGCGGTGGTAGGACTGGAAATAAATGGCACTGTCACCCATAAAATTGTTGACGGGCAATTTTACTGACAGCCCTTTAAATGGCATTTAAATTTAAAAGAATAAATTTTTTTTTAAATGTCAAAAATAAAAAGCTTCATTTTATATGACAGGCAAAATTCACATGCCACTTCACTGACAGGCTGAGAGCCCTTTGACGAGCCCTGACAGCCTGAATTTTGATCCCTGACCACGACCCACCTAAGCATTGGTGCTACTTTCTGACCCCTCATACTTGGTGCACCTTATTGGATTCTTCCCGCGATTTGATTGGTAATTGGAAATATAAAATTTCCACGCAGTTCGAAAATTTAGTCTTCTCTATACGTGGAAACCATGCCTTCTAGGAAAACGAGGGTGTACATATTTTGTTTATTGCCTTATCATTTAACTTTCTAGTATATTAAAAATTGGAAAATTCTTTGAATTCTGCGTTTTATAAAAAATTATAATAGTGCAACACGTGTCATATGTTCAGCTCACACCAACATCAATCCATCCATCCATCAATGTGCTGTGTTTAAACACATAACACACCAGAAATGGGAGCCCTTTTAAAAAAATTGACACACTATGGACGACACACTTGCATAACCCGTACATTGTTTTGAGGCACATGCGAATAAAAAATAATACATTGCTAAACTTCACAAACAACTAATTTTTAAAAATCCACAATGTGACCTAAATAATTGTGTGCACCATTATCGGTGCTTTACCATAAAATTGATGCATCGTTCACAATTTGTGAACCCATTTGTAGACTTTAACCTTTAAACCAAATATTAACACATACAAGGTCAAGGTGTTATTTAAAAATTCAAAAGCATGCACAGCATGAAATTATTTTGAAAACACGTGAATAAATTTTATCACCCAAACCATATATTACGATTTAAGTCTTGTGAGTGCTCACTCTATACATGAAGACACCGGTGCTAATAAGATATTGACGCCCTGTCTACAATGCATCTTCATAATAAGCACAATTCAATATATGAATTAAAAAAGTTTTTGATTGGTTTTTTTTATCCCTACGGCAGGCAGGTTATATTGTAATCGATAAGGTGTTTGACCTTATATTAACCATGGTTGACCCATAGATAAAGTAAACATTATAAACATGGATTTATATTTTTATGAATATAATATAATTACAATTATCTATCATCTCATTGGCTCACATCATTCATTAATGAAATGGTTTCGGTGTCGCATGTTCATTGGTTGATATGACCAAAATCATTTGCAGTTATTATCCTTTTTATTGACTCAAGGGCAGGCACATTTACTTCGCATCCATCATTTGATTGTGTAGGGTATCCTTTATAAGCTAACTACTCCTACCAATAATAAATATGACCTTTTGATCAACACTTGGCATTTTCTTTAAGCTTTATCTGCATCTTGCTAAGCTCTCCCTTAATCCCCCTCATCGAGAATATGTATACATATTCTTTGAGTTGTAACCTTAGATACACTTAATTGTCCCAATAATCTTCAATAAAAACCAACTGAGGTTGGTCTTTTGCACCAATATTAAACTGTTTGATCCTTACAATTCCCTATATATCTTCCCTGTCGGATCATCCGTTGTTTCTTTTATGGGCCTTTCTCTTTTTTATTCAAATGTAAGAACCACAACTTTTTTGAATGATCTTCCTCCTCTGGTTCTATATATATCTTAGTGCAATACTAAAAGGCCCAGTTTATAAGTGATTCTTGCCGCTGCAACTTATACCAATGCACTTTACAAACATATCCTTGCGGTCTGTCTGGCTGTATATTTAACATAAATGTTTTAACGGATTTAAGAGTAAATGTTCCACCAAGAGTTTACGATGTTGATGCTCAAGCTTTTTATGGTCAATGCCGCAGAACACAAAAACCTAGGAAAAGACTGAGTTTTATTTATCTAACTGCAATATCTTCATCACTATGCAATGAAAACCTTGCCAATGTGTAATAAATTTACACAAAATTGAACAGCGCTTATAAAACAAAACATTTTCTAGGTTAATGTGCTAAATGACTAACAATTCTAGTATCCTATTAATTGAGAATCCGCCCTTGCCCTCTAATTTGCACTCAAACCAGAAAATGACATTATATGCCAGCAATCCAAACTGCATTACCATATGCATGATGCTACTTTGGGGGAAATGACCCTGGATCATGCCTGGTTTCTATCTTTCAACAAAATAGCCCTTCCATGTACAATGTCAATTGTTTAGCCTTTGGGTGGTAACTTTCCCTGGAAAACAATTTAGTTCATGAATTGCTCAAACAAGTTTATTAAACCCTCTTCATCCCACTCCACCCAAACCCCACCTAAGGTTTTGTCGAGAATCTTCAATGCTCATGACAAGAAAATTATAAGCTCATTACCAAGGATGAGAGAGTCGTTAAGGCTGATTACTAGTTAAGAGTGTACTCCCAACCTAAAAAGTAAAAACAAGTGCTATATTTTGTTTAACTTGAATGGCCTACATACACATTCTAAGTTAAGAGTTCAAAGGTGGTTTCCAACTGCATTGGCATGAAAAAGAGTTTTAACTAAGTTAAAATAGACTATTTGCCTCAGAATTGCTGTAAACAAGGACCCGATTGCCCATTATTCTTCTTTATTTAGTGCATCCACTTACAATTTCTCTAGACGATGCAAGGTCAAACTAGACGCCTGTCAAAGTCGCCTGCGGGAACCGAGCACCTTCTTCCATCGTGCTAGTAAACGGGCTGGGCAGCTTCTTCCATCGTGCTAGTAAACGGACAGGTCGGAGCGAATCCTTATTCCTGGGCAGACTGGCTGTGTCTTACTTGGCTTGGTGGACATCTCTTTTCTCGTCTGTTGGTAAAATGACTCGATATGCTCATTTGGTCACAACTTGATTCGCTATTCCAGTGGGGAACTCCATTGGTTCGCTTCATGAGATGACGATCACTATACAATTCGCTAGCTATGGACGATTGACTTCTTACTGACTGCTTCACTCACTGGCCTTCCTTCCCTATTCTTAGTCTGCAAGTAAACAACAAGCATGAAACTGGTCTTCCTCGTCCTTCTAGTCTGCAGGTGAAAAGCAAGCAACCAAACAACGAAGCCAGCAGAATAGAAAGAAAATGAAGATTGTGTGTGAGAAACATGAGAGATGGTAATAATAATCACTTCATCATCATGCCACTCCTTTTTATACGGACTTAGGCATAGAATGGCCGCATGGCAGTTCACATGCACGTGACTTGAAGTGTGTCGTGTGCGACATTGCTCGAGCAGGGCAGGGAGGACGGTTTTCCCTCTGGCAGAATTTTTTAAGGTCATATGGAGAGGTAGCTGCTAGCCTAACTACCACGTCGCCAACACAAGGATCAATCGGGAATTCAGAATTAGAAATAGAAATATATTAATCTTCCCCATTACGCTGCACATTTCTCGAATCCGGACCATGTATTCAGGTTCCTGTAATGAATACCAATCCTTGCATCAGCGGATGGGTGCATGCAATCTACACATGTACACTTCTTTTATTCTTTCTATAATCTTATGTCAAAATCCGTACGTGTTACACTATAATCTTATGTCAAAATTCATACACGTCACACCAGTTACTATGGTCTTTTTGAGTCCAGAATCCTATTTTCAATCCTCAATGTATCCTTTCATGTTTTTTGTCAACATAACATTATATACCACTCCCTACCCGTTCACATGACTCGGGGATTTTCGTATGACACGAACAGAACTATGTTTTTTTTGTGTAAGCTGCTTAAATCTATTATAATACAGAGGCAAAAATTACAGAATTGAACATGACCAGAGGAGGTCGAAGGAGGTGAAGCCACCACCTTGACCTCTCAAAAGATGGTTGTCTGAGAGAGCCAGAGGCGAAACTATTCCACTTTGAAAGTAAATGCCGAGGCCAATGTATTGACATAGTTACATATTTTAACAGTAAAGCGACATAAACAAAGACAAGAGCCCGAAAAAAGACACAGGCATTGACCCAAAAATAGACATAGACTTAGGCCCGGAGAAAGACACAGGCATTGACCCTGAAATAAACATAAACATAGGCCTAGAAATAGACACAGGCGTAGATAATAGAGCCCATAAAAACCACTTGACACGATATGCAAAAACCAAAAAACCTGGACAGCTTGGTCATAAGACAGGTGGAATGTCTGGAATTTCTTCAGTTATGAGGTAAGCCCATCTTTCCTCCTGTAACTGGTTGGGTGAGTTAGTGGCAACTTCCGGAGGCATCTGAGGCTGTTGTTGCTGCGGAGCAAGCTGCTGGGCGACCATCGCCTTCAAACGCTTGAATAACAGCTCCACCATCGAGGGAATGGAGAAGGACGGAGCAGGAGGAGGCACAATGGTGCACCCAGTTGCACTACCACTACTGCCTCCATTAGGCAGAACCATGCCACCCATAGCGCTACCGCTTCCACCACCACCCCGGTCACGGCTGCCTCCATTCAGACCTCCATGACCAGAGATACCCGCGTTGCCTTTCCATGCGAATGAGTTCTCCATTGTCGTGAGATGAGCATCGATCTCTGAGATTCTGGTCTTCACCGTCTGAACCGTGTCTTTGGCATCTGCCCAATTGGTAAGCATATCCTCCATTAAATTGCAGAGCATGTTCTTCATGAGCTAGTAGTGATTGATTTGGCTACCATCCTATCCCATTCCCAGCTTCTGATTTAGAACGTGGTTCTCCCAAGCTTCCACGAGGACATGAACCCTGTTAGAGATATGCGGTTCATAGTCCACTGCCACCTGAAAACTACAACCTCATTGTGCTTTGCCTCTGCCTAAGGTGGCTCTTCGCGGAGTTCCACACTGCCGCGACATACTGACCCTGATGCGCTTCTTCTTCCAGATATTATCAATTAACAAGATGCAGTCTGGGGTGGCAGAATCACTGTGAGTTTTCAGACGCTCAACAATCCAAGGCGTGCAGTTAGCCGAGTAGAGTCGAACCCTGATGTCCAAATACCACACCGCCACGTTCAAAACCTTCTCCCTCCCTGCCATAGTACGAGCCATGAATGATGATGCAGAGCCTTGAAGGCTAGGTTTGAACTAGATCTTCGCCACCCCACGTCGCAGGTGCGGAGGTGATGGTCTACTCTGCTCCCATGCTTGGAGGACGACGGAGGTTCTCATAAGTGTCATCGCAGTCGAGGTTAACATGATGATCATCACACGTCCGTCGCTTTGATCAAGGGAGGGCGTGTCGTTGATCCGTGAGGCAATCACCCGCATCCGGGAGACACGATGATAACTATGTTAGTTGTTTTGGACAATTTTTATTATAATAAATTGACGTGTTTGGAGTTTATCATGATAGTTGAATGACGATTATTATTATTATTATTATTATTAAATAATAATAAATTGATAATATTATTATTAAATAATAAATATATTGATGTGTTTGGAGTTTATCATGCCATTAGCGTAGCCACATAAGTAATTGGAAAGAAATTTAATGGATCAAAATTAATTACAATTATTTTTACTACTTTTTGCAGTGGCAAAAGAATCCAAAGAGTGCTATTTTAATGCAATCAATAAATCGTTGGCCTTTCATTAACCATACCGTTAACAAAAAATTTATGGGCCCCAATCGATAAATCGTTGACCTTTCATTAACCATACCTTTGACCAAAAATTTATCGGGGTTTGCTAAAGTAAACATTATACACAAAACTTATATTTTTATAATATAATGCAATTTATAATTATCTCTCATCTCATTTGATTTGTTCATGTCTTATTTTGTAATCATTACATCATTTTGTAATTTTATATTCATTATTCATACCAAATTGTTAGAGGTAATATAAGCACAAAACAAATACTATTGAATAAACAGAAAAATACAAAACTTTTATGAAAAAACAAAAAGAAATTGTTACCCATTTCTTTAACCATCCTTTAACTAAAGCTTATTTAAATCTTAATCAAAATGCATTTAAGCATAACAATATACCACGACCATGAAATTGTTACACTTGGGTTAATCTTGTTAATCCGTTGAAGAAGTCCAAAATCCAAGATAATATCTAAATGTCTATCAACATAATAATACATTATTACATTAAAAATATATATATAACAATTATAAAAGATTATAATATTAATTTTTATGTATATAAATAATTTTGCCAATACACTTCATAATATAATGTTATAATGACTAATAAAAACTAATTATCCTTAAGTTTTACATTTATCCTTATGTAAAAGTATTATTATTATTATTATTTTATTAATTTTCTTTGTTAAATATGCCTATTAAATTCTTAGAACATCTTTAGCTCCCATGAATAATAAAATGAACTTTTCCCATGAACATAATTTAATGAACTTTTCCTCAAATTCAAAAGGATACTTACTAAGTGGCCTGAAGTGATTTGGTTTTGCAAGGTCTTACTTGGCTTGACTTGCTTCACTTGAATGGTGTTACAAGAAATAAATGTCATTAATATTAGCGACTTACTTAAGGTTCATTAAAACAATCACTTAAATAGAGAATTTAAATTCAAAAAGGCCATAATCTATAGGCTATTCCTAAATTAATACATTTATTTTAATAATCTATGCATTACATTGGGTTTAATAATTTGAAATGCAATACGACTATCTATATTAAATTGCTTTTATGTTTTGGAAATGTAATTGAATCATATAATTCTTAAATTAAACACCAACTATGTAATTAAGTTATCTATATCATATTGCATACATTTTTTTAAATGTAATTTAACTATCCCTAAACTAAGCGGCAGGGACTAGCTACTACGTAGCACTTGTTTATATGGACACACTGGTGCGTACTAATATACAAAGCACTTAATGATCTATATTAAAAAAAAAACTTTATAGTTAATTGGTGCGCTTGAAATATTTACATACACCGAAAACAATGCATGTTGTGTTTCTAGCACCGCAAGTTCTATATTAAATAAAAAATTGCATTAAATGGTGCACTTTAAATATTCTCATGCATTTTTTTTGAGGGCATATTTTGTTTTGTAGGACCAAAAGTTCTATATTTTAGACAATGTTGTTATTAAGTAGTGCACTTTAAATATTGTCAAGCACCGAGGGTGGTGCATGTTTGTTTTTTTTAGCACTGCATGTGGTTCTATTAGATACAATATGTATCGATGATGGTGTGTGACTGCTTTATGGGCTCATTGATAACTTTTGATTTTTTTTTTAAATATTGTTTGCTTTTGATAAATGTAAATGTACTTTGATAATAAAAAAATTATGTTTTATTTATGTATATATCTTTTTATATATGTTGTTGATGAATTTTATATGTGTTTAATCAGAAATAGGAGCAACACTAACATTAGTAAGAGTGAAAACAATGGCAGGACTAACAAAATGTAGTACATGAGTGGGATATTAGAGAGAGGGAGATGAATTTGCTAACTCTACCTATTACCCAATGGACCAAATAACTTTTATGCCATGTTGGCCTCCAAAATTATAATGAGGAGGTTGAGTGGGCGTTCTCAACAACTGATGTAGTTGATCTATCATTGGGATCAACAACAACAAGATTTTAGGGTGGGTCTTGATATATGGTTCCAAGCCATAGATTACTAGGACATATACTTGGTCACGAGATTATCCAATAGAGGGGAGGATTTTCCCCATTTCCTTGATGTCCTACCTAGAGTTGTAGTAGCCAGTCATATGACATATGTGCTAAGATATCTCAGTCAGTATGTCACTACCCCTGTTGACTTCCAAGTAGTTAGTGGCTAACTTTGAATATCTTCTTTTTGTGCATAGGAGGCACGGGGTGTGGCTGACGGATTAATACCATATCAATTTTGTTCATATTGGAGGCTTAATAATTATAAAAAACTAAACATTATATTGGGGTCATATTTAGGGTTGAGGGGTTTATTTTATGTGCTAAAAATGGAATATTTAGGGGGGTTTATTATCAAAAGGAGTGGAGAAGCAACACGAAAAACATGATCGAGGGAGCATTGGGGCTTTGATAAAGCGCGAGGGTAGTTGTAGAGGGGATGGGGAGCATTAGGGTTTTGAGTCACAATTTTGGACCATGACTTTAAATCCATCTTTACTCTTCAAATCCCAATGAACTCTTCACTATTAAACTCGTAGCTATCAGGTAAGCCAATTGGTTTCTATCATGAAATAGGTTTCATCCATCAGGTTTCACAAGTAGCTATTAGGCAGAGTTACTAAATTAGTGATAACAACTACAGGTCTCGCATCAGCCATGCTATAGGATTCCAAGCAAGGAATTTTGATATCTCTTTGATCATAAATGGTTAAGCCAACAAGATCAGAGATGGCAAAGGTATGAATGAGCCAATGGAATGAAAAGATTGAACCAACCCTTGAAATAACCAAGATATCTTCTTATTCCATGTAATAAGTGGGAACTTGGTTGTTTTCAGCAGTTGACTCCTTGATATATAGTTAATATCCTCCATTTACATGTATATATGATGCAGTTATAAAGCTGGCATTTCACTCGGATGAAGCAATGAAAGAAGGGTGAGCGATGGAAAAACACTGGAAAAATTATTAGTAACAAACACAAAGGTCGCATAATAGCCATCATCCCATCCCACAACATCAAAGTAATAGGTTCAAATCCTAGCTACAGAAGCGAGTGCAGATGATATTATTCTTACCCAAAGAACCACCAAGAGAAAAGGTAGGGGCACAGGTGGGGGGAACATCACCCGTAGAGACATAGGTAACTGATTGAGTGAAAGCAACAATAAAATTAGAAACCAAGGTAAATAAGACATTTGGACCCTTTAATTATCAATGTTCTTGACATTAAATTCTTTAGAAACTACATAACATATAATTTATAATTGAATTCCCCAAAAATGAAAAACGAGCTATGCAAAAAGGGACCCAAATGCACTCATAAATTACAATTTGACATTTCCATCAGTTACTTTTACACATGTTCACTGCTAATGGTTGATTTATCCAGTAGAGGGGGTTTGGCCTTCATCACCTTGGAAATGTTTAGGTTTCCGGTATCCACAGATATGTGTTTAAGGATTTAGATTATGTGTCCTACAATCATTGAATTCTAATTTCACAATATTCTTATCTTATGTATTTTACATTTTGGAAACATGCCTTTCATTTTATCTAATAATTATATACTTGTAAGTCAGCATCATCCATAATGTATATCACTACAGACTGATGTTATTTCATCACTTTCATTTTTGTAGATATTATACTTGGAGGAATTTGTGTCCCAGCTGAAAGTTATCCATGTTGTTGGAACGAAAGGAAAAGTAATATTGTTTATCATTTGTTGTTTAGGGCTTTCAACGATTTTCTTTTCTCATTGCAAAAGCATCCAGATAAAAATTATAGTGTATACCGATATATAATATCAATATGTTATCTATATGAAGAGATGAAAGCCCCATTTTGCTTCATAGTGAGTTAGTACACCATTCTCTAAGTTTGGAAGGTATATTCTTGTCACAGTGATCTGAAGTATTGAATAGGATATGTCATGTGTTGTTTCTTATATATTAATAGGTTTCTTACATATCAGGAAAATGTGGGGAAGATAGAGGGATATTTTTCTTTAAATTTTGAGTTGGTGAAGCTCAAGCTCAATCATTATTTTATGTGATTATTATGCACCTACATTCTCACTGTGCCTTGAAAGGTCTACACTGGACGCACAAATATTTTTTATCATAGCAGTTCACCCACCTGGAATTTTGTTCATAGGGAGACTTGGTTATTGAAGCTAGATGGTCTGTTGAAACTTGAAATTTTAAATTGAAGGCCTTTCATTGAAAATTAAATTTTCTTTTATAAGAGGACCTCACACACCATCATCTTGGTCAACTGACCAAGACCCACCTAGTTAACTGACTAGGTATGTACCTGCAGGAACTAATTGGTCCAAGACCAAGAATTTTCTTGGTCCCAGACCAAGATGTATCTATCTCAACCTGTAGGATTTGCTTGGTCGTTGGGACCAAGAACCTATCTGGTCCCATACCAGAATAACCTAGAGACATATAGGGGCCCTAGCCACATGCTAGGGACTTTTCCATGACATCAACCTACTCGGTCCCTGACCAAGAACCCCAAGAGATTACTGGGGGGCCTAGGGTATGTTCTAGGGACCTACTTTTCCTATTTAACTGACCAAGAGAATGGGTCTTGCACCTGCACTATATTTAACAATAGGTTGTCCTTTTTCTTGATCAATGGTCCTTCACCTATTTTTGTGACATCTCCCCCTATCAAGAATGTCAAAATACTTGGATAGTCTGCATCCCAATACTTCAATGGTATTCTTATTTTGAGTTCACCATTGCTGCAAGTATATATCATAGATCTACTCCCCATGAGCTTGTGTTTGGTTATCATGCAAGTACTTCAACCAAGTTCTTTACCAAGTCTTTCAATTATGTAACTCTTTCTCTCTTTTGTTCATACACATTCCACATTATCTCATAGATTCTTGTTCATTTCTGTAGCCACCACCTTTACATGCAATCCTCAACACTTGATATCCGAGAGAGATGGATCTTGTTACACTTGATCACATGCTTTCATGTTTTGCTGCAATTGGATTATGTTGTTCTCTATATTTTTTCCTTTCCTCTATTTTTAATGGACCTTCCTCATGCTGCTGAGATCTATGTTGGATCATTATCAAATTCCCGGGACCTTTTTCGTGTATCTAATAACTTCACTAAAGAATTGTTATACATCTCGAGTCAATCCTAGTGTACTTTTTCTATACCTTTTTCAATCCTCAAGCAACTTCACCATAAATAGTTCAAACCTTATGAAACTTCACCATAACTAGATCAAACATTATGAAAATTCGCCATGGCATCATCATACCTTTTAAAACACCAACCAAAAAATTTGCAAGAGAAAGAACACCTTTTACATTTCCAAAATACTCCTTGAAACTTGAAAATAACTCTACCCCAAATCAATGCTTCAAGTAGTTTGTTAATTTTGTTCCACAAAACAATTTTCAACAGTTCTTAAGTAGTTCCAACTCGGTTATAAAACAAGCTTGAAGTCTGTCCATAATAAGGTCCCCAACTGCCTTGAAAAGTGTGCTAACATTTCTCTTGATGTTAGTTCCAAGATTAGGAATTACTGCATGAAGCTATGCATCAATCCTTTTAAATCTTCAATATCAATAGGCTGAATATCTCTTCTTTAAAATGATCACACAACAACTCTAAATCTGTCGTTGAAATGCATGCCTCAAGGATGTCCTTTAATCAGTCCATAAGGGTGTTTTCAAGGCTCTCCTTCAGATTTGTCCATTAATACTAGTACACAAGTAGGTATGCATTTGTACATTAGGTGAAGAAATTCTGCCCCATAATCACTGCTTAGTGTACTTAGTCTGATCTCAGGTTTCTTTGAATCACAAACATTGCTTGTCATTGAAACCAGTTTGTTGGAAACTTGGAAGTGAGGACTAGCATTATCAAATTCTCCACTTTAATGAATGCTTCTTGAGACTTCAAAATATGTAGACATGCAATTCCTTTCTCACTTTGCTTTTGTTTTCTTAGTTTATTTTTCTATTATTTTTAAGGCACAAAAATAAGGACATAAGTCCATACAAGTAACGTACAAGGAAACCCCACATGGAGCAAAACTATCCATAGTATTTTTGTATCTACTTCTATGGAAAACATAATTTCTTTTGAAGCAAATGAAAACAAAACATATGTATATTTGATTTGTGGATGATGTATTGTGTAGTGAGTTGGAGATTTGTTAATTAGATGGAGTAAAATATTTGGTTTGGACAGAGTTTCTATGTTTTTTAATCTCTTGTTTTGATCACCTTTTGATCTTCTGCAGGTACGTTGAAGCCGACTCTTAAATTTGGGGAGGGATATTTCAATAAGCCACTAACAATACATTTTGTTTTAAGGTGTTTCATCCCGATAGTAAGATTTCTTCATCCTTCTTAGAGATTTTAATTGAAAGTGCATACCTTGCTTCCTAGCTCTTTGTTTTATTAATGAACTAATATGCACGTGTAAATTTGAATATTTTTTTTTTCATTTATTTATGGATGCACTCACCTCATTTAGTAGCCATTTTATATCACATTTTTTGAAAAAATTATAATAATTTTATTCATTTCTTAACCAACTAAAAGGTACACATGGATGGAAATGCATATTGATCCAAGTGATGTTGTGGACTTCACAATTTTTATCGGTGAAGAGAATTGTGCCCTTGGCACAGTCCAATGTCAAAAAGGTTGTACATATGCTGATATCCATTGTGAAATTGTGGACGATGGAATCATTGAATATCCTTTTTATTTTATTGTCCCAATTAGAATTCCTTTAAATACAAAGCAAGGGAAAAAATGAAATCAACAACAACAATTGTAGGTATTAAGAGTAAAGTAGGCACATTGGTTGTTGAAACATTGCAATCACATGTAATGGAAGGAACAACAATCTCTGAATACATTGAAGGGAATGTGGAGGAACCTATGTATAAACAACCAAGAGTTGATCATGTGTCTGAGTCAATGGAACAAGTTGTAGTGGTTGATCCTAATGTATTGGCATCTTGGGAACACAATGTGAATAGTTTAATGGAAAAGTTTGTCAAGGAGAAGATAACAATCAAGGTATATTCAGAAAATGGAAAACCTAATATAAAGTTCCATTGTGAAATTTGTGGCATTGATTTGCATTGATTATGGAACGGGGGAAGTAACCTTGGCAGCGCGAACATTTTGTAAATTAAAAAACAATCATATGAAAACAAGTTCCCATCAACGTCACATTTCAATGTTGGGAATTGATGAAATTCCTTCATGTAACAGATAAAAATATACAATGATGTCCAGAGATCAACTTGAGATTGATCAAGCAATCAAAATTTTGCATGATTTTAACCAAAAGCAAGAACCTAATTTGTTCCAAGTGGTGGAAGCAACACTTGAAAACTATGAGGATAAGAAAAAAGTAAGAGTGGAATGTACACGATGCAATATATGGTTCTCTTTGGTGTTGACAAGTGGTAATATTGTCATTTCTCTAAATGAGCACATGAAATCAAAGAATCACACTACTACTATATAAGATGAGGATTCACATGATACAGTTGTGTTGAGGAGTGGAACAGTTGGGAGACCGAAGAATCCTACCATTGATAAGTCCCAACAAAGTTTGACTCTTGATCCCATCACTATCATCACTATTTCATAGGGTCTCTACAATTTCACAGGCTTCTACTTCAGGTGTGTTAATTACCCAAGTTTTAATTTTAATTTGAATTTGAATTTGCACATTACTTGATTTGTGATTACTTGTTAGTAGCAGTTAGTAGATCATTTTCCAATGAGTTTTTGCACCTTATTCTAGGACAATTGCCTCCCCTGATATTATAATGTGAGGGGTATTGGGATCCCTATCTTGATAGAAGCTGAGGGGAGAGATTGGACACAAAGGTTCTAATGGATGACCAATGTGGTGGAAAATTGTGGGCCATAGAGAAACATACTAGGATAACACTATGTTATTGTGGTACTGAATGTCGTATTAATGTTACATATGGACATATTCATTGCAAGAGGGTTTCTAAAACAGGAATCCCTTTTGATTCATTGACATGCAATTTTTTTAATTTGATACCTAATGTGATGAATTTTGGATGCGTTTATATTGTGAACCAAGGAGAAACATCAAAAGACATGGGATAGATACAAGGAAAGGGAGAAGGTTGGACCATTTGACTCAAACTGAACTCAAAATTGTTGCAAGAGACACAAATGCTACACATAGATTAACAATGCGGTCTCTTTGGTGGGAGAGGAAAAAGGTTGCTACACTGTCTATTAGAATGAGGTCTCTAAGGGAAAAGTTGTTCGAATCTGCAGGAAGGAAGGATGTGTTCAATTTTTGCAAGGATGTGTGTGAGGCTCATAAGCAAGGAAAATTACTAGGTAAAGATGCAGTTTGGGAATTTGTTCAAGATATATTTCAGAACCTAGTTCGTTCAAAGTCAGGGAGAATGTATAGTGAATCCACTAAATAAATTTATGAGATGATTAAGTTATGGGGAGGTCCTAGATTACATAGCTTTGATAGCTTGAATCTGGATGGCCCTTCGATATCTATGACTTTAATGCAAGTTAGAAAATCATTGACATATATCCCAGGGGATCAAGAGTACATTTTGAGGCAATCAGAAAAGTTTATGCTTCCTATAAATCCAAACATGGTATAGAGGGCCCAATTCCCATATGCCTTGTTGAACATGAAATTGTTGTGAAAAAATATATTAGGTGGGTAACAAAAAGTGATACATTGGTGGGTTTTTGTGGTAAGAAAGAAGAACATAAGTGCCAATCACATTTCTTGGTGAGAAATGGTGAGGGCGTTGCAGGCTATGATATTATTGCGTATGCATTCAATAATTGTGTGATTGGCCATTATGCATGTATTATAATTACAAACCCTTTACATGAGAATATTCCTCATTTGGTTGTGGTTGTTCTTCCAATGTGCACCAGGTTCGATGCAAATTTTGTCCATCGACAATGGGGAAATATAGAAGGCCTATGGAAGAAACATGTGGAACATTTTTTAGGACCTATTATTGATCATTCCTCGAGTGGGGATAGTAGGAGAAGATTGCTTATGTTGAAGGATTATTACTCAAGGACATGCATGAGATATCAAATACCCTGGGAAGGGTAGAGGCTATCTGGGTTGTATGATGGATTTAAAGTAACAAGACTTCATGACCAGGATTACATCCACAATGACAAAAATCCAGTAAATCCTTTGTTTAGTGGTTGATAAGATTCAATTGTTGGAGAAGAGTTGATTAGTTTTAACCATGTAAGAATGGTTTATAACACTTTTAAAGTGGATGACCAAAAGATTAAAATTGAGGATATAGAGAGGATTGATTGCCAAAACTGGGGCTCAACGCAATGCATTGCTTCAAGGAATGTACAGAGGTGATTGAAGTAAATGAGAAGTACAAGTGGAAGGATTGACAGGACATTGGGTACATAGACCTATCTAGCAATCGTTGCTGACTATACTGATATTGTTTTGTCTCCTAGTTTGACTCTTTGGGAAAGAGAGTGAAATTATTGTAGAGTCCATCATTTCTTCACATTATGGCTATGTTGGGCCAGTAAGAAATAAAATACCAATTTCAACATTAATTTCATTAGCAGAGAGGCATATCAAGATGTGAAAATTTCTTGCCACTTTGCGGTTTTGTTGATGAGATTATATCGTGATAAATACTCTAACTTGCTGTGTGCATTGCACCTGACTGAGTCAAATGTATGTGAGAACTTCTTTAGCAAAGTCGATGGCATGGTTGGAGTAGAGAGGGAATATTATTTCACTAACTTAATTCATGCTATTGGAACCCTGAATAGAGTTGTTGAAGAAGAATCGACTCCCTAAGGGCTTCGTATCAAGAAATCTCATAAGAAACAAATGAGTATCTAGAATAAATTGCATCAACAAAAAGTAGAGGAAGGTAATGTATTATCACAATATGATTCAATACTCATAGATAATAAAATTACATAATCTCTCAAGATAGGATTGGGAGATGCACAAGGAATTTTTACTAGGTCTTGTCATGCAACTAGAAGACACACAGAATATTCTCAGTGGTTTAAACCATGGATAGAGGATCGTACTTATCCAAAATTTGAAGCTGTGGACAAAGTAGTTGATAATTCTCCATCGGATGATTCCAGATCCATATTCCAATCTTTGTTTGTTATGGTACTCAATGATAGTGAATTGAAAACGATGGAAAGTGAGTGGAGGCACAATTTGGATGGAATTTTAAATTTCGTTGATGAAAATGTAAACATAACTACCAAACCAGTGGTGGAGATCAATGGAAAGGACATGTACACATATTATTTGGTTAGTCAATTGAATGGAAATCTAACATTATCAAAAGATAGATTGACTAAAGTGAGGAATGGAGTATACTTCAAGCGAGATGAGAGGCCCCCCCAAAAGGGTGTAGCAATTGGTTTTGGAATTGGATCAGATTGTGCAATGTTGTTTGAGAGCGAGGCTATCGTTGTAGCTGAACGCACTACAAGAAAAGGTGTATATGAAAGTACAAAACATGATGCTTCTTGTGGGACTTGGTCCATTGGAAGAGTTCAAAGAATAAGAAAGAATGAAGGTAATAGGGTGTTTGATTACCATAATGACATTGATCTGTTGGATAGGCCTGGAGGTGTTGAGATTCAATGTTATTGGTATAATAGAATAAAGGGGAAACACATGTACAAGTATGATTCGATAGATCATCTATTCATACAACTTGAATATGTTATAGCAACAATAAACCTATCATACAGTATCAAGAATGACACATACAAGTTAGAAGAAAGTGACCACATAATTTATGAGGATTTCATTAAAAATTTAAATAGGGTGAAAATTTCAAAACATTCTAAGTTCTCTTATCTTTTCTACTACTATATTACAACTTATTTATAAAGTATTTTTTTTGTATTATCACTTATTTGTTTATATCAATTTCATACTCATTTTATACTCGTTGGCTTCAGGTGCGATGAATGGTTCGGATGGTGAATGGTTGAGATAACTCAATGTGAATTTATCGATCGCCAAATATTTATTTATGCTTTATTGAAGCATGGTTATTGAACTTTTGTACAATAAATAAAAAATGGGGACTTGTACGATTGGATCGTAAACTAGATGGATCTTCCTCTTTTTTTTTGTTCAAATTTTGGTGGCCATGCTCATATTAGTGCTTTTATCATTGGTTAGTTAAACAATTATATTTAATATTACTTTTAAAAGGATGAAACAAGTTTTCATATGTCAAATGTTGGTGCCCATGCCCATGTTAGAGTTTTCATATACTTTATTTTGCTAGTTCAATACTTAAATTGAATATTACTTAATGTGTGTTTCTTGAAATGTGTTTTCTAAATGTTTTGTATGTACATTTCTTCATGAAACAACATATTTGATTTGACATTTGGATCCATTTAAAATAACATATGTTTTCAATGTATTTTTCTTATCTCAACAAGAACTATTAGTTCCATTACTCTAAGTTTAGGTTAAGTAGTAAAAATAATTTTTAGTTTATCCATACCTCTTGTTTTTTATGCCAATATGAGGCTTCCTAGTAATACTAAGTTTCATTCTTATAAATTGGTAACAACTACGCCAATATTTATGCGAAAATTGTAGAAGGATTTTACTATTGCAGCTTGCAGAACTTTGTGCAAAAAAGGTCACTTCCTACTATGCTAAATGGTTTGCATGCCACTTCAAAATGTAAAGAGTACTTGAGTGCACCTTCTTGACTGTACATGATGCTTCATGCTTCATGGTGTTCATGTTATCTTTGTGCATATTATTCAATGTATGAGAATTAAAAGAATTGATTGGCAGCCCAATATCTGTGTTGTAAATGTTTAAATTTTGTTTGAGTGGGATTTAGATATATGTTATTCTAGTGGTATAACTGTCGAAGCAAGTGTTGTTATGGAGATAAAATTCCTATGGATTTGGGGGTACCAGAACAGACAGCTTGACACCAGAAATCAATCTTTCCCAATATGCAAGAGAAACCAAACATATAACACTAAGGGATACTGAATCGTAACTTGTTCCAGGCGGTTGAAGTAGATCCTCGTTGAGCTTTTCCAATTCACACTTGCATTAGCGATTCTCTCTCAAGAACAACAAATAAGAAAAGCATGCTCTATAATAATGTGTTAGACCCACTCTATCATATATATTCAACAATGTATAAGAAATCAAATACATCCATGGAAACGATATTCATATTCAAATGCACATTATTGGACAAGAAAATATATTTCTATTAATAAAATCAGAGATTACAAGGGTGACAACCTCTGTCGGCACGTCCATGAACCGAAGAAACTGATTCCTCCACATGGGCCTCCACCACCTCATTCCTCGATCTCTCGATAGCAAGCTCACAAAGTAAAGGCAAGCTTGGGAAGAAAACAAAGTGCTCCAAAGGGACAAAGGGATGCAGACTCAAGTATAAGAAAAATGTGGCAACAATGGACTATAGTTTCTTTGCTCTTCTATTCCTCTCTTTCAATGTATTGAAGGAGTTCCTTATATAGAACTCCAAAAGGGTAATGGAGGGTCGAATCCGAGCGATCTCAAGGCATGTGGAAGGCCAAGAGCCGGCATATTCGAAATCATATGAGGAAAACTCCAAAAGTTTTGGACTTATTCACACATCCCGATGTATGTGGGTTTGAGGTCAAAAGTCGTGTGTACACCTGAGGATGGGTTTAAAAGTCGCATACAGAAATAAACAGGGGTTTTTTAGGGATGATCTTGGAACATCAAAGGATAATATAATTCCATGGGATCTAAAGAGTCTGCAGAGGGACAGGGAAGGCCATAAATATGTGATCAACCATGTATGGTAAAATCAGCTATTACAGATGCCCCCTAATGTGTGAGGTCAGAGGGGTAACAAGATGGCCAAAATACATTATAAAATCCATCCCAGAAGTGGAGTAATGAAGACATAGGTGTAAGAACCATCCATCCAGCCATCCATCAGTACAATACAATGATAAATATCTACATGTGACTGAAAATACATGGAGCAATCCCAGATACATAAGAGTATAAAGGCCATGAATAGGCATGATATACAAAATGTGTCATGTGCGGTCATCACCACGTACAATATACAATATATCAGAATCTCCAAAGTGGATGAAGATATACAACGAATCAAGATCTCCATAGTGGATGAAGATATCTGATATACACTGGAATCAAATCACGAGAGCTGGTATCTCATGAACATTGGCACGATCATGGAGGTAGCACACATGGAATGCCACCAAGATGGAAGGTCTTCTACAAAAACCACTATGATTACATGTCCTACTATGAGAATAGAGGTCTCAAGTTCAAACATAGTAGTCCATCATCTGATTACCGGTCAGTGATGTATACCGTTAACAGACACGAGATGACCCACCGATAATGAAAATGGGAATCAAGGTACATAGTGCAATCTAACAAGTGTGAATAAATGTGTTGAGGTTGAACACTTGGAAGAATCCATCGATAAGGGGACATTGATGTATTCCCAAAACTGTCGATGGCGAGAGAACCTACCACTGATGACTGTAAGCCTCAAGGCACTCAAATGACTCTAGACTCCTATTCCAGAATAAATGATTTGATGTCAATGGAATGGAATCCACTCGAAGGAGGGCATTAAGGCATCCCCCATCAACCAACATGAGGTACTCAACAACGATGTATAACGTGGAAGAACTCAACAAACAAGATGTGCACGAACTAGTAACAGTATGTACTGGGAATGACTGACATGCAAAGTCAAGATAATTGAGGAATGGCTGACTCAAGCTTCAACTTCTTTCGAACAAGAGCATAAAGGAAAATTGTGACTGAAGGTAGGCAACATGGACTCGATATGCAAACTGGGACATCTATGTGACATAGGAGGCATCAACAGAGGCTCCATAGGGACTGGAAGCTTCACCATTCGATGGAGATAAACTCAGAGTAACGATTAAAGCTCCTAAATTCAAACCAATAACCCAACCAACGGATGTGATATATAGTGCTCTATTCGAAGGCGACACGACTCGACTGCTACCAAAGATAACATCTTTTCATGTCCGTATTTTTGGTTTTTTTTTGTGGACTTTTTCAGATATTTTGAAAATATTGAAAAAGAATAAAAGTGCTTTATAGTACAAATCTAGGAGGAGACGAGTGTCAGGGGACAAGAAAACTAGTTCCAAGCAGTGAAACATGCCTATGCTCAATGCAAGGATATATGTGTAGGATAAAAATACTTGGGGGAAGGTCTCCTCCCTGTAAAAGGGATGATCAAGCTGCAAAAGATATGTAAAAAGGCTCTACTTGGATAGAAACGAGACAAGCTCGGGATATATGGCTGATAACTCAAAGTCAGGGAGCCGACATAAAGCTCAATAAGGCAACCAAAACTTATGAAAATGAAATTACAACTTTATATATACAAGGGAGTCTCAGGGAATGGACAACATAAATTTTAAGAGGAGTATGAAGCTCTTTCTCAAGGACATGGCGAGACTAAAAAGGGGCTCCCACGACCTAAAGGAGGAATGCCATCATGGGCACCAAATGCAATATAGGATCTAACTAGGGTACCCATGTATAGGAAATCTCTACCATTCACATAATGCCACTTCAAATAGTAGCATGAATTTTTCGTGACATCATGGAATGGGTTTGTACCTAAGGATAAGATGAAACGGTCATAAGGTCATGCACAATGCAGGCGGATGTGAAATCCCAACATATATCCAATTTTATACATGATACCTGTAATAAGCACGAACGGATCAAAGTCTCAGTCAAACCACGCTCAAACTGGGCTCCTACAACGTCATATTAGTCCAAACGGTCCAAAATGGTCAGAAACGGTAAAAAAACTATGGGAAATGGGTAAAAATTTCAAAATGTTTTCTAAAAAATAGTGAAAAAATAAATTTTTTCATACCATTTGAAAATTCACCCACCATAGTGCTTTTGTATCCAAAACTTCAAGAGCTGATTCTGGGACCATCGTCCAATGAAATCACTCCACGTTTGGTCCAGGTAATTACCCATGCCTTCCTCTTTCACTTTCATGCAAATTTTTTTAATTTTAGAGGTCAATTTTTTTATTTAGGCCATCCCAAATAGTGTGTTTCATCCCATGTGGAAATCATGTCTTTTTCCGCGTATAGGGATTCGTATACGCAGAAAAGACCACGATACACGCGTACATACCTGGTTGTTTTGAAAACAGTCGCGTACAGGGCCGCAAATATGGTTTTCAAAGGAAAACACTGATGAAACTTGGAAATGTTTGTGCAAGATGGTGTTATAATGGAGAGAGAGGGAAGATGGTGATGTTGAAGAGGTTGTGCAGGCAGATCTAATGGCTCAACAAGCGCTAAGGGCTTGTGGGTTATACAAATTTTGGCGCCTTGGAAGCTTGAGGGCTAAGCCAAGGCTACTCCAACTACTAGTGGATTACTGGGATCTAGACTCTGAGACCTTTCAGTTGGATGGCATGTCACTCATCCTGGAGGTTGAGGACATATACTTTATCACAGGTTTTTCCCGTTGAGGGGAGGTGGTGAACCTTCAATCCCGTGGGCCAGGAGGCAGGTTTACTATAGAGGAGTACATAGTTGTGTATTGCCTTCCCAATATAGAGAAGGTTGGGAGTCAAATCCTGACAAACTCAGTCCAGAACCTGGGGATGAAAGCCATACTATTGGCATTGGGCAGGATTGTAGGTTTAGCATCACTCCCCCAAGCCTCAAGGCCAAAGATTTTATGTGTCGTAGAGTGCATGCGACCTGCGATATATGACTGGAGTACCTTGCAGCTAAGCAAAATGAAGCAACAACTTAGTGAATGCAAGATTGGCATGGTATGAAACTTTGGGTTCGGAAACATACCAAGTGCATTGTTTTTCGAGTGGGTTCCAGCGCTAAGCCCTCGAGTTGAAATTGCTCCTCATGGAGTTAGGGATCCCACTCAGCTGCGTCAGGTCAATGTCATGCAGAGATTGGGAGGGGGAAGGGTGGCTAACCCCTATCTAGCAGACTTCTTCCTATGGTGGCGGAGACATATCATCACCATAGATGACTATCCCTATGCAGGGATCAAATTTTGTGGAGATCCAAACATGCCCTTACCACCAAGATCACCATATGGAGACATAGGTAATGAACCCCAACTCACTTTTGTTTCTGAGTTATTAATTTTTTTTGTATTTTTTGTAATAAATGAGATATGAAAGCAATAAATGACTCTACAACCCCCAGACCCTGCAACCACTCGCAAACAACGGCCAAGCAAGGCACCAAGGTAAAAGAGACCTAATGCACTAATCTTAAAACAAAAAATGGATAAATGGATGACAAGAACAAAGCTTAAAAAATAAACTAAAAGAAGTCTCTGGTAAAAAAAAGGGTGTATACAGACACCAGAAGCATCCAAGAAAACTTGGAAATCATTAGAACTCACCCAATAACACTTAATCCTCCACCTAAGGCTGAAAATCAAAGCATACACGACTGTTCTCGGTAAAAGAGCATACATACACGACTATTCGGGGAAAACTCGCTAGTATACGTGACTATGAATATAAAACCCACGTATAGGAATAAAAAGGGACAAAAATAGGGCAAACAGACAAGCTAAGATCAAATTTACTTCTCTAGGACCCTACTGGGAAAGCATGCGCCTAGACCCGACACAGAAACAAAGAAATCAAGAGCAATTCAAGTACATTGAATACCAAAAACCCCAAAGAGAAACAAATAGGAACCTCCCTAATGGAGTTGCCAATTCTGTTATGGAGAGAAACTTTCTATGGATTTGGGGGTACCACAATAGACAACTTAACACCAGAAATCAATCTTTCCCAATATGCAAAAGAAACCAAACATCTAACACAAGGGATACTGAATCGTACCTTTTTCCGGATGGTTGAAGTAGATCCCCGTTGAGCTTTTCCAATTCACGCTTGCATTAACAATTCACTCTCAACAACAACAAACAAGACAAGCATGCTCTATAATAATGTGTTAGACCTAATCTAGCATATATATTCAACAATGTATAAGAAATCAAATACATCCATGGAAACAATATTCATATTCAAATGCACATCATTAGACAGGAAAATACATTTCTATTAATAAAATCAGATATTACAAGAGTGGCAACCTCTGTTAACACGTCCACGAACCGGAGAAATCGAGTCCTCCACCTGGGCCTCCACCACCTCAATCCTCCATCTCTCGATAGAAATCTCACAAAGAAAAGGAAATCTTGGGAAGAACACAAATTGCTCCAAAGGGACAAAGGGATGAAGAATCAAGTATAAGCAAACTGTGGTAACAATGGACTACATTTTCTTTTCTCTTATATTCCTCTCTTTCAATGTATCCAAGAGGGAAATGGAGGGTCGAATTCGAGCGATATCAAGGCATATGGAAGGCCAAGAGTCAGGATCTTCGGACTCATAGGAGGAAAGCTCCAAAAATGTTTGGAATTACGCACGCATCTCAATGTACGCAAGTTTGAGGTAAAAATTTGGGTGTACACGCGAGTATGGGTTTAAAAGTCGCGTACAACAATAAACAGGGGTTTTTTAGGGATGATCTTGGAACATCAAAGGATAATATAAGTCCATGGGGTCTAAAGAGTCTGCAAAGGGATAGGGAAGGCCATAAATATGTGATCGACCATGTGTGGTAAAATCAACTATAACAATTTTTTTTTGAATAATGCAAGCAATGAACAAACTTGTGACCAGTTTAACTAGAGGATCAGTTCGTTCACCTTTAGCTCAATTCCTTTTGATCCATTACACCAGTGAGGTTGTATGTATCTCCTTTTCAATACACCTGAGTTTGAATAGTAGGTAAATGATAGTAATATAATGTATGAGCTATAATATTTCTAATAGTCATTTACTTCTTAATAAGGTTATACGAGAATCGGTTTTAAATGCACAGTAGATGATCGCCCTTTCTATGACTACCTGGAGGGTTGTTTGCGGCACACCAGAAATGGTTATACTTGAAGCTACAAGAGATATAACAAAGTTGAGTGGAGTGACCAGTCGATATTTGACTCCAGCTATTACTATATTGAAGCTATTTTTAAGCTCATCAAATCCGAAACTTTTATATATTGGGTGTAATAGGTTTTTCGGAAGCTTGTTTGAGCCCAAGGTTTGTTCGGTGATAATGGAGGATAAAAAGGGTTTCTAACGAGGGTTTCAAGAACCCACACAGCTCGTGGATCTCCCCTACATTGGGTAGTGGGGGCATCCTCTCCATTGGAATCAAGTGAATGACAATGGGGGATTCCAAAGCAGGGGATACCAAACCCTCCCAAAAGGATTCGATTACAAGCAACTCCAGGAGGGATCCACAACTATTGGGCACGAAAAACACAAACAGGAAATGCAAAGAGGGAATCAAGCAAGATCAAGGAATGGAAACAATGAACAACAAAGGAATATGCATAGCAAAAGCTAAAGATGTTCCCACTCTACAAATACAGGCAGAAGGTTTCATATCGCACCTACAACACATGAGAGATCACACTCTCATTGGAAAATTTGTTGGGATTTGGCCCTCAGAGAAAGCACTACTGTTGTGGATAAATGTCACATGGAAACCACTGGGGAGTTATGGCCTACACCTTGGTGCAAAATGATTCTTCACGATTGTATTCTTGAAACTTGAGGATAGAAATAAGATATTTTAAGGAGGACCCTACTTCTTCAACTCTGGCGGGCTCTTCTTAAAGCAATGGAAGGAGAAGTTCATCCAAAACAAAGTGGATCAGACTTATGTCTCAATATAGATCAGAATTTACTCCCTTCCATCCTAATAGTGGCATGAGAGCATACTGGAATCCTTGGGGAACACAATAGGAGAATTTGTAAAAATAGCGGATTATATGAGAAGCATGAGGTATACATCATATGCACACATATACTTTTACATGAATATAAAAAAGGATATACCGAAAGGAATAAATCTAAGCTGGGAGGATGAATACTGTTTTCAATCTCTATACTACAAGAACATACCATTTAGATGTCGAAGATTCCATGAGAATGTCCATCTGTTCAGAGACTGTCCTGAAAAAAACCCTACGAGTCTGCAAAAGGGAAAGGAGGTGAAGTGTTAGATTTTTATATTTTAATCAATATGATCTAGGATCTTTTCTAAGAGAATAACATGCACAACAATAATCACAAGAGACAAGAGACACAAAGAGTTTTCTTCGGGGAAACCATAAAGGATAAAACTTCGCAACTTCTTGAGAGATTGAATGAGCACCAATGGCAACAGTAAAACCCAAATACATAAAGATGGTCTCCGATAGTTGTTCTCTCTCTCACTTGTGAGAGCTCCTCTTATCTCACTCATGTGCTATAGTTGAGTGAGTGTGTATAAAATAGAGAGTCTCGCTCTCTATTTATACTAGTTTACCACTTAACAATTACTCACCAGGGACGACTTCTCTAGGAGATTCTAATAACCCTAGTACCCCTCAACTGTGGGGACTATTTCCCCGAATTACAACGGAGTTTTAACCTCAATGACTTTACATGAATTTATTATAATAATTATTCTCCCGATAGGAACATCAGGGTACAATGAAATACAACATAAGATATACAAGTGAATACATTCCGAAGTTACGAATACATCAACACTCCCTCTTAACTAAGAAGGTATTCTCTTGACACAATTCATCAACACAAGTCTTCGTCACTAGAACATCATCAAAGATGGATCATCATCACTAGATCATCTTCACTGCTCCTGCTTGTTGGGCCCAGAAATGACCCTTTTTTGACCACCCTTACCTACCTCTTTTTGCCTCATCCTACTCTATTATGTATACTAAATAGATGTTTTTCCTTCACTCAGTCCCTCAATTCATACATGTATGGTTAACCATTGTCTTATTTTATTAATGCTTAGGGTTGTTGTAATCAGGGCTTTACATCTTAAATTATGATAGCATATGGTGGTTTTATAAAGATAATTCGAGATGTAAAGGATACAGGTGTAGCGGGCCGAACATGCCAAGAGAGGGATGAACATTCATTGCTGAGATGATCGCTCCATTCCATCGTTTCCCAAAGAACGTGGTCCAAGGGTACTATTCCACGTGAGCTGTACAAAGGTAGTTGCAACATGCTGCAACAGATTCGGAGGAAATAGTGCGCCGCTGCTCAAAAATAGCCACAATCCATGGAGTATCTTCTCAATTGATCTTGATCATTATTTCTAGCTCGAGTAATAGCCTTCCTATATATTTTGCTCTCATCTTGCCACAACTGTAACAACTTATCGTAATTAGGGAAGCCTGAAGATCAAAGATATTCATGGCTACCCGATAATAGTGGGAAGATGTTATGATTGTAATTGTATAAATACTGGGAACTATTCTGAGCCAAGGGTTGAAAAATTAATCAAATTGTTGTATCAACTGTGACTGAGGTTGTGTGCTCATCTTCCATTTTAATACAAGGAGTTTGATTCTTCAAATCACGGCGTTCTAATGTGTGTTACTTCCAGCATCTATGTGTGAAGGTTGGTCCCGCCCTCCCACAGGGATTGCTGAGTTAATTAGGTATTTTACTTATTTTATTATGTGGTTGGATTTTGTGATAATTTCCTTTATTTACAGTGAGCTGTAACAGTCATCAATTTGTTGTGTGTCAATTGAATAATCAGTAATTGCATCTTCTGTAAACTGCAGTGGTGTGGTGTGCCAGTCGACTGTATAGGTTAACTTTCTTTTATGCAACTGTGTGATAGCTGTGACAGCCCTGTTCATCCCTAGTTCTTTCAATCACTATTTTCTTTAGATCTTTGCCATTTGTTTCTTCACATTTATAATTGCAGAATTTAATTCCTATACTTTGAATTTCTATAATAAGATGAATTCATATAGTTGAGATGGATCTTTAGATGGTTTGGTAATTAAGGATTTAACTTTCTACAAAATTAATCTAGATGTTATTTCCTGAATCTTTTAATTCTAGATTAAGGATCGTAAGAAGGTACTTGTGATTGCATTCTTAAGAACGTAAACTAGATTAAGTAGATTATGGGATGAGTCCGGCTGAACAGGAAAGTAGGGTCATTCATTTACAGCATCAGCTACTTAGTGTTTAAGGCATATACAATGCACATTATCCTTGAAATAAGAGACTTCCTTGGGTTGACAATTTATATTGAACACTCTGTATGTTGGCTTTAATTAACTTGCATATAGGATGCCCAACACCGCTATCTCGAGCAAATGGTGTTATCTCTTCAATTCTACTCATCATAGGATGTTCTAAACAGCCAACCCTTTTTCATGTTGGTTGTAAGCCTAGCCTCCATGTAGGTATTTGTCTTCTTCTGCACTTACATCTGACCATGGGAGGAACCAATCCTCTCTCCATGTCAGAAAGGTGCAATACTTACATCTGACCATGGAAGGAACTAATCCTCTCACCATGTCAGAAAGGCCTAGCACTCACATCTGACCATGGCAAGCCCATCCTTCCACCATGTCAGAAAGGCATAGCACTTACATCTGACCATGGGAGGCCCAACCTGCCACTATGTTATAAAGGCTCAGCACTCACATCTGACCATGGGACGCCAAACGTCCCATGATGTCAAAAAGGTGCAACACTTACATCTGACCATGGGAGGCCTAGCCTGCCACCATGTCAAAAAGTATCAACACTCACATTTGACCATGGGATTCCCATGCTGCCACCATGTCAGAAAGGTGCATCACTTACATCTGACCATGGGAGGCCCAACTTGCCACCATGTCAGAAAGGATCAGCACTCACATTTGACCATGGGAGGACCAACCTGCCATCATGTCAGAAAGGTGAAACACTTACATCTGACCATGGGAGGCCCAGCCTGCCACCATGTCAGAAAGGCTCATGGAATCATCACCTCCTCTTGGAAGTAACCTTGATCTTGAGAACACCAAGCTTCTCCCTGAAGCACTCAAACTTCAGTATGGCTAATGGCTTGGTCAACACATCGGCTATCTGCTCATCCATCGCAACATACTAGAGATGTTTGCTCCTCTCTACACCATATCCCTGATATAGTGATATTTGATCTCAATATGCTTCGACTTGTCATGGAACACTGGGGTCTCTGACAACTTCACACAACTCTGGTTGTCACAATGTATACAAGTAATATCCAACTGGAGATAAAACAAATCATATAGTAGCTTTCTCAGGCACACTGCCTCACAACTGACCGAATAATTGGTGACATACTCTTCTTCGGATGTACTCAGTGCCATGCAAGACTACTTCCTGATAAAACCAAGAGATCACACATGATCCCATACTGAAGCAACACCCCAAAGTTCTCTTCCTATCAATGGTATTGCATGCCCAATCTAAATCCACATAACCTTCCAGGTTAATCTTTTTATTCGCCTCATACTTGAGCCCATAATCAATTGTGCCCTTCAAGTACCTCAGAATATGCTTTGCAACAATTAGGTGAACATGTATTGGATCCGTCAAGAACTGGCTCAATGTGTTCACAGAAAATAAAATATCTGGTCTCGTATTCATCAGTTACATCAAAGACCCAGTCATCTGACGATACATCGTAGCATCAACTGAATCTGATGAAGCATCACTCAATAGCTTCAGGTTCAATGCCATAGGAGTGGTCATGGCCTTGCAGTCCATCATCTTAAACCTCTTCAGGATCTCTACTACATACTTCCCGTGTCCCAGGGAGATTCCATTTTCATTCTGCCACACCTCCATGCCTAGAATGTAGTGCATCATACCCAAGTCTTTCATCTCGAACTCGACAGCAAGATTCCTCTTGGTGGTAGCAATAAACCCATCCTCACCTGTTACAAACAGGTCATCCACATATAGTAGGAGTATTGCAGGGTTCCCTTCCTGAACCTTATAGTAAAGGTTGGAATCTACTTTACTCTTGGTAAATCCTAAGCTAGTCAGGAAGCTGTCAATTCTGTCGTACCATGTCCTGGGTGCCTGTTTCAAACCGTACAGGGCCCTCTTCAATTTTCACACATGAATCTCCCGGTATGTGTCTCAAAACCGAGTGTTTGCTCCACATACACTTCCTCTTATACTACACTATTCAAGAAAGCAGTCTTGACATCCATCTGGTGTATTTTCCATTTCATTACTGCAGCCAGAGCAAGTAATGATCTGATGGAAGTGTATCTGGCTACAGGTACAAAATTCTCCTCATAATCTATCCCTTCTTTCTGGGAGCAGCCACGTGCCACAAATCTTGCTTTATATTTCTCTATGCTGCCATCTGCAACATGCTTGATCTTGTAGATCCACTTGGAAGTCACAACAGACTTCCCCTCTGGTCTTGGGACAACATGCCAGACATCATTATTCATTATCAACCGGTACTCCTCGATCATAGCATCCTTAAATTATTTCTTTTCTACCGCTTCTTCATAGTTGGAAGGTTCTTTATCAATGATGTCACATAATAGGGCTACATAATTGGAGTAGGACCTAGTTCTCTTCCTTTCTCTGTGCATTTCTTCTGGAGCCCCATATCTTTCTTCATCTTGGATAGCCTCTCATACCCATGCATGTTTCCTTTTGTAAGGATTCTTCTCTTGGGGTGGATCTACAGGATCCCGAGGTTCTTCTATTTCTCGATCTTCTTCTGGAGTTGCTTCGTTCATAGTTGTATCACGGATCCTAGGTACTTCTATTTCTTCATGTTCTGTAATAGGTCTTTTTATGGATTTGTTGTAAGTTGAGTCTTCGTCAAATGTCACATCTCTGCTAATGTCGATCTTCTTGAATCCTGGGAAGTATATTCTGTAAGCCTTCAAGCTTTCACTATATCCCACAAATATACCCTTCTTTCCTGAAGGATCTAACTTTGTCCTCTTTTCTTTCGGAATGTGTATGTACACTGGACAACCAAATATTCTGAGATGAATGACTTCTAGTTTCTTTCCGGAGAATACTTCTTCAGGTGTCTTGTTCTCAAGTACTCTATGTGGAGTACGGTTCTGTACATACACTGTTGTCTTGGCAGCTTCTGCCCATAGATGCATGGGAAGATCTTGATCATGAAGCATTTCCCTTGATGCTTCCATAATCATTCTATTCTTCCTTTCTACAATCTCGTTCTGTTGTGGATTATATGGAGTGTTCAAATCCCTCTTAATCCCTGAATCTTTGCATAATTCCTTCAATTCATCTGATGTGAATTCCCCACCATTGTCTGAATGAAAGGTCTTGATTTTCTTCTCTGTGTGGTTCTCGATCAAGGCTTTGAATTCCTTGAACTTACTGAACACTTCATCTTTTCTTTTCAATAAATATATCCATGTATTCCTAGAAAAATCATCAATAAAAGAAACATAATATACATACCCACTTAATGAACTGAATGACATCGTACCGCATACATCAGAGTGGATGATTTCCAAGATTCCTTTTGCCTTGCTCTCACTGCTTGGAAATGTCTTCTTTGTGTTCTTTCCTTTCACACATACTTTGCAAACACCTTCATGTTTTTCCTCTATTTTTGGAATACCTTCAACAACTTTGCTTGCAAGTGGTAGTGCCTTGTAGTGCACATGTGCAAGCCTTATGTGCCAAATTTCACTTGGCTCTATTGAGTCATGGACCAAAGCTTGTTCTGGTTGGACCTTTAATTTGTATAATCCTCCCTCTTGCTCTCCAATCACTACTGCATCATCTATAGTCTTTCCCTTTGGCCACATAAGGACTTGGCCATCTGTAAACGCAACCCTCATACCTTTTGCATCCAATGCAAATATGGAGAGAAGATTCTTCTTTAGTCTTGGTACAAATAGAACATCCTTCATCTTCATAGATTTTACAAAGTCTAGCTTATAGGAGGATTCACCACTACCTTTTATGGGATACTGGTAGTCATCCCCAAGTTTTACTTTGTGGGGTGACTCATGTTCAGATAGTTCTACAAAGGATTATTTGAATCCCTTAATATGCTTGGAAGCCCCACTATCTATGAGCCAATCATTGCTTCCATGTGTAACAGTCCCCGTGAGGGCAGAAATCAAAACATATTCTTCATCACTTGAAGAATCTTCATTTTCTTCTTTGACTCTCTTCCTAAGAGGATCATCATCCTCTGCAGTGTGAGAATGATGTTTTCTTTTGATGTCTTTCTTCTTGTGAGATTCTCCCCTTATTTCTAGGACAATTTCTGGAAAAGTGTCCTTTCTCATCACAAGTAAAGCGTCTGAATTTAGATAGATATCTGCTATATCCTTTAGGGATATCTTTTTGGTGAGAATGCTTACCTATGGGATGATGGTGGTCCTTTATAAATTTCTTGGTGTGTGCTCTGAGAGCTTGATCTTTACTTACCGTCTTTTCTTCTCGAGCTACTATTCGAGCTTCTTCTTGTGTGCATTCCTCCCACAGCCTGCTGAAGGTGATTAACTTTCTTCTAGCACAAGTCCCTTGAATGAAGGAGTCCCATGACCTAGGGAGTCCATTCAAGGTGGTCATCACAATTTCTCCATTCTCTACTTCTTCTTCTACTGCTTTAAGATGTTCTTTGATTTGAGAAACCCTTGTAAAGTATGACTGGATGGTTTCTTCATTCTGGATCTTTACATTCTTCAACTGGTTCTCAAAGTCATCTTCCGATTTATATTCTTCCCTTCAAATATCTTGGTTAAGGATCCAAACATCTCTTTAGTTGTATTTAGGGAAGACACCTGTGGTATAATGTGATCCTTGATGGAATCAGCAATGATCCTTTTGGCCTTGACCAAGTTCTTCTTGTGTAAGGATTTAGCCTCGTCTCCCTCTGGAACTGGAACCTCTCCACTTATGTAGGTGTCCAATTCATTTTCTTCAAGGACCAGTGAGATCTTGTACTTCCATGCACAGAAGTTTTCAGCTCCTTCAAGATTTTCATCAATCTTGGTGTGATGATTATGATGAGAATCTCAAATGGAAATACAAAATATTTAGATCTTACCATTTTAAGATATCAAAATTGGATCTGGAACTGAACTTCTGCAGTGTTGGTTTTTTGGTTCATGGGAAAATTAGGGTTTGACTTTCCCAGAGCTCTACCCAACCAAAAACTTCGATCTTGATCTCTAAAATTCGATTTTGAGGAGGAGAGCAATCTTATGCTAGGATCACTCAAAAATTCCACTTCTGTGAAAATCCCTAATTTCCCACTGTAGTTGTAGGTTAAAAACTGAAAGTGCTCATAATCAGATTCTGCTTCGACAGAAAGATGCGCCCTTCAATGGAGAGTTAACCTAGCCTCCTTTTGCTGATGATCTATGGAGAGAGACCGAAAAAGTAGGAAGCCTTAGCTTCTGTAGCTGCATAGTGTCTGCTTCTCAGGTTAGATCTGATACCATGTTAGATTTTTATCTTTTAATAAATATGATCTAGGATGTTATCTGAGAGAATAATATGCACAACAATAATCACAAGAGACACAAAGAGTTTTCCTCATGGAAACCAGGAAAACCCTGCAACTTCCTAAGAGATAGAATGAGCACCAATGGCAAAAGTAAAACCCAAAGATAGAAATATGATCTCCGACAAGTGTTATCTCTCTCACGTATGTGAGCTCCTCTTCTCTCACTCATGAGCTACAGTTGAGTGAGTGTCTGTCAAATAGAGAGCCTCACTCTCTATTTATACTAGTTTCCCACTTGACAATTACTCACCAGGGTTGACTTCTCTAGGAGAGTCTAATAACCCTGGTACCCCTCAACTATGGGGATTATTGCCCTGACTTACAAAGGAGGGTTAACCTCAATGAATTTACATGAATTTATTATAATAATGATTCTCCCGATATGAACATCGGGGTACAATGAAATACAACATAAGATATATAAGTGAATACATTCTGAAGTTACAAATACATCAACATGAAGGATGCTGATGGCTTTCCTAAAGTTACAGGGAGAAAAAGAACCCCCAAACACAATCAAGGACCACAGGTAAATAAAAACCCCACTTCCTCTAACACTTTTGATGTCTTACAACAAGAGAACCTAGAGTTGGATCAAGGCATAGCTGAGCCACACACTGAAAGAAACAAGAAACAAGAAAGTGACAAAGGAAAAGACACTTCTCAGACAATGAACTTGGAGAGGGATACAGACATGGATCTGGTAGAAGATGACATGGAGAATATTTATCTAGGGGATCTAGATCTAGATGAGCTAGAAAAAGGCATTCAAGACCCATAAAAGGGGATTATCCCTTCTCAGTAAGTGGTTTTGCTCAAGGAAGCCATCATTAAAACTAGAAAATAAAAAATGATAGGAATAGGCACTGACAATTCGGGGTCCAAGATCCATGAAATCGTTAAAAAACAGGGAAAGGAAGACAAGGACAAAGAAGTAACCGACAACGCATGAAGGATATTGGGGAAAATTTGGTCGGTTCAGGGAAGCTCCCAACCATTGAGGTACCTTTCTCCATACCTCGCAAACCCCCCAATGAAGCTCATATCCTGGAACATCAGAGGATGTTGTGTACCTCACACGAAAATATTACTAAGAAGGAAAATTATGGTAGAAAAACCCACTGTGGTTTTTATACATGAAACCAAGTGCTCCGAAGATAATTTCAACTCTATGGCCAATTTTTTTGGAAAATTAGTAACTCTATAGCTATTGACACTTTAGGTGTTGCTGGAGGTCTGGGCATAATATGGAACCCGCTTAATATCAGTCTCACCAACTTCCTGGCCATGAGATTCACCATCTCTGCAGAATTTCACATTCTGGGAACTAGGTTCAAAGGCATAATAACCAATATGTATGGACCCTCTGCGTTGGCACCTAAACAAGCCTTTCTCAACTCTTTGCAAAACATGAACCACTTGGTGGGGCAAAAGCACTGTATACTTGAAGGATATTTTAACATCATTCGCACCCTGTAGGAGAAAAAGGGTGGTATTTGAACCCTTAGCTCCTCCAATGTCGATTTTGACAACCTAATCCATGACTTGGCCCTGGTAGACATCAATACAAACAATAGTTTGTACACTTACACTAACTAGCGATTTGGGGATCGACATATTGCCTCCAGAATGGATCACTTCCTTATTTTGGAATCTATTCTAACAGGAGGGGCATATATTGCAGCTCATGTCCTACCTATGATAGGCTCCGATCATTGGCCCATAGTTCTTCATTGGCATAGACAAGGAGATCATTTGAGAAGGCCCTTCGATTTCAAAAAAAATTAGCTTTCCTGTCCCAACTTCTAGCCCCTAATCCAATGGTGGAATGATTTCCATCCTCCAGAAGGTACCCCAATGTAAAATTTTCAACAAAAACTAAAATATATGAAAGAGTGGGTTACATTTTGTAATAGAGAACACTTTGACAACATTCACATAGAGAAATCTCAACTTGAGAATTAACTAGCAGATCTCCAAAAAAACATCATGTGTGAGGGATACACTGATTCAATCAAATATGAAGAGAAAAAATTACAGAAGAGCTAGAGAGAAGAGAAAAAAAAAATCTAATGGAAATTCAAATCAAGAAACATCTGGCTCAAGGAGGGGGAAAGGAACTCTTCCTTCTTCCACAAAGCCACTATCCAACACATGCAAGCAATTAGAATTTTGCTTCTAAAAGCTTATAATTGCACCATTGTGGAAAACCATGAAGAGATCGAGAAAACTCTCATGAATCAATTCAAGCTCTTAATAAAGGAACCTCCTGTAGAAAGAAACACCAAGGTAGACAGAATCCTTGAGAACATCTCCACCTCGATGACACCGAAGCAAAATCAGCTTCTTCTTTGACCCATTGAGATGGAAGAGCTGGAGGAAGCAGTTAAGCAATTAGAAATTAACAAAACACGAGGTCCGAATTGTTTCACTACCAACTTATTTCATGCTTACTGGAACACCATCAAAGATGAGGTCTTGTATATCATGGAGGATTCAAGAAAAACCAAGAAAATCCTCAAATCCTTAAAGTTGAAATTCATATCCCTCATCCCCAAAGAAAATGGAGCAGACTCTCCAGGTAAATTTTGACCCATTGCTCTCTGTAATGTCATTTTCAATATTATCACCAAAACCATTGCTAATAGACTCAAGCCTCTGCTTCCTAGACTTGTCTCTAAAGAACAATCTGGTTATGTGGAGTCAAGACCAATATTAGATGGCATCATTCTCTCACATGAAATCATTCATTCTCTCAAAATCAACAAAAAACCAGGGATGCGCATCAAGCTTGATCTATCTAAAGCCTTTGACAAGCTCAATTGGATGTTCATGAAAAAATAATTTTGGCTTTTGGCTTTTTCCAATGTTGGGTCAACTGGATATTCACCCTAACCTTCACCTCCTTCTTATCCATCCCTGTTAATGGCACTCCTTCACATACTTTCCAGCCCTCTAGGGGTATCAGATATGGATACCTCCTCTCCCCATTTTTCTTTGTCCTTATAATGGAAGGCCTAGGATGCCTTCTCCAAGACAAAATTCTAAATCGTGATCTCAAAGGTCTAACCCCTCACGCAAGCCTGGAGCCCCAATCTCACCAACAATTTGTTGACGACACTATGCTTCTAGGAAAGGCCTTGGTGCAGGAAGCAAAAACCATCAAGAACTGTCTCCACACCTTCCTTACTGCCAGTGGTCTTGACATCAACAAAGAAAAACCCCAAATTTACTTCTTCAATACCTATCAAAACATGAAACATAACATCCTTCGCATCCTTGAATTCTCCAAGGGAAAAGTCCCTTCCAAATATCTTGGTGCACCCCTTTCTGACTCTTTAATTAGGAATGTCTCATGGAAAGATCTCGTGGATCGCATGAAACAAAAAATCTCTTGCTGGACCTTTCACTCTCTCAACCTCCCTAGTCGCCTGATCCTAGTCAAAGAATTTCTAAAAGCTATGTCACTCTATATGTTCTCCATATTGGATGCTGCTAATCGGTTCAAAAAAACCTTCGATCTTCGCAACGCACCTTCCTTTGGGGAGGCTCAGATGAGCATAAGAACTGGTCATTGGCTGCTTGGAATACACTTTGCTGGCCCAAGCTAGAAGGAGGTCTTGGACTCATATATCCCACCATCAAAAATCATATTGGAAATGCCAAGATTTGGTGGTGCTGGATCACTCACAACTCAGAACCCTCGGTGATTATTTGGAAATCCAAATATGATCCCTCCCATACCAAGTTGAATCTCATCAAATTCGATTATAATGTCAAAGGCTCACAAATTTGGAACTCAGCTCAGAGCAATCGCAACATAATACAAAATCTGAGCTTTTGGGAGATAAGAGATGACTAGGCAGTGGATTTATTCCAGGACTCTTGGAACCAACTAAGCCTGCTCAATGATGACCACAATCTTCCCATACTAAAAGAACAATTTCTACTCAAGAATATCTCCAAATTTAGTGACTTTTGGAGTGACGTCAATCCAAATGATCACTACAAGAGATGGAAATGCAGGGAATGGTGACAGAGCATCAGCCCCAATGAAGACCTTCATGTTTTTTTGGAGGATTTCCAAACTCATCAAATAAGGACAAGCCATGAAAATGAAAAAATATGATGGGGTTTCTCACAGTATGGAACCTACAACTTGAAAGAAGCAGTTGCTACTCTCACCAACACTACAAGGGATGACTAAGACAACAGATAGAAAAAGATCTAGAAATCAAACCTATGGCCTAATATTTCTACTTTTCTATGGATTCTCCTTCGCAGGTGCATTCTAACTGGAGGCAACCATCAAAATAGAGGATGCATAAGACCATATTGGTGTTGCCTTTGCAAAAAAATGGGGAGACTATATATCACCTTTTGGATGAATGGAAATTTTCATAAACAATCTGGAATGAAGGGGAAGGATATTTAGGAAAAGTTCCAGAAGAAAGGGGCATCCTGACCTCACCATATCTCAATGGCCTCACCAACCTTATAGTAGTTAGCTTCTTAATAGAATATGGGAATTTTTTTTAGGATTCACCATGTGATAAATATGGATAGAAAGGAATAACAAAACTTTTAATAACCAAATCAAAATGGTGGAGTAGGTCTGGGAGACTCTAAAAAACTAGCTTCTTGAAACTTCGAAGCTAAACATGTGGAATGACAAGGACCTCACCACTAATAGCAACGAAATGCAAATTCTTCAGGACTGGAACATCAAAACCATTCTAGCTTACATTGGGTAGGCTGTAAAGAATACGATCAGTGCAAGATCTCCCATCCAATGGACCTGCCCGCCCCCTAGAAACCTACAAACTGAACTTTGATGGCGCCCCCAAAGGCAATCTAGGTTCGGCAGGATTCGGTGGAGCTATACGAGACAAAGATGGGAAAATAAAAGGATCCTATTGGGGATCCATTGGAATATCCACCAAGAATACTACTGAATTGGAAGGACTGTTAGTTGGACTTGAATGGGTTATCAATCAAAACTAGCTCCCACTGATTCTGGAAGGGGACTCTCTCCTCATCATTAACATGGCTAGCAGATTGCAAGTCGGCTCTACTGAAAGCAATATATCCAAAAACTAGTGATTGGAGAGAAAAATTAAAGCTCTAAATGACATCCTTGAGAGACATCCAGTAGTCATCTTCCACCATGTTAAAAGGATGCCCAACAAATTGGTTGACTCCATTGCTAACAAGGGATTCCTAGTCAAATCCAACTTTCAATTCTTCCACTGGAATGACAACCCCATATAGGAAGACAAAGGAAAATGGCTCCAAATTTCTTCTCAAGACCATGGTATCTCGTATGCGGGTGGACATCACGTGGATGATGGAAGATAAGATAGTGGGAAGGTGCATGAGGGGATAACTGTCAACCCTTCCAGCACTCTCACGTATGCATAGGACATGTGCGGTACGTTGCAATGATCACCTGAGCGATAAGAGGGATGGGAGGCAACATGAAGGGGAGATCTCACATTACATCATGGATTATGATGGTACTTCAAGTCTAGTGGTCTTTGTATAGGTTAAGACCTTGCGCCATCCCCCGTCCATTTCGTTGCGTACCTGGTGCATTTATTATGGGGTAGTGCAATGGAGAACGAGCATCTATTTGAGTGATGAGTAGAGGGAGAGAATGACACTCAACATTCTTCAGTTTCTCTATGATAAGCATTGTTGCATCGGTTTGGTAAAATATTTGGTGAGAAAACTCAAGCAGGGTCAAGTGAGGAAGCTCAAGCGCCCTCATAGGTGAAGTCGCTCCACCAAGGTTCTTGGTTCGATGACCAGCTTGTCATCACAAAGAGAAGGTGGTGGGGAGGTGGAATGGGAGGATTTGTTTGACCAAGAAACATAGGAGCACATTCGCCAGTCCATTGCAGCGACAGAGAATGATATATTTTGGGAGTCCAGGGTCAGGTTCAACCATGATGTAGCCATGTCCAACTATTGGAGGCTAAAATTTATCCTCTCTCGCTCCATGAATGAAAGAGAGATCGTTGCATATCTGGTCAGGATCACTATTAGCACCTTTAAAGAGGATGCAGAGAAATGCTTAGTTCACATGAAAATATTTTTGCAACTGGAAGAGCCTCTGTTTTAACACAGTTTGAAGGGAAACAACGATGAAGGAGCCAACAATGCCAACGAGGATGAGGCAGAATTTTCCAAGAATTCTTAGTCTCTTCTCTTGCTCTGTTTTGTTTGGTCCTCTTATTTTTTATGTCTACTTTCATGTTCTCGGCTTGTAGAAGAGTGAAGCTGCCATTGTTCAGAGGCTGGGAAGCCCTCACACTCTTAAGACACTCTATCTGGTCAATTTTGTTTGTTTTCCTTTTTTGGCTACGGGACTATTGCTTGACTCCATGTTTTAGGAGTTAGAAGTATGTATGTATTCAGTTATGGTTTAAGAAGTAATAGAAAAGGGCCCTACTTACACAAAAAAAGGTTCATCAAATCCAGTTCTCCGGTTTGCAGATGTTCGTACACTTAAAAAGGTAGGGGTTTATTGTTCCAAAAATATTCAATATGGCTACATTTTGAGAGTTTGTTTTTCTCTACATCGAGATTAGAATGTATAGTTCACTAATTTTAATTTAGGATTTATTTTACCAAAATATGCAGCTTGGTCATATTCCTCTTTTATTTGTTTATTAGTTCTTAATGTCTCTTCTCCTTGAATGTAAAATGGATGATCAAGGTTCAGGTCATGTTTTTTGGGCATGCTACATTAAGTCTTCCCTTTCCATGAAAGAAATTTTGCTATTGGAATTATGACATGGATATTGCATTTGAGGTTTCATGTTGCATTCCCATACTTGGACCTAGAGTTCCATAATAGCTTATGTTGTAGCTTGCACAAATATCTTCTTACCATAGGTATAAATCATATATTGTTGTGCTAAGTACTATGCATATGCACTATTCTCGCAGTGGAAACTGTAAACCAATTTTAACACTAATGTCCTAGCACTGAGCAACTATGACCTAAGAAATAATCAACATTTTTTACAACTTCATTGTTCTCTGGTTTTGTTGCTAGATTCTTCAACTATTTTATGGTACCATTTTGTTTTCTTCTGTGTTTCTCTACTACACTCTTCCTTCTTTTGGTTATGCTTCTTCGGTAGGTTCCTGTTTTCTAGGTTCTTTAGGTGATAGATAAACTTTTCTTGGATCCACTATTATTCCTAGGTTCTACCACTGTTGCACTTCAATTATCAAATATCATTGTCTCCCTTTATGATCAGAGTCTAGTCATCAAGATCTCACACTTGATAGGATTTTGATTGATCATAACTGCAAAGGATACATTTGCACCACTATCTTCCAACTTAGGTTTCTCTGATATTTAGGAACATGTGTATAAGTCGTGCTCCTAAAAAAATGTGCAAATTCTTGATTGTGGGCTTCCACACATTCCAAGCTTCCTCTAGAGCCTTATTTCATATAACTTTTTGTTGGTCTGCAGTTCAAATATACTATGCAGTTTACATATTACTAAAAAAATCATCCATGCAAAATGTCTCCCTAGGAAAGGATATGTATTTTCATAGATTTATCATTTGCCAAGAAATCTGAAATACTATCAAACATCATTGCTGAAATTTTTCCTTCTTATTTTCTGATTTTGAATTTTTGAGAATGAGGGATTTTTGTCTAGGGTTGTACAGTATTCAAAGCCAAGAATTACTAACTAATATTGATAAATGCAGGTAGCAATGACACATCCATTTGAAGTTACAAACTGCAACATTGATATGGATAGCCTGATTTCAGATCAAAACCGGAGCATAACCACTCTGGCTATTACTACAATGCTGAAAACAGGGAATGAGTCAAGTGTGTATCCTTTGATGAAGAAAATCACAAATTTTATGTCAAATATAGCATATGAGTTCAGTATTGTTGTTGTGGAAGTGATTCAATCTCCGTGTTTAAAGTTCCCACAGATGTATCGAGCACTGTTATATTTGGCAGGCAGTTTTGGGATAAGTTAGCCGCACATCATCGCGGATGCTGCACAAGGTCAGAGATGTTGTGCAAGGTGGAAAATGGCATGCAAGTCAAAATTATAATATTTAATACATTTTGGACATATTTTTTAGTTTTGGACCGCATTATGTGGATTGTGGCCATTATTTTGTAGTTTCGATTGAGAATTAGTTAGGAAGTTGGTTAGGTGGACCACAAATGTAAAGGCGCAAGCCTATAAGTAGATGTAGAATTGCAAGTGCTAGATCCTTCGGATCTTCTTGGCTTCTGCGTCTTAGCGTTCTTTGGTTGGATTTTTGCGATACTTCTGAGATTTGTTGAATATTGATCTATGTATGTGAACTAAAGAATTGTTTTGGAGAATCTGTGTTTTATTGCGAAGGTTAATATGACATGACGAAGATTGAGCAGAATCGGTGTGTCTTTTCCTGTTTTCTACGATCCAAATGTGAATGCAATGTGTATCTACGATATGGATCTGTGAATGATGTGATGTTTCTCTGCTTTAGACGATGATATACTACTAGATCTATCTATGCATCAATGCTTTGCAGCGATTTAGTTATGTTATTGCAATCTATCGAATGATGACGCAATTCAATTAAATGCATTAGATATGTAGAGTAATGTTGCACTAAGTCAATAAGTAAACACACAGTCCTCCTCCATACTATGGAAACTTGGTTCCATCAGCTCTCCCTCGAACATCTCAGGTGAGACTTCATCTGCTTTGCAGGTGTTGTTGGATGGGGTAAGGGCCTGTTTGGGATGGTGCTAAGGGAGATCGCGGTGGTTTGGGTGTCGACAAAGAGTGAACCCCTGTCGACTGGTTTTGTGTCAACAAATAGTTCTGTTGATGGGACCTTAGTGCGAAGAACGGGGAGGACATGTTGTGGCATCCGATGAGACTAAAAATACAAGATTGGTTTGACCAAAAGATACGCGAGTTTGTTTAGGAAGAGAATTGGAACCCTGGATTGATGAAAGATAGGTGGCTGGTAGGGTATATGCATGACGGTCCACACGAGTACTTTTTCTCTGAATTTATGATCATTTTGTATGAGTGAATGCCAGGATTGACCTATCACAAAAGAAATTTTCAAGGAGGTAGACCAACTTCCTGGACCCCAGAATTGATCCAGGAGTTGCAAGAGGTGGAAAACAAAGCATCAAGGGCTATTGAAGTATGGCTTTACAGTATATTGGAAGGTTATATCAGTGAGTTCGTAGTCGACACAACTAAATCCTATAGCGAAGCAGAAAGGAATTTTTTCAACAGACCAAGAGGTAGGTTCCAATTATCGATGCAATTGTCTATTAAGATGCTCATATGTGAAAAAGGCATATTGAATATTAACTCCATCGAATAGAAACCTGGTGTCTGGAGGCTACCCGTATCACAGAGATGAGGGTTGGATGGAATGATATGGGATATATGGATGGAAGATATGACATGACTGTGAGGGAAGCTGAGGAAGGAAGTGGTCTTACGAGAGGAGGAGCAAGGTTTCGGCAAGAGAAGAGGTAGAGGATAGGAGAGAGTCTTGCTACGACCAATACATGAGGCTGCGAAGAAATACCACATGGAACAAAGCGACCCTATAACGATGAAGGATATGATCAGGCTATGCTCAAGCCCGAGGAAAGGTCGACCCAAAGAAACAACGTACCCACACCTTCGTGCACTGCGCCATACTCCGGAAGAAACACGAGTTCGACACTACCATGCATGAAGTGTCAACAACACTCTACTAATAGCAAATAAATGACTATAGGAAGAGGGCCCATAATGGTGGGCGAGGATGCGAAGTTACCTTTATTCCATGGAAATGGGACTCCGGATCCCGAGCAATACTGGTTCTTATGTGAAGTAGTGTGGACTGTAAAACAAACTATGGATGATGAAGTCAAGAAAGGTCAATTAGCGATGACCCTTTGAGGTCACACACTAGATTGGTTCATGAAATTTGTACAAGTTCCTATGAGGGCTCCAACAAAGACATTGGTTGAAGTTAGAAAAGGATTGATTAAAGAATTTAGAAAACCAAAATTTGAAGCGCAATACATCACAGAACTGAAAGAGATTAAGTAGTAACCAAATGAAATTGTCTGGGATTTTGATCAAAGGTTTAAGACACTAATGGAAAGAGTCATCTTTGAGATTAGTGGTATTTAGCATAAGGAATGGTTCATCACGGCGTTATTATCTCATATTAGACTACCGCGGATGCAACAAAAGATTGCGACACAGAGCGAGGCTCTAGAGATTGCAATCAAGTTGGAGGCTTCACTTGTTGGTGAGAATGCGGTTGGCATGACTAAGATCCAGACATAACTAGAAAACTTGACACTCTAGCTGCAAGATATCAAGAAAGGAAAAGAGTATCACAAGGAATTATGTTGTACTCGATGCAGCGCAGAAGGCCATACTAAGGACAATTGTCTGGATTTCTGAAACTACCTGTTATCGGGAGCGTCAAACCCATTAAGTTGTGGTCATATTTGTCAAGTTTATGGGAATCAACATGAATATTGTGGATATATGCAGAATATGGTCACGAAGCTGACAAATTTATACTGCACATTCTAATGGTCTGTTGGGCATGAAGATAAGGATTGTCGCACATATGATCTAATCGAGGACAGAAAAATGGACATGTACTATGTAAAGGGAGAAGACCATCGAATAGTACAGAAACTACAGCCGCAGGTGGTACAACCACCACCTCAACCGCAATTCATACCCCAGCTGCAACTGCAGATGTAGTTTGTACTATATCCATAACTACAACTGTAGTTTGTGCCACAACCACACTATAATCAAATACAGATGGCTCTGCAACATCCACAGTATGTCCAGCCACAACAGTATGTTCAGCAATAACTAAATCCCTCACAACAACAATTCAATCAATTGCAATATTAGCAGCAAGGAGGATTCCGAGGAGGAGGAGGTGGAGGATTTGGTCAAGGAGGAGGAAGAGGTCACAAACCAGTGCAATGTTATAATTGCGGAGTATTGGGACATTATCAAAGAGATTTCCCACAATTGCAAGCGCATTGTATGTATTTTATCATTGTTGATCACACTGTTGAGAACTGCTTACAGATGATCGCGAAGTGGCAGGCCAGAAACATTCCTCAGTTGTAGAACCAGAATCAGAATCAATTACAAAATCAGAATCAGTTGCAGAACCAGAATCAACTTCAGAATCACTACCAGACCACAAATCAGAATGTGAATCAACCTGTAAATCCACCGCTGAACGAGAATCAGGGACCAACTGTTGCGACGATTTCAGCATAACCAAGAACGCAAGATGTTGATGTTGATGTCATTACTTGTGGAGGTGGGACAACAAGGGACAATGGCCCACGTCCACAAAATTTGGTTGGCCGGGAAAAAGAAGGTATAGTTTGATGTCGATGCTGAAAGAGATACATTCGTTGAAGCACATGATGCTATAGGAAGAAATCCTGGTAAGTTGCCTATTTATTAAATTCCCATTGCTTTTTATTCCACTTTGGTAGCAGGACCATCGCGACAACATGGTACCTTGCAGAACTTCTTTGAAAGTTTCTTGTCACTAGAAAAATATCCTGATGCTCTTGCCGAGATTCAGAGTCTATTGCATCAACTGGCTAGAGGATGGAAAGAGTCCGCGGTGAACACTTTACATAAGAAAAAGATAGCAAAAGAGATGCGCATGAATATGCTTCGGAAGGAAGTAATCACATGAATAGATACCCATTTCGTCATTCTGGGAGTCGTCCATAATGCTTTTGGGTCATTCTTCCATTCCATTCAAGGGGGGGGGGATTTAGTATTCATTATCCTGAGTTGCAGAACGATTTTTTCAGTAGTGTTATCCTCATTCATGCAGAGACTCGCGGGATTCGATTATTCTGTTTCACACAGATTTCTTCCTCCTCGCGCAGCGAGAGCTAGCAGAGTATTGCTACACATTTCTATAGTGTTTTTATGTGTTACAGAGGGGTATGGAACCATGGTTTCTTGTGTACAAGTGAAACCTTATTTGTCCTGTGTTATAGAGTGAGTGGTATGGAACCCTAGTTGTCTATGTTACAGAGTGGAGCCCTGTGTTGTTGTGTCTCCTTGTGGTTTGTTTTTATGTGTGCCCTGGTTTAGGTCTGAACTATATGCAATACTTAGGAGTGGAAGAGACATTGAACTGGCTTGATAAACCTATTGAAGAGAGGAACCTCACAAAAAGATAAGAGTGGCTGGTGAATTTTCTATGCACATCCTGAAGAGCACTGGAAGGGAAGGTATAGCCCGAGGGACTGTGTAGTAGAGAATGGGATACTTCATTTTGTTGGGTGTGTAGGTATTATGGATGCCAAACCAGATAGATCTTGTGGAGGTGTCCCTATCTCTATGAATGAGCCACTAGCTTAGCCATTCTACCTTTCCACTTCCTTAGTAGCTTGATAAACCCAAACGTAGATTGGATTTCTTGACAACCTAATAAACCCAATGGTATATTGGCTTGGTTGGGCATCCTGATAAACCCAATCATATATTGTCCTGGATGAGCAGCCTGATAAACCCAACGGTGTGTTGGATTGGTTGTGTCTTGATGTGCATTTGGCCATGTGTGATCCTTGGTTAGATAGCCTGATAAACCCCACTGTTAGCTGGCTTGGCTGAGTAGCCTAATAAACCCAACAGTGTGATGGCTTGGATGAGTATCTTGATAAACCCATCTGTTAGTTGGCTTGGCTAGTCCTCAATGTGAATGTTGGCTTGACTTCCTGCAGTCTGATAAACCCAACTGTTAGATGGCTTGGCTGAGTAGCCTATAAAACCCAACATTTTATTGGCTTATTTACATATATCCTGATAAACCCAATTTTGTATTGGCTTGGTTGGACAGCCTAATAAACCCAACTGTAGGTTAGATTTACTGTGTTTGATATGTTATGGCTATGTGTGAGCCTGTTGTTCCATAGTTCCTTATGGAAATTATGCCCATATTGGGAGTGGCAGTTGTGTTGAGAGATTGATGAACACAATTGGCCTATGGTTGGGTGGAACGTTGTAGCAACATAGCTAGTTGTGGGACAGCTTCATCTTCAAGATAAGTATTCTCTGGTTATTCTTATTTCTCCAATGTATTTGCTTATGAATGTATTGAATATGTTGAATTCTTATTAAAGATTTAAGTAGAGTTATTTTTGTTAAATGTCCTTGCATTTTTCATCTATATATGTATTGTATTTTTCCATTGCATTTTTCTTATGATCATGGAGGTTGGATACCTGGACAAAGAGCCGAAATGCGGCTATCTTAAGGTAAGATTGTTTTTCCACACTCTGGGATCCGCTTGCGGAAGGCGAAAGTCAGAAGTCAGAGGAAAGGAAAAATGGCAAAAAGATAAGGCAAAAGGTGGATTTCTACACCCCAAGCCCGCTGCAGGAGGTAGAAGTCGAAAGATAGAAATTGAGAAAATAAAAAAGGGTTAAGGCAAAAAGTTAGATTTCCGCATCCCAAAGTCAGCTCGTGGAAAGTCAGAATTCGGAAAGCGGGAAACCAAATATATAGTAGTCATTTCGTGGATTTTCTAAGTCGGAAATCTAAAAGTGGAAAAATAGCCAAAAATTCTAAGGTAAAAATGTATTTTTCCGCACCCTGGAATCTGCTGCGAAAGGTGGAAGGCGGGAGGCTGAAATCGAAAAACAGAAAGAGAAATGAGGCCAAGTGTTGGTTTTTCACGATCTGGAGTCTACCTGCAGAGTGTGGAAGGCATAAGGCGGGAAGCAAAATGTGAACAAGTAAAGGTGTCATTTTATTGAGTTTTCGCAATCTGAACTCCACATTGAAATGCAGAAAGCGGAAGGCAAAAGGTGGATAAATGACTCCATTGTATTTTAAGTTTTTGATTCTCGAAGTTCGCAGCGGAATGCTGAAAACAGAAAAGTTAAAGGTAGCCATATCGAAATATGATTTTCCGCTACTCGGAGCATGCAGCAGAAAGGTGAGAATTCACAATGGTGAAATTAAGAGTTCCTCCTGCCACAAGCTGCATTGAGGAATGCGGAAGGAGGAAAAGTCAGGTTTAGTGCGGAAATGACTTTTCTGGTTGCAAAGTTGATTTGTCCGTTGTGGAACGACTGTTACATTGGTGTTTATGCTTAATCCTGAATGTTAAAGGATTAACATGACCCATGACTATGTTTAAAGTGAAAGAAATAATAAATTTTAAATTATTATGAATATCAGTCAGGTGTATGGGCACGTAGGTACATAGACATTGTGGTATCAGAGCGAGCAGTAAAGCTGCGTTCCTCCCTTATATGCCAATGTAGAGGGGAGGGGACGTGACAGTGCGGTATGAGAGCGAGCAGTAAAGTCGTGTTCCTCCTTTATATGTTGATGTAGAGGGGAGGGGACTCTACAGTGTGGTATCAAAGATATTGGTTACAACATTGGGCCTGGATGGGCCAAGTGAATAGTTTTCAGAGCTATTGATTACAACATTGGTCCTAGATGGGCCAAGTGAATAGTTTTCAGAGCTTTTGGTTTCAACATTGGGCCTAAATTGGATAAGTTGAATAATTTTGCAAAGAGAAAACTGCAGTGAATAGTTGGCAAGTAGTTTTTAAATTCTGAGTTTGTCACGCAACTAACAATGGTGTTTATTAACACATTTTGCAGAGTCATAGTGCAGTTTGAAAAAGTTGGTTCTCTCCTGGCCATGAGAATCAACAGCATGAATGATGCACAGGATCCCTATGAGCTTGAGTTAGATGCTATGGGGGAAAAAATTCGAGTTGGAAATCATGAAACAGAATCCAATGGAAGGAAATATCCAGAGACTCCCCCATATATTGCAGCCACCATGAGAATCCTAAGGGTTGAGTTGCAAAGTTATAGAGAATATAATGAAAGAATGATTAAATCTCAGGAAGAGCAGAATCAGCTGAATGCAGCCATGTTGTAGAGTTTGAAAAACATCCAAAGGAGGATGAACTCTAGGCATCGGGCAGTAAATCCAGAAGGAAGTAGGAGCAGTGCAAGAAGAAGAAAAAGGTCTTCTAGTGGATCATCTGACTCTAAAGGATTTACTGGGGGTTCAAGATCTTCATCTCATAGGAATAAGAGGAAGAGGAATTACCGGAACAGTTCACGTGATGAATTTAAGAAGGAAAGGCCTCCTACCTTTAGTGGTGAGGTAAAATATGGTCAAGAAGCTGAAGCTTGGCTTCTTGGGATGAAAAAATATTCCCAATTCCAAGCCTACTCAGGAAATATGAAGGCAAGGGTATCCATCTTCAATCTGAATGGAAGAGAATATATATGATGGGAGCACCTCAGGAAAGTGAAGAAGATTAATGAAAGAAAGATTGTTTGGAAGCAGTTCAATAAATATTTCAAGCAGAAGTACCTTTCTGATAGATACTATGATTACAAGATTAAAGAGTTCCATGACCTGAAATTGGGACAGTTGACCATGGAAGAATATGCAAACAAATTCTTGGAACTACTGAGGTATGTCAGGTATATCATAGATGACAAAGTAAAAATCCAGCGTTTCCTAAGTGGATTACCTCAGCCATACAAAGACAGAATTGATTTTGATGAACCTATAACTCTAGAAGAGGCTATAAGGAAGGCCAAGTATTGCTATGATCAGAATAAAAGAAAACCTAATTTCCATAAGGCATGGAAGGACAAAAAGAACGAAAATTTTGACGAAAGGAAGAAAGGTTTCAAACCCTCTCACTTCCGAAATAAGCAGAGGAAGCCATCACAAGCTGTGACTAAGCCAACCAGAGTTATGGGAGACGGGCCAAGAGATCCAAAGGATCTAAGAGAACCACTCCAATGTTGGGGATGTGGAGGAAACCATATGTGCAGGAACTGTCCGCATGAGAATGGGTATGTAAGGCAAGCTCACAACATCCAAGGAGCTGAAATGGTGGGTCAAGTAGCAAGGACCGTCCGTAGAATTTACGCAGCCCTAGAGGACCGCCAGGAAGATCATTAATCAACTGTGGTTGAGTTGAAGGTAATATTGCTGAGCAATCTATTTCTGTTTTGATTGACCCTGGATCTCCCCACAACTATATTACTCCTAGAATTGTTGAGATTTGTGCTTTTAAGAAATTAAAGCATAGAAAATCATGGTTAGTTCAACTGGCCACTGGAACCAAGAGAAAAGTTAGTGAAGTGGTATAGAAATGTCCATTAGACATGGATGGGTTAATCACCTATGCAGACTTGAATGTTCTACCACTTGGTTCCTATGATATTCTCATTGGAATGGACTAGTTATAAGCACACAAAGTTAAGCTTGATTGTTACAACAAGACATTTGAATGCATGGATGAAGAAGGAAACCCAAGGGTTGTAAGAGCCATTTCAAAGGTTATTTCTGCTAGGAAGATTTCAGCAATACAGCTGAAGAAGTTGTGTAGGAAAGGTTGTTGATTGTATGCATCCCATGATTTGGAGGAAACAGAGAATGAAACTCCTAGGTGGGAGGACTTCCATGTATTGCAAGAATTTAGGAATGTTTTTCCTGATGAAATTCCAAGGCTTCCTCTAAACAGAGACATTGATTTTACAATTGACCTTGTGTCGGAGCACCACCAGTGTCCAAGACACCCTACAGGATGAGCACACCAGAATTGTTAGAGATAAAAATCCAGCTGCAAGAGTTGTTGGAAAAGAAGTATATCAGGCCGAGTGTGTCCCCGTGGGGAGCACCAATTCTATTTGTGAAAAAGAAAGATGGGACACTCGGGTTATGTATTGATTATAGACAGTTGAACAAGGTTACTGTGAAGAATAAATACCCTTTTCCTAGAATTTATGACCTTTTCATCAAATGAGAGGAGCAAAGGTATTTTCCAAGATTGACATGAGGTCTGGTTACCATTAGGTAAGAATCAAAGAGGAAGATATCCATAAGACATCCTTCATAACAAGGTATGGACACTATGAGTTTGTGGTGGTACCATTTGGTCTCACAAATGCACCGGCTACATTCATATGTCTCATGAATAGTGTTTTCAGCAAGTATCTAGACAAGTCTGTTCTAGTCTTCCTGGATGACATTCTTATTTATTCTAAGAATGAAGAAGAGCATGAAGAAAATTTGAGACTAACATTGAAATTGCTAAGGGAGCATAAGTTGTATGCAAAGTTGAGAAATGTGACTTCTATAAGGATAAAATTCATTATTTGGGTCACATTATCTCATAGGAGGGCATATATATGGACCCTGTGAAGATTGATGCCATCATGAATTGGCCAACCCCAAGAAATGTGACAGATGTGATATCTTTTATGGTACTTGCAGGATACTACAGGAGGTTCATTGAAGGATTCTCCAAGGTTGCACATTCAATCACTTCTTTGAAAAAGAAGGGGATAAAGTTTGAATGGACACCAAGATGTGAAGAAAGATTCCAGCAGTTGAAGAATCTTCTTACAAGTGCACAAATTCTGAAAATTACAGACCTAGAAAAAGACCTTGTGGTGTGTACTGATGCATGCATTCAAGGACTTGGAGGAGTTATTATGCAAGACAACCACGTGGTATGCTATGAGTCAAGAAAGTTGAAATAACATGATAAAAACTATGCTACTCATGATTTAGAACTTGCAGCCATAGTACATGCTCTCAAGATGTAAAGGCATTATTTAATGGGAAGGAAATTTGAGCTAAGGACACGCCATTGTGGTTTGAAATACTTGTTTGATCAACCAACTTTAAATGTTAGGCAAGCTAGATGGCTGGAGTTTTTATGTGAGTTTGATTTTAAAATCAAACACATAAAAGGAAAAGAAAATAAGGTGGTTGATGCACTCAGCAGGAAAGTGCATGAAATGCATGTGGAATCTATTAGTACTTGCCAACCAGATTTGAGACAACAAATTATTAATCATACCGTTGAGGATGAAATGTATGTGTAGATAAAGGACAAGTTGCAGCAACAAAGCCTTGAAAAGAAGTATGAGGGATATAAATTGGAAGAAGATGAAATTCTTACCTATAAGAACAAAATTTATGTTCCAAATGTGGAAGACTTGAGGAGGATTGTTATGAATGAAATCCATCAAGCTCCATATTCTGGTCACCCAGGATATTAGAAAACAATTGCTATAGCCAGAAAGCAGTATTTTTGGCCGAAAATGAAAAAGGACACTGTTGAGTATATTTCTAAGTGCGTGAAATGTCAGCAGGTGAAGGTTAAGCATCAACATCCAACAGTTTTATTGCGGCCTTTACCATTCCCAGAATGGAAATGGGAAGTCATTTCCATGGATTTTATTATAGGATTTCCAATGACTATGAGACAACATGATTCCATCATGGTTGTGGTGGACAAGTTGACAAAGGCATCACATTTTATACCGGTCAAGTCCACGTATAAGGCTGATGCCATTGCAAAAATATTCACGAAAGATATTTTCAGATTACATGGATTTCCTAAGGCAATAATTTCTGACAGGGATACCAAGTTTACTTTCTATTTTTGGAAAAGTCTGTTTGCATATTTGGGTACAAAGTTGAACTTCAGCACCACCTACCATCCTCAAATTGATGGACAAACATGGAGAGTGAACCAGGTGCTCGAATACATGCTCCGCATGTATGTAATGGACAAACCATCCAAGTGGGAGGATTATTTACACTTGGTAGAATTTGCATATAATAATTGACAACAAGCATCATTGGGAATGAGTCCATACAAAGCTCTGTATGGAAGAAGGTGTAGGACACTAATGAGTTGGGATAATCTAGTGAACAGGATTGTTCTTGGTCCATAATTGCTTATGGAAATGGAGCAAGAGGTTGCAAAGATTAGGCAGAACCTGAAAGCATCCCAAGATAGATAGAAGAGCTATGCAAACAAGCATAGAGTGCACAGGGAGTTCAATATTGGGGATCATTTTTATCTTAGAGTGAGGCAAAGGAAGAGTTCCTTGAAGCTTAGGAGTTGTGCCAAGCTATCACCTAGATATTGTGAGCCATTTGAAGTGCTTGAAAGAATAGGGCCAGTTGCATATAGAATTGCATTACCTTCTAGCACTAGAGATCATAATGTTTTTCATGTTTCTTTGCTTAAGAAATATGTACATGATCCTAACCATGTGATTAATTTGGATGTGATCCAGGTGGAACCCGAGGGAGAGTTCCAAACCGAGCCATTGCACATCCTCGACAAGAAAGTCACCATGGTTAGGAATCGATCTGTTGGACAGGTAAAGGTGCAGTGGAAGCACTATGGTCTGGATGAGGCTACGTGGGAGCTGGAGGATGCCATGAGATAGGAACATCCATTTTTGTTCAATTTTGCAGAGCATTGAGGACAGTGATAATGTAAGGGGGAGGGGAATGTAATACCCCGGTTTTGACCCTGTGGTATTAAAATTGTACATGATGTAAATATTGTTATTAAATCATGGCAAAGACCTCAACGCCAAGTCCCTACCATTGATTTGGTGTTTTATGTATTAGCGATCAAGGTTGATGCCGATGGTTCTCATGCTGGTCAGGCACGGTATATTTTTGAAATATCATGTAAATATGCAATTTAATAAAATACCACAACTAGCTATGCACTGCAACGAAAGAGATGGGGGAATGATTTCACAAGGAATAGGGAGGGAATTTATCCAAACCCTTGAGCCAATAGGGTGAGACCAAATGTCGATGAGAGAACCCATAAGCTCTCATATACCCTTTTTGTCCTCTGTACTCAATCATTCAATTCTTCCAGAACTTGGTTGAGGCAGTTAATGCCATAGGCAAAGCGAGGCATGGTAGTTGGTTTTGTGATTAATCCATCCTGCAGTCTCAGCAAACCTGCAGCCTGGGGGAATTCGCATTCTTGCTTCGAAAGCAAGTAATCACATGAATGCATGCCCAGTCCATCATTTTGGGAGTCACCCAGAACGCTTTTGGGTCATTCTTCCATTCCATTCCAGGGGGGGATTCATTATTCACTATCCTAAGTCGTGGAATGAGTTGTTTAGTAGTGTTATCCTCATTCATGCAGAGACTCATGGGATTCGATTATTCAGATTCATGTAGATTTCTTCCTCCTCATGCAATGAGAGCTAGCAAAGTATTGCTACACGTTTCTGTAGTGTTTTTCGATGTTACAGAGTGGTATGGAACACTGGTCTCTTGTCTACAAGGGAAACCTTATTTCTCCTATGTTACAAAGTGAGTGGTAAGGAACCCTGGTTGTCTGTGTTACAAAGTGGAGCCCTGTCTTGTTGTGTCTCCTTGTGGTTTGTTTTTATGTGTGCCCTGGTTTAGGTCTGAATTGTATGCAAGGCTTAGGAGTGGAAGAGACATTGAACTGGCTTGATAAACCTAGTGAAGAGAGGAACCTCACAAAAAGATAAGAGTGGATGGTGAATCTTCTATTCGCATCCTGAAGAGCACTAGAAGGGAAGGTATAGCCCAAGGGACTGTGTAGAAGAGAAGGGCATACTTCCTTGTTTTGAGTGTGTAGGTACTGTGGATGTCAGGCCAAATAGACCTTGTGGAGGTGTCCCTAGCTTAGTGAATGAGCCATTAGCTTATCCATTCTACCTTTCCACTACCTTAGTAGCCCGATAAACCCAAACGTAGATTGGCTTGGCTGACAGCTTGATAAACCCAATGGTATATTGGCTTGGATGGGCAGCCTAATAAACCCAATTGTATATTGGCTTGGCTGAGAATCCTAATAAACCCAACGGTGTGTTGTCTTAACTATGTCTTGATGTGCATTTGGCCATGTGTGATCCTTGGTTGGATAGCCTGATAAACCCAACTGTTAGCTGGCTTGGCTGAGTAACATGATAAACCCAGCAGTTTGATGGCTTGGCTGAGTATCTTGATAAACCCATCTGTTAATTGGCTTGGTTGGTCCTCAATGTGAATGTTGGCTTGAGTACCTACAGTATGGTATACCCAACTGTCAGTTGGCTTGACTAAGTATCCTGATAAACCCAGTAGTGTATTGGCTTGTTTTCCTATAGCCTGATAAACCCAATTGTGTATTGGCTTGGCTGGATAGCCTAATAAACCCAATTGTGTATTGGCTTGGCTGGATAGCCTGATAAACCCAATTGTGTATTGGCTTGGTTGGATAGCCTGATAAACCCAACTCTAGGTTGGATTTACTGTGTTTGATATGTTCTAGCTATGTGTGAGCCTATTATTCCCTACTTCCTTGTGGAAATCATGTCCAACTCGAGGGTGGCAGTTGTGTTGAGATATTAATGAACACAACTAGCTTATGGTTAGGTGGAATGTTGCAGTGACATAGCTAGTTGTGGGACAACTTCATCTTCAAGATAAGTATTCTCTGGTTATTCTTATTTCTACAATGTATTTAATTATGAATGTACTGAATATGTTGAATGTTTATTAAAGATTTAAGTAGAGTTATTATTGTTAAATGTCCCTGTATTTTGCATATGTATATGCCTTGTATTTTTCCACTGCATTTTGCTTATGATCATGGAGGTTGGATACCTGGCCAAAGAGTCAAAATGTGGCTATCTTAAGGTAAGATGTGTTTTTCCACACTCCAGGATCTGCCTGTGAAAGGTGGAATTCAGAAGTGAGAGGGAGGGGAAAATGGGAAAAAGATAAGGAAAAAGTTGGATTTCCGCACCCCGAGCCCGCTGCAGGAGGCGGAAGTCGAAAGGTGAAAATCAACAAAACAGAAAAAGGTTAAGGCAAAAAGTTGGATTTCCGCATCCCGAAGTTGGCCCGCAGAAAGCGTAAAGTTAGAAGTCGGGAAGCGGGAAACCAAAGATATAGTAGTCATTCTGTGGATTTCTGAAGTCCAAAGTTGGAAAGTGGAAAAAGAGCCAAAAATTCTAAGGTAAAAATGTATTTTCCTGCACCCCGAAATTTGTTGCGGAAGGCGGAAGGCGGGAGGCAGAAATTGAAAAAAAGAAAGAGAAATGAGGCCAAGTGTTGGTTTTCCACGATCCAGTGTCTACCCGGGGAATGCAGAAGGCAGGAAGCAAAAGGTGAACAAGTAAAGGTGTCATTTTGTTGAGTTTTCACGATCTGAAGTCAGCAGCAAAATGCAGAATGAGAAAGGTGGAAGGTGGATAAATGACTCTGTCGTATTTTAAGTTTCTGATTCTTGAATTCCGCAGTAGAATGCAGAAAGCAGAAAGTAGAAAAGATAAAATTGAAAGGTAACCATATCAGAATATGAGTTTTCGCTACCCGGAGTGCGCAACGGAAAGAGGAAAGGTGAGAATTCACAATGGCAAAATTAAGAGTTCCTCTTGCCGCAGGCCGCATTAAGGAATGCAAAAGGTGGAAGGGGGAAAAGTCAGGTTTAGTGCTGAAATGACTTTTCTGGTTGCAGAGTGAATTTGTCCGCTGCGGAACGACTATTACAGTGGTTTTTATGCTTAAGCATGAATGTTAAAGGATGAACGTGACCCATGACTGTGTTTAAAGAGAAATAAATAATAAATTTTAAATTATTATGCATATCAGTCAGGTGTATGAGCACATGGGCACATGGCCATTGTGGTATCAGACCAAGCAGTAAAGTCGCGTTCCTCCCTTATATGCCAATGTAGAGGGGAGGGGATGTGACAGTGTTGTATCGAAGCGAGCAGTAAAGTCACGTTCCTCCCTTATATGCTGATGTAGAGGGGAGGGGACGCTACACGACCACAAAGAGTACATACATTATGACTGATCATACCTATTTTTAGCAGATTATCTCAGGTTAAGAGTCAATTCTCCAACGATAACCAACAAAAAATAATAACTTGAAGCGGCGCCTTCCAAGACCAAATAGAATACCACCATTGATGAGATACAAAAATATCATTCGTTAACTGTTGGTATGCCAGTTTTGTTGAGATAGCCCCCAACTCCTTGTCATAGGTCCATTTTAGTGAGTCTAGAATGCCTTCCAACTTGATAGAGATAAACTGTAGACCACGGATATATTATGTCCATTCGACACCCATTATACCATATAAACCAAGTTGTGTCACAGAAATATAGCCCTGAGAAGATGTCTCACTGAAGGGCAACAAAGAGATATGGTATAAAGAATAGTAACCCTTAGCATGTAAATGATATATTAGGTCTTATGATAACTGATAACCAGATGGTCCACCGATGATAGGATCCTCCCCCACCCTAATAGCTCGCACATCACTTCAATCCCAAGCAAGCCAGGAGCCAAAGATCTTAAATTCCCCTTAGATACCTTCCCATATGTTTGAAATTGCGCGTCCCAGTTTCTTATAGGATCTAACCCATTGTATCTTTGAAAGGGTTTTGAAATATTGCTCTGTAATGACTCTGCACCACAGACTATTTCCATATTAAGACAACCACAAAATTTTATCCATCAATGACAACGAGAACAAGTGCATGTTCTTTAGGCCCCAACCCCCTTTAGCCACAAGACGAGCAATAACCCCCTATCGAACTAAATGAATCTTGCTCTTTTCCATATTACCAGACCATATGAAAGCCATTATTTTCTTCTGGATCTCATTAATGATAGATTTAGGAACTTTGCACAAACAGAACCAGTAAACAACCAAATTCACCAAGACATATCTAGCTAAGATCAGTCTTCCCCCTAGGGATAACCAATACCAACACCAAAGTTTGATTCTTTTGTCAAATCTTTGAAGTAACCACAACCAATTGTCGGATTTGTATCCATTAGGTTTAATAAAATAACCCAGGTACCGAATGCCCACATCAAAGGGATAATCCTGGACCTGGAACATGTCCTTAACCTCGTACATAACTGCCTCAGATTCCTCATTTACCAAAAGTGTTGATTTTCTGGAATTTATAGTAAGGCCCGATACTTTACAGAATTCCTTGATATCTAAATAAACCCTCCATTTAGCAATTACACCCGAGCTAAGTATCATAATATCGTCGACGAACATGAGATGAGTTATAGATAGTCTGCCACTGATTTTGATTCCTTTTAATTTACCATCTGCCTTTGTTTCCTTTGTTTTGATTATCAACTTGTTGAGTCCTTCAATAACTAGGATGAAGAGAAGTGGGGAAAGAGGGAAACCCTGCCTTAGCCCTCTTTCAGCCAAAAAAAAATCATAGGGCTTCCATTCACAAGTATTGCATATGACATCGAAGTGACACATCCCATTATCCATTTCATAACCATAAATGGTATCCCAATTTGAATTAAAATGAGTTTTAAGAAACCCCATGAAACTCTATCATATGCCTTATTTTAATCTAGGTGAAGAGCACAAATGAACAATTTTCGAGACTTTACATTATGAAAGAATTCCTAAGCCACCCCAATGGCTTTCAAAATTTGTTTATTTTCTAAAAAACTAAATTGTTCTGCAGATATACTGTTGGAGAGAAAGGGCTTAATTATGTATGCAATTATCTTCGATATGATTTTATAAATGAAATTGCAAAGAGAAATTAGCTTGAAATCCTCCATATCATCGGTTACCAATTTTTTGGGAATTAATTCCATGAAAGTGGATTTAATGGCACCAAAGATCACCCCCCTAATTCTGGAATCTTCCACTGCTCCTAACAGGTCCTCGCCCATCACCTCAAAGCAGTCCAGAAATAGCTCCATGGACCAACCGTTCGGACCGGGGATTTTTTTATCTCACAGAAGCCATAATGACCCCTTTTAATTCAAGTAAAGGAATAGGTTTATAAATCTCATCCCTTTCCACTTCAGAAAATAGTCTAGGAAACTCCTTTATTAATTTTATCTGGTCATTAACAGAAAAATCACCTTCTGCACTAAAATAGGACTTATAACATAAGTGAACTACCTATGAAATTTTCGCTTGATCTTTTACAAGTATTCCCTCTTTGTTTTTCAGAGCCAAAAAAGTATTAACTTCTTGCGGTGTTCAGTGAATTTATGAAAGAATCTAGTATTCTTATCCCCACCTCGAACCAGGTAATACGGCTCTCCAGACGGGCCTTTTCCTATGAGACCTTGAGTATTTGTATGTTTTCTTGTTCCATATTCAATAACATATCCAAATTAGACTAATCCATAGTCCCTTTATCTGAAGATGCATTAATTTGACCCATATGTGCCTCAATGGACTTCAGTGCCAACTTGTCTAATTCAGAGCGCTTCTTATCCCACCTGATGACCACTCCCTTCAACTTACTCAATTTCATAGCGATAACATCCATAGGAGATATAGAGTTCAGATATTCAAAGTCTTCCACACCTTTCTCGCCAATTCCTTGAAACCCGCCACCCACAACCACTCACGATTAAACTTAAAAGGTTTGATTGCTCTCTCCCCACCAAACTCTATTTCGCAATAAATTGGGTAATGGTCCAAAAATCTATTCAAATCAACCCAAGACTGATATTTATTCACCTTTTCTATCAAGGAAAAACTTATGAAAAATCTATCCAACCTCTTTGCCACACCTCCCGCCCCAACCCTTCCATTACGCTAGGTAGGGAAAAGAGCAACAAGCTCCACATCCACCAGTGCAACCCCACCGAATAATTCCTCAAAATAATTACATAGAGGATTCATCTTTGCCAACAGCCCCCAAATCTCACAAGTCGGCCAGGTAAAGTTTAAATCTCTCGCAACCACCAGATTGGGGATATTAAGAGTCCCCTCATCCACGATCATGTCCCAGAATAGTTATTTCGATTTGTAAGGTCCATAAATATTAATTAGATTTATTTCCCTAGAGAAATCCAAAATGTGCCCCGAAAATAAAATACACAAATTAGGGCTTATGGGAATGTTAAAGTTATTAGTGATTGGGTTTTAGGAAAAAACTCTATTAATACTCTTCCTCTCCTAGGATGGTTGAAGAAGGTATGTCGTCTGATTGCAACATTTAAAGACATCTCTTTCTACCATATATAGAGAATACAATTAATCGGGGGATGAGCTATCTAAACATGCTTTAGTTAATGAGGAAGGTTTTATCTTCTTTAAAAAATGGGAGGATGACATTCTTGTTTTTTTAGAATAGGATCCAGATCTTCATTTTCGAAGATCTTGGTTGTCTTGTCCATACTTTGGTCTCTTTGCATATCTTGGTTTTATCCAGACTAAAAATATTTGTTGTTTCCACATTAGGGTTATGCTACCTATATTTGTGACTGCCCTGGAGATTCATGTGTTTATTTTGTTCTTTGTACTACTTTACATATACTAATATAATAGTATAGTTTTTTTTTCTTGTTAAAAAAAAACAAATTTATAGGTTCAAGAGTTATTGTCAACATTACCTTACTCCTCAAGCTTTGCAATTGTCAAGGCATTAGAGAAGATAAGGGGAAACGACATTTGTAGTTATACAAAACTGGATAGCGGCTCTAGTTTGGAAAGTATTTATAAGACTTGGGTGGAAGAACTAAATGATCCCAATTTATGGATATGAATCCTTCCCTAATGGAAGCAAGTGGAGAGCAAATGTGAGAAAAATGAACAGGTAAGAACAATGCTTTTGTTTCTGAATTATTTCAACAATGTGCTAGGCCAGTGTTCCATATGAACTCGACTAGCCATAGCCTCCTGTTTATAATGTCACACTAGTTCGGTTGCCTTACACCATGAAGGCTATGAGCATGGGCATAACGGCAGTTTATTGACATCGTATAAATGTATATAAGGCCAATAGACTTGGGATAAAAGCATATAACCTTTATCTAGTTCATATAAATGTATAGAGCAATGATCCAATTCAAATAAATGTATATAAGGATGACCCGGTTGGAAATACCGCTAGTTCAACAGAATCTGAGTATGAAAGCTCCATCAACCATGAATACCTTCGTGTCAAAGTTGACCGCTTTATATGCAAGGAGGAGGAAGATCATAATTTTTTAAACAATCTGGAAGTTTTGGAGGTTGAAACACCCCATAATCTGTGGAGTATTCTACATGATTTTGAATTCAAAACATGCTTGAATTAGATATCTTTCACTTAGGTATGATGGGTGTATTCCTAAGGTTGGCGCTCGACATTGTGAACTACATGTCTCTAGGATTGAAGCCAAATTTTAAGCAGCATGCATATACCATCGACCTCTATATTTCCATATTTATCTGAAACAAATTCTTGGGATATTGCACACCTAAGGGGTTATGATGGCTCTAGAAAGAGTTATAAGGGTTGATTTTGAACCTGTGATTAGAAGTCGATTTAAGTTTATGAAATTATGTTGCAAGCTTACCTTATTTTGCAATGTTTTATATGGAATTTCATTAACACCTCTATATCTCCATAGTTTAGACCCAATTAGTACCCAAATATTGATCATAGAATCAGAGTTGATATTATGTCCTTTTTTCTCATACATGGCCATGCACATATTTTTGGCAGCTTCATTATTGTTTTGGTTTCCTTTACATAGAAATATGTAGTTTGTTATGAATAGTTTTTTACTTGTAAAAAGGTCATATACCAATTAATTGCAAAATATGTGCCAGTGTTCTTCTCACATGGATGCTTAAGGAATTAGAAAATATAACCACTGTTGAAAATCCATCGGATTTCCAGTGCTTACACCACCTAGCTGTTAGTGCAGGTCGTTCGAATTACAAGATAATCTCAATGATACGCACCAAGGCAATTCAATGAGATTATTTGAAGACTAATTCAACGTAAAAAAAAAAATTAATTCCTCTTCCTATATATACAAACATGGAATGAAATATATCTGCATAAAAGTTTAGTAGTATATTAACTTTGATGTTTATGAATTTACAAACAGGTAACATGAAATAATTTAAAAACAAGTAAATGGGATACCTCGACCTTTGGATAATTGGTTACCTGAAATAATTTACAAACATATAAATATATTACCTCGACCTTGAGAAAGAAAAGAATGGAGCAAACAAAAAACACACGGGCAGATGATTGCCTTCTCATTATTCAGAGGTGTTTAAATAGGAAATACAAAACAATATTACTGTGGGTGAATACCACAGTTAGGTAAATACTGTCGTGGGTTACCTAAATCTCTAACGTAACTACGGTTGAGATTACTCTCTTCAACACACCCCCTTAATCTCAACTGGCAGTACATCATCAGCACTGTCTATGCCTAAGTGCTCTCTCTGATATACAAATGCAGATGTTCCCAATGGTTTGGTGAACATGCCAGCTAACTACTCCTTAGAGCCACAAAACAGTAAAGAAATTTGTTTTTCATTGACTAACCCACGAATGAAGTGATAGCAAGTGTCAATGTGTTTGCTTTTTCTATGAAATACATTATGTTTAGACAACTGTATTGCCGAGTTATTATCACAGAAAATAGAAGTGGGATCTTTTGGAGTGTGTCCCATATCTTTCAATAGTCTTCTTAGCCAAGCTGCATGGCAAGTTGTTGTGGTGGCTGCTACATATTCTGCTTCTGCAGAAGACATGCTCACAATGGGTTGTTTCTGAGATGCCCAAGAGATCAGATTTGTACCCAAATGGAAAGCATAACCAGATGTGCTTTTCCTATCATCAAGACTACCTGCAAAATCACTATCAGTGTACCCTGTAAGAGTATTGTCTGGTGTATGAGTGTACCAAAGGCCATATCCAAGTGTGCCTGCAACATATCTCAGTATTCTTTTTCCAACATTCCAGTGAGAGTTTTTGGGAGACTCCATAAATCTAGAAATAAGACTGACATCATACATCAAATCAGGTCTAGTTGTAGTTAAATACATTAAACTGCCTACCAATTGTTTATAGAGTGTATTGTTTACTGCTGGTTCATCACCATTCTTGGTTAACTTGGTGCCAAGAGCTATAGGGGTTTCTGCTGGTTTACATTTATCCATTCTGAATCTCTGCAAAATATCAGTAGCATACTTATGCTGGCAGATAAAAATGCCTTTATCAGTTTGAGTAACTTCCAGGCCAAGGAAGTACTTCATGAGTCCTAGATCAGTCATTTCAAATTTTTTATTTTTATTTGAGTCATATTAGATGGCTAATACCAACTCTTTGAAGCTGATCTCCGAACCTGTTTTGACCGGATCTAACTATGAATTTTGGTCTATCAAAATGAAGACATTTTTGCAGCTCAACAAATGTTGGGATATGGTGGAAACCGAGTTCACAGAACCTTAAGCGGTTGCTCTGGCCGCAATGAATAATGCCCAGAAAATGCTCTCGAAGCTCGCCAAGACCAAGATCTCACAGCCACATGGCTGATCCAAAGCTGCATTGAAGAGTCCATTTTCCCACGGATCTCAGGTGCTACCAGTGCACATCAAGCTTGGAATATGCTTGCATCAACTTACAAGGGAACCGATCGCGTTAAAACGGTAAGACTACAAACCCTATGCCTTCAATTTGAAAGTTTAATTATGAAGGAGTCAGAATCTATAGATCAATCCATGACTAGAGTCTCGGGTCTTGTAACCCAATTCCAAACCTATGGTGAACCGCTAGAACAAAAAATAGTTGATCAAAAGATTCTTTGGTGTCTCACCAAGAAATTTGCTATGGTAGTGACTACCATAAAAGAAGCCAAAGATCTGTCTAAATTCACCCTGGAAGATTTGACTGGATCTCTTCTATCTCATGAAGCACGATTCACTCAAGAAGAAGATTCGTTAACCAATGCATTCAGCACTCAGGCTTCCCTCAACAGAGGTCGAGGCAAAGGACGACGAGGTAGAGGAAGAAGAGGCCAATGGTCTCGATCTACAGAAGACAGAACCAATCACAATCATGAACACTCAAAGCATTCAGAACACACTCACCACTCTCAAGGTTAGAGGGGAAAAGGAAAGAGATGGACCAATAATTCCAATGTTCAGTGTAACTACTGCAAGAAGTATGGGCAGTATGAACATGAATACAGAAAGAAGCAAGCGGGCCAGAACAATAGCAGAGCCAATGTCTCCAAAGAAGAAGAAGGCCCGTCAGAGGTGATGTTTATGTCTTATCAAGAAAGTGAAGAACATTGCAGCTCAAATCTATGGCTACTAGATAGCGGTTGCAGCAATCACATGACAGGTAACAAGTCATTATTCTCTAGTCTAGATTCCTCTATTATCACGAATATCAAGCTAGGAGATGACTCTCGAGTTCCAGCAAAAGGCAAAGGTATTGTTCCTGTACTTAGTAATCAAAATGAAAAGCATTATATTACAGATCGTACTCCAGAACAGCTACAAATGCTTAAACCCAAAATATTTTGAAAGCTACCTTTTTCTTTCAAGTATTGATGACAGTCTTCCCTTGTGAGCTGCATAAATAGATCTGCTGAAGACTATCTTCATGCTTCGGCGATCAATTGCTTGGTCATGGAATCGATTTGTTGAAGAATCCTCCAAGCCAAGCTCCAACGAATTAGATCTGGTATCGCTGAAACGAATAGAGGACGCAGAGACACAGTCGTCGCGTGATGAGCAGGGACCGGGAAATGGACTGTGCAACAGGATGCAGAGCTCTCTATTGTAGCCCCCACGATTGCTTCCTTGCTTGATTGCAGGTATCTCAGTGGCCTGAAGGAGGAGCGCGTGGCCACTACGAATATTTTTAAAGAGGCTGGCCTGCCTGAAGCGGATCTGTTGTGTTCAAATTGTGCAGATCTGGGAGAAACGGAAATAGACCTGCCACTATGCCATGGAGCGGATCTGTTGTGTCCTGCCACCTGGAGAATGCATAGGTCAGAGGCTTCTGAGCTCTGTAGAGTGCTTTCCACTCTATGAAAAGGCTTACCCCAACAATGGAAGGATCAGGCCTTAAGCTCTGATACCATGAGAAAGAAAAGAATGGAGCAAACAGAAAACACACGGGCAAATGATTGCCTTCTCATTATTCAGAGGTGTTTAAATAGGAAATACAAAACAATATTACTATGGGTGAATACCACAATTAGGTAAATACCGTCGTGGGTTACCTAACTCTCTAACCTAACTACGGTTGAGATTACTCTCTTCAACAGACCTGTGGATAATTTGTGGAGTGCATTATTGCAGGAGAAAGTCTAGAACAAGCAAAACCATACCGAGACAAGGTACAAGAATATAGGGAAGAATATAGCAAATCATACACGAAAAACTTGCAAATGAAGATCCCCTTGCTGAGATGCAAGTCCTCCTCTTGTACATGGTAGGCACACTTTCCTACAATACACAACCGTGAAATTTAATAGCATTTACATCATATGCAATCGTGAACATGAATAAACAAATGGAGTTTACTGCTACCAAATATATCTAGAGCAACACACCGAAGCCAACAGTGTTGCAAGTGTTACAGACTGTCAAATGTTGAGATATGGTTAGATATGATGTGCACTTGCAATAAATTTGAAGTGGATTTTTATTAGACTGTGTCATCAACAACATCTTCATAACATGTCGACTCAAATTAGATTTAAAACATCTAGAACAACATATATATTAAAGTACACAAATTTGTTAAATTAAAATGCTTCCTCAATGTTTAGACTCTAAAAAGAGGTTTGCAGCTCGAGAGATTGGATCCCTCTCGGTGCTTGGTAGATCCCCTTTTAAGATGGATCTATACTAGTTCTTGAGGGGTCCAAATGGAGTTATTCTTTGCGAATCCAACCGAGGCCAAAACCCATTGCATGCGGCTTTGAAGAAGAAGAATCTCCAAGGAAGGAAGAAGTGGAAAGGTGACAAAGGCAGCGGGAGTAAGTACAATACATTAAATGCATAAGTAAATCTAAGGTGATTAGAGGCGATGGTTGTCACTACATTAAATGCATTGTGGAAGGAGGTGCAACAATCGGCAATAAGACCCAACTATGCAAAAATTTAACATAAACAAGTAGAACTCCGACAATAAGACACCAAATAGAATAGCCAATGACATTTTAGATAAATTCAATTTATAATAATGCATAAAAATAAAAATAAAAACTCAATCTTTAATGTAAGAGTTAGAGAATCTGAGATAATAATAATAAAATGTCAAAATTGAAACTAATATGTGTTGACTAAAAATTGAGAACAATATCCCATACCTGCAAGCAGGTATAATAAGACCTCATAATTGCCACGATATGCATTACATTACATCAAAGAAAAATTAATAAAAAAGCATTATGGTTGACATTAAAATATATATAGTAATTATCATCAATTAAAGCATAATGTAGCTATCTTTTGTGTGCTACAAATGTTTTAAGAACGCCATATTGAAGGGGAACACATTACAAATGTTAAAAGAACATCGCATTTAAGGGGAACACAATAGATGAAGAAGGTGAAGGTAAAATAGACTATTGGAAGAAGAACCACAAACCAAAAACGAAAACATGAAAGTTGATACAATATTCTCAAAACATTGGATCATTTACATTATTGGCATTGTGCATGTGGAAATATTCTTGTGGTTGAAAAGAGGTTAATGTTGCTACAAGATTATCTTACTCTATAATCCTTGCTAGGAGTGGTGAGGAGTTGAAGACATGTTCTGCCAACATGACGATACAAACATTGTTGCGATACACATATAATGTTGATATTTTATAAGCAACACACACACACACACACACACATATAATGTTGATATTTTATATGCGAGAGAGTACACTATAACTCAACTGGAGAGTAGTATTTAATTTCATGTATGATATTAAAGTTAGATGAGTTACATTACAAAATACATGATTTTATTGGAGTTTTCCTCCATGATAACCACATGGGACATTGGCTTTCTTTCGGATACTATCTATGTTGAAACCACCTTTTGGTCTTGGAATAAGACCTAAAATTTCCACAATATCATTGTTCATATGTAAGTCCACATGGTTGTGTGCAGTCTCTAGGCTTTGTCATCCTCAATTCCATATCGACCTCCCTCAACTAGATGTTCTATGCATCTGCGTGCCTGCCCAATGTTGGTCGGCTTCATTTTCAAGTCCATCAATGAAGCAATTTTTTTGGTGTATGATAATTTGAATATTGTCATGTCTCTTTGCAACTGTTCCATTTGGATATGCGTTGAAAATTGTTGGTCATCAATATCATGTAATCCTTGATGGGAGTGAAACACATACATGTTTATTATTTTCATAGAGATGAATTATTGTCATAATTGTCATTACATACCCAAAACTCCCATATGGATGTTCTGTGTATGAAACTACCTTTATACATTACCACATTATATCAATCTTGTGCTTTGAAGTGAAAAATTATCAATCATCCTCAATTATACCATCATGCATCTTCTTTATTATAAGATTTTCGGTTTTTTTGGTGTGCCAGCTTGGTTATCACATTGAGTATTAATAAAAGCTTCCAATGGGTCGCTTAGACCTTTTAACTTTCAAAGGAGGAGATAAATTTGCTTGTTTTGGGATATAGCATTGGCTTTGAGAATTATAATGTTTGTTTTGACATCCTTGCCCTTCATATTACTTATTACCAAATATGCTCACATTTACTTATAATAAGCGTAATTTACCAAGTCTCTACAAAAGGGAGAGTCATAAGAGTCAACTTGAAGATCTTTGTAACGACATCCAAACAATTGTGGCTACAATGGTCAGAGCAATTGACAAAGACAACATGGATGTCTATTTGGATGTACTTATCCATCATATATTTGATCTTCTGAAATTGATCAAGATAAGGTGGATCGATATCTTTCATAGATACAGTGAATGTGAATATCATTTAGATCAACATCTAACATAATGGGTTTTCATTTGTTTCATTTCATAAGGGAAAAAAACATCACAAGCCAAGGGGTTAAACAATATTTGCCCACCAATTCAGACATATTCTTAAAACTTAAGGAGTTATTTTGGTCGGGATCCGTCAAAATCATTGTGCATATTAAACCTTTTATATAATTTCACAATTATTAATTTTTATGTTTTTTTTTAATTTAATTTCTATGTTTTATTTCATTTAATTTTTATGTTTTTTTTGGTTTCAAACATTAAACTCTTAGTATATTCTGAGTATAGATGATTTGACCATCATAAAATTTTATCTTTTAAAATTCAAATTGTAATTGCGAGTATCATGTCGATGTCTTATATGTGAAATGTGAATTTCTTATTAAAAAATACCAAAAGAAATGTTATCGGGTTATATAATCTTGGATGTGAATTTGTTATAAAAAATACCAAAAGAAATGTTATCGAGTTAATGTGTTAGTTAACTGATTAAATTAACGCATGCTGATAATGTTGATACCGTTTGGCATTTCCATCCGCCTCGAATGTGAATGTGCTAGTCTATAAAAAATAACTAATTAATATATCTTACATGTTTATTCACCAAAATTATTTCCAAACCCTCGCTGGCTCGAGTGATAAAACAATCAAACAACACCAGATACCATATCCTTTTTTACTTGGTCTTAATTATCCCACGCTTTAATATTAATTTTATTCCATAAATTAATTAAAAAAGCATTCCATTTACGACTCCAGTTCCGATTGTGACGTGGGTAAAAGGTTGAGCATACAGTAGTATAATTTAGATGGATTTTTAGCGAACGCATCTTCCAACCCATTTGAATTACACCCACCGAAATTTATCTGCGAACGCATCTTCCAACCCATTTGCATTACACCCACCGAAATTTATCTGCATTAGCATCTTATTTCCAATCCTTTTTAGAAGAGTGAACTGAAACTCGGCAGATATCGTTACACGATGAAGCTTAGGCGACTGAAGTGTGTGGGGGAATTTTTACAACAGAAGAACCAGATTGATAAACGACACAATTCGAAATCAAATCACAGAGATACACGAAATGTCATGTTCCTGCAATATAAAAAGTTTGAATGTAGATCAATGCTATCACCTCGTTTTTTTGTGAATTCTGAAGAAAACCGTAGAACAACATCAACCCATAAAACTGAAATTAGGCTACTTTTGCTGTATTAATCAATGGTACCCCTCCAACTTTTTCCCTGCGTCCAGAGGAATACGTCAAGGATGTCCTCTCTCTCCCTTGCTTTTTATCCTTGTCATTGAAGGCCTCAGTCTACTGATTGCAGATGCGCGGAGAAACGGCCTTATCAGGGGTATACAGATCTCTCCCCCTCTCTCTCTCTCACATCTGCTGTTTGTAGATGATGTCATTATTTTGGGTTCAGGTACTTTGTTGGAATGGGCAGCTTTTGATGTTATCCTGGACACTTTTTGCAAGGCATCTGGCATGTCTATCAGTATGGAAAAATCCGTCTGTCTACTTAACAATATCCCCAGTTGTCTACTTAACAATATCCCCAGTTCAGAACACCTTGCCCTCACTAGTTCGATCCCCTATAAAAAGATCCCTTTCTCTTCGGGATTCAACTACCTTGGATTTTATATCAAGCCTCTTGGATACAGAGTGAGAGACTGGGATTGGCTTATCAAAAAGAAAAGAAAAAAAATTAGCCATTGGACCCACAAGTTGCTATCTATGGGTGGTAGATTAATTCTGGTACAGTCTGTCCTCTCTAGTATTCCGGTATACTGGATGGGGTTAGCACCTATACCTTCCTCCATCTTGCAGAAGTTGAGAAGTATAACCTTCGCTTTTTTATGGGGTTCCTCTGCTTCCTCTCGCCGTTATCATCTAGTATGCTGGTCTGACCTTTCCTGGCCAACTACCTTAGATGGATGGGGGATCAAGAATTTTACCTGGTTTAGTATCTCACTTCGCCTGAAAACTTTCTGGGGTGTTCTTTTTAATGACAGTCTCTGGCACCGTGTTCTTACAGCAAAGTATATTAAGAAATCTTCAGTGGTTGACTGGCTTCAGGATAAATGTTTCTATTCCCGTGGTGTATCAGCATTCTGGAGGGGTTTTATCCAGGTTATTCCTTGGATTGGCCGATATATTGCCTGGCAAGTTGGAAATGGAAAAGATATTATGATTGGTGTGGATCCTCTGATTGGAAATACAGACTCCTTCCTTCTCCCTGAAGGGTTACGATCTTACCTGGATGATTTGGATATTTCCACACTAGCACAAGCCCATAACTCCTTGCCAGATGCACACTATTACTGGTACTCTGCAGATGATTTACTCCTTGATGGGGAGTGGAAAAGAGCGTGGAATCTGTACACGAAGGAATTGGAAAAAAAATGGCATTCGTCTCACAAATGCTCCAGACACATTATTGTGGGATTATAACAAAAATAATGGTTTGTTATCGGCCAGCTGTGCATATGAATGTATTTTAAATTCTTACAAACCAGCTATGGAGAATCGCATATCGGCTTCACTATGGAATTGCTCCCTGCCACGTAAAATAGGATGCTTTATCTGGCTAATGCAGAAGAACGGAATTCTTACATGGGACAATCTCCAAAAAAGGGGAAAGATCAGCCCAGGTTTTTGTATACTCTGTTATAAAAATGAAGAGACTGTACATCATCTTTTCTCCGGCTGTCAGATATGGACCAGTATCAGAGATCTCCTAAATGATCACCTACAGATTATATTTCCCCCTATTGAAAATTCCATAGCAGAATTCTTGGAATCATGGGTTATAAAACACCCAAGTGGATCTGTTCTTAGATACATCCCCCATCACATATTTTGGGTAATCTGGAAAACTCGCAACAAAGCTATCTTTGAGGGTATTGGTGTGACAGTCTTGAATATTTTCCATCAGTTTCTGTATGCTGTTCAACTTCCCCTCACTCGACCTGTCACTTTGGTCAGTAGAAAAAAGAAGATAAGACAGATTGGTCCGGGTCCCCGCATGATTTATCCATGTGGCTTCTTTGATGGTGCATCTACCACCACAGGCGCAGGTGCTGGTTATATTCTATTCCTCAATGAGAAACATCATTTTGATTTTGCTCTGGGGGTTGGACGTGGAACAAATACGAAGGCGGAACTTATGGGTCTCTGGGCCCTTCTGAAATCTTCCCAAATGATGAGCATCCCACTGGTTCATATCTATGGTGACTCCCAAGTCATCATTAACTGGGCCAAAGGTATCTCTGCCCTCACTCCACCAAATCTCACACATTGGTGCCGGGAAACACAGAAGCTCATTACTAGCTTCCTGGATCTTGCTTTCAGCCACATTTATCGTGAGCATAACGGGATGGCAGACAGTCTATCAAAAACAGCACTCTCCGATGAACCAGGTGTTGGCTGGTTTTCTGAATTTATAAATGACCAGTTGGTCAATAGCGACTCTTTTCAGTTATTTTGAGGACCTTTACCTCATACGGTTGTATTGATGTTTCACTATGTGAGATGCTCTTTTTGATAGCAGCATTGATCCCTAGTGCTCCTCGGTAGATGATGACTGACTGATCTAGATCAGTTATATGAAGAGATTATTATTCTGATGGGAATCCTCTCCATTTGTATGCCACCCCCCCTGGCAGCAAAACGATGAACTTTTCTCTTTTGGAACAGTATATAACCACAGAAGATTCTATGTAATGTAAACCCTTTAGGGTGGGTATATTTCAATGCCCTTTGATTCTTTAATAAGAATATCAAGGTCACGATTTTTTCTCCCTGAAAAAAAAAAAAACTGAAATTAGGTTTGTGCTGCCCACGTGTTACTTTACTTTTTATTTATTTTATATGGACAATGCAACAACCAAAGAAAATGTATGTCCATGACACTACGTAGAAAAGCCATTCTTCCTTATTATGCAACGATAGTGTTAGATATAAAGATTATGTCTGATTGAATGTCTCTAGCTATCATGGCGTCCATTAGAACTCCTATAATATCAATTACTCTCCTTGGCTTACTCTTAATTAACTACTTGGATTTGGTTGGTGCTAGTATTTATGCTTAAGGACTCGTCTATATTGTTGTGGTGGGAAAAGTGTTTTGTGATACATGTCTTCAACATACTTTCTAAAAAAAATTGGCTCCAATACCATTTCATGCCATTATTTTTCTTCCTTTTTATATTGTTTTTATAATAAATTGAACATGATCATTAAATCATCGTCACTCCTCATCATGCATGGTTTCTTTCTCTCTCCTTTGGATGAATGAACAGGTGCTTCGATGATGATTGTATTGGTTATATAAGAAACAAATGAAAATGGAGATTTCAAGGTGAAGCTTCCCTCCACTGTTTTTCACTCCACTGATTAATTGAACAATTGTCAGGTCCGGTCACGAAAACTTCCCTTACGACTTGTGTAGGATTCTCTTGACGTCTACACAAACAAAGATCACTCTATAGTTGAATTCTAATGGATTTCTCACGTACAATGCAAGATCGTTTAGCTACCACTATGAAACTGTACCTCCCTAATGTTATAAGGATTTTTTTGGGCGATAAGTAAGAGATTTTATTTATATATGAAAAGAGTTGTTTACATTCTGATGCACATGCAATGTCCTCTTGATAACCTCATTGTCCGGCTCACTGGCCAAAATCTACCTTAGCAGAGTGACTTGAATAGACTTGCAACATAGTATACCTCCGACAAAACTTAGCATTGACATGACTTCATTCTAAACCCATTACACAGTAAACCTCGAACCAACTACAAGACCTATTCCTCTTTGACATTGATAATCATACCTATGTTATGTGATTGGTTTATGTGTTATGTTTACTTATGCATTTCTCACGCATTTCATGGACATTGTTACAGTTTAATGAATGAATGTGTTAATCGGTTCACAGTAACATAGAAGGATAAATATAATTCGAAGTATTTGGCATGTTGTATGTGGTTCATTTAAGCTTTGCGTGAACAGTCACCAGTTGCAGTATTGAATAGCCTTGTATGTTAAGTCTTGCACATCGACACGAGCAACGCTAAGTGCGCTAAGCCGCGAAGGTAGGTTATCACAGAGAGGTGATACCGCATCGGCAGAGGAGCTGCGGTGCACGATACCGCAGGTTAAGGACTTAGCGTTGGGCAGGAGCTGCGTGTCGCACGCTGCATGGCGATGCGCTAAGGTTGGAGATATCGCAAAACAAGGAAAGTGCGCGACGTAGAAAAGGACCACACGACGGTATAAAGGAATATCTCGCGGCTAGAAGAGCTGCGAGACGAGGAGATCGCGCGACGTGAGCAGAAGATCACGCGACGCACAAAGGAAGAGACCTTGTAGCTAGGGGATCTGCGAGTCGCAAGTAGGATTGCCACAGAACCTGGTCCAAGACACTTGAGTCCTTGGCCAACCCATTAGAATCACTTCGGGTGAGACTTCAGGCCGCTTTGCGGTCTGTCGCTGAAAGGGCCAGTGAGCTAGGGGTGTTGTTGGTTGATTATAGTAAACCCGGGTCTGCCCAAAGCAGCCAACACCCTACAGTTCCCCTCCTCAAGTCCCAACGCACGCTTCCCCTTTCCTTTTCTTCCACCCATACCTTCCTATGTGCTTCTTCATTGGTAGACATCCATTTTCAAAGTCACCAGTGTCCCTTTACTCACGGTAACTTCTAAAATTATGCACATACGGGTTTGCTATTGTGATTTTTTTTGCTACCCTGCTTGTCCCTAAATAGCAACTTCCTCTTCTAAGCCATGATTAGAGTTGTCCTTGCTATGATGCTCATTTCATGCTCCATAGTCCGAAGCAGATAGATCCCATTCATTCACCCAGATCCTCTAGTTTCTTAATTCATTTCTGCGTGTTTTCCCACTTATTGAAAAGATTATGCATTGATCATGAAACTACGCGAATTTAAACCAACTTGCCTTTCGCCTGATGTCACCCTCTGTTAGCATGTACAAACCTCCTTTACGTGGGAGGTTTCGGTCCCTCCCGGTGTCCTTCCCTCTTTGTTTCATGGATACGCATCATATTGTGGTGTGTGAGGTCGATACACATGTCCCTAACCATCGTGTCCATCACCTCACTCCAGTATTTGGATTTAATTGCTCTACGGGTTTTCGTCCCAAGGTTCGCCAGCCTCTCTATCACCTTATTGCCGTGCCTTCTTATGTGTTTAAAGAGGATGGCCATCCTGGGTTCTAAGTCCTCTGTAAGCCAAGTTTCCAATCTTCCTTCCTGTCTCCACGAGTGTGCCACCTTTGCACTTGGGGTACCGTGAAGGATTTTAGTTGCCATTTGAATTACCACCTGGGAGTCTCCTTCCTGGGAGTCCTCTGTAATCCAAGTTTCCAATCTTCCTTCCTATCTCCACGAGTGTGCCACCTTTGCACTTGGGGTACCGTGAAGGATTTTAGTTGCCATTTGAATTAGCATGTACAAACCTCTTTTACGTGGGAGGTTTCGGTCCTTCCCGATGTCCTTCCCTCTTTGTTTCATGGATACGCATCATATTGTGGTGTGTGAGGTCGATACACATGTCCCTAACCATTGTGTCCATCACCTCACTCCAGTCTTTGGCTTTAATTGCTCTACGGGTTTTCGTCCCAAGGTTCGCCAGCCTCTCTGTCACCTTATTGCCGCGCCTTCTTATGTGTTTAAAGAGGATGGCCATCCTGGGTTCTAAGTCCTCTGTAAGCCAAGTTTCCAATCTTCCTTCCTGTCTCCACGAGTGTGCCACCTTTGCACTTGGGGTACCGTGAAGGATTTTAGTTGCCATTTGAATTACCACCTAGGAGTCTCCTTCCACGATTAAAGGGGTCCATCAGTACTCCTTCACCAATTGGATTCCATGCAGAAGGTCTTCTACTTCTGCTACATTATTGGTCTCCCTGCCGATGGATTCACACTTGAAACCGAGCATGCTCCCCATGTGGTATCTGATAATACACTCATATACTGTTGGGCTTGGGTTACCTTTCGAAGCTCCATCAAAATGAAGCTTGAAAAACATTGAGGGGGGGAGGAGTATAGGTATTTGCACTTACACTAGTTCTTTTTATGCCCTGTCGATTGTCACCATATTGTATGGGTCCTGAGATTCCCCATGCCTTCATGATGGAAGACTATAAGTTCGTTGTCTCCCAATAAAAGTTGTTCCAGGATTTCATCTTTACTCATTCTATCATATTGTTCTCTATGGAATTCCACACTTTTACAGAGGTCGAAGATTTTCCTTGGAAAATCTTGGAGTTTCGTTCACTCCTAGTCTCTAAGAGAGCGAAATGTGGAAAAATCTCCCGTAAGCAATTCAAAATTAGGTTATGGAAAGGGTTGTTAGACCATTCAACGAGTGTTTGTTCCGGGTTTTTCCTGACATGGTTGAATCTTCTAAAATTCATCACGCCTTCGTCCCAGATACTAGTGGCGAATGGACAAACATCTAGGAGGTTGCTCATTGTTTCCTCTTCCTTCTCACACAGGAAACATTTGTAAGAGCCCCCCATAACTCTTTTTTAAAGGTTTTCTCCTATTAAGATACATTTTTTCATAACTATCCAACTAAAGATAGAAATTTTAGGCCATAGTTTTTTCTTCCACAGTTTTCGCCATTTTTTATCTACAAGTTTGTTATCGACTCATGTCCATAAATCATAGGCTTCCTTGATGGTGAATGAGACTTTCAAACGGTATCCCCATCTCAAGTTGTCTCCTCCTGAGTGAATTTTAATTCTTCTATTGTTTAGAGCTTCCTCCATTCTGTCTACTTCTTCCCTTGGGCCTCGGCTTTCCCACGACTCCCTGTTTTCCCAAACTCGGAAGTCTTTTTCGCCCATATGTCCTTTACCCTTGTAATTCCTTGATTAATACATTCTGAATGAGTTGTTGTATCTCCTCGCCACAATCTAAAGAGGAAATTTGTTGCCATGAGTCCTCCCAACCTTGAGCTTTTCACCCATTCCTGACTTCCTAAAATGTATTGTCTTGGATCAAATTCCTACCCTACATAGTAGTTTTCCATATGTGAAACCCTCGTGTTTCTTCTGAAAAGCGGATGAGATTTTCTTTATCCCAGTCCTTCGCATATTTTATATGCCAAACCTTTGCCCAGGGGTCCTGATTGTGGGTAGCCCATCTCCACCAGAGCTTAGCTCCACTTACAAAATTCGCATGTAAGTTGGTCTAGGAGGCTTAATCCCCCCTGATTCTTAGGGGTGCATAACATCTCCAGTTTTACTAGGGCCTAATTCCGTTGATCATTTGTTACACTCCATAAAAATTTCCTTTGCATATTTTGTATGTCTCTAAATATTTCCTTCGGAGTAGCGAGGGTAGAGAATATATAATTTGGCATTGATTGCAGGACTGATTTTACCAGGACTAGACTGCTCGTGAAGTTGAGTGGCCTCAATGTCCAGTTGGTTAGATGTTTTTTCATGCTATCCAATAGATCCATCAGGATCCTGTTTTAGCCATTGAGTCAACCAGGGGGTTCCTAGATATTTGGATGGAAGGGATCTCTTGTGGATACCCAAGATGCGACAAATATTTCATCTAGTGATCTAAGGAGTGTTAAAGAAAAAGACCTGTGATTTTTGGTCATTGGTTTCCAAGCCCGAAGCTTTGGCAAAGTTGGTTAGGCATGCCTTGAGCGTTCTAGATTCTTGAACCGAAGGGTATCCCATCAACATAATGTCATCCATGAATTGTTGATGAGTTTGTTTATCCACCCTTGGGTGAACTTTGATCGCTCTGGAATCATTGTTGTCTTGCATTTCTCTAATTGAACGTCCCAATCCTTTTTCCATAAGGATGAAAAGGAAAGGGGTCTCCCTATCTTATACCCCTCATTAGTTTGATGAGACCCGATGACACCCCATTAACAAGAATGGAGAAAAAAGATGAGGAAACTAGACTCATAACCCATTAAATCCAATCGTCCTGAAATCCAAAGGCTATTAGAATTTTCCTCATAAATTGCCAGTTGAGTTTGTCATAGGCTTTAGCAATGTCAAGCTTCACCATCATTCCAGGGATTTTCCTAGTTCTTACTGAGTGTAGCACTTCATGGACCGGGAAAATGCCAAAAGTTATCTGATGGGCTTCGACAAAGCCCGATTGTTCTGCAGAGATCAGGGAAGGTAAGAGGGGTTTGAGTCTATTCGCAATGACCTCAATTATGATCTTGTAGATTACGGTACACATGCTTATGGGTCTAAATTTGTCTGGAGAATCTTCCCCTTCACATTTTGGGATAAGAGTGAGGAAAGTTGCATTGAAGGTTGGCAAAATATTCCTTGATGCCTGAGATTCCTCCACTATCTGCTAGACCTCCTACTTAATTATGTCCCAGAAATGGTGGAAGAAGTTCACCATGAATCCATCTGGGCCCAGGGCCTTACCTTCCGCCATTTGGAATATTGCTTCCTCCACCTCAATGAGGGAAATATGATTCATTAACATCTCATTTTGATCATGATCCTGGGTAATGAGAGAAGGGATGTGTCGTGTTATTTGATCAATGTCCCTACTTCTATATTGTCTTGGTTCAACCATTATTTCCTTGAAGTGTTGGTTTAAGGGTGCTTCAATTTCTTCCCTTGTTTCAACCCTTTCCCCACTGTAATTTTTAATTGAGAGGATTTGTTATGCGATCTATCATGGATAACTGATCTCTGGAAGAATTTTGTGTTTCATTCCCCCTCTTTGATCCATCTGATTCTTGATTTTTAGCACCAAAGGATTTCTTCTTGTCCTTCCCTCTCCTCAATTTTTGTACAAAGACTAGTTTCCTCCATTTGTAGATAAGTTGTGTAGCCGTTATTCATACATGCGGTTTGAATCTCCACCAGCCTAGTTTCCAGGATTTTCTTATCAGCAAATATGTTTCCAAATGCCTCCTTGTTCCATTTCTTTATTCTCTCTTTTAGCCATTTTTATTTCTGTTGGAACTTGTACATGCTCTGACCTTCCCATTCACTTAGTTCATCCCACCACATCTTGGCCTTCTGTGTAAAATCTGGATGTCCTATCCAAAATCATTCAAACCTGAAGGGTTTTTTGAATTGTGATCCTAGTCCACTCCACCATAATTCCACTGGTCAATGGTCTGAACCTACTCCCAGGAGAATCGCTGAGTGGATTTCACTACCTGAATCCATTATCGTTTCTATAAAAAGGAATCTATCTAGACGAGATGCTATGTGTATGTCTCCCTTCCTTTTGTTGTTCCAAGTGAACCTCCCTTGCCCCAAGGTAATATATAGTAATATTAACTCTTTAATGGTGTCTCTAAAAATCTCACACTCTTCTTCCAACCGACGCCTCCCTCCTTTCTTCTCGTCCAATGAGGTTATGAGATTGAAATTTCCCCCTAGAATCCAATGTCTTCCTTCAGTCCTTTCATGGATGTTCCGAAGGGTATTAATAAAACTCCTTTTTTCACCTAGGTTGTGAGGCCCATAAACATTGGTAAGCACTCCCTCTACCACGAAACCTATTACCTTGAACTCTGCAGATATGAAGCATGGGTTACCATTGAAACCTAATAAGTTCACTCTATTGGGGTCCCATAAGATTCCAAGGCCACCCACATAACCTCTTGTGTCTATGCATATTGTTAAGTTTTCATATGCTAGACTAGATTCAATAGTATTCAATTCAAAAATCACAGCAGCATATCAAGAATCATTGGTAGAAACACAATCACAAGATAGACACAGCATTTATCCTGGGAAACCCTCAAGGGGAAGAAAACCCAGGAAAAACTTCCTCTGTATAAGATGTATAAAAGACAACCCCAAAAATATTTTTTCTCCTCCTATTGTTTTGTCTCTCTCTCTCTCCTATGAGCTACACAAGTGAGTGAGTCTGTATTCAAATAAGAACCACAACTTCTCTATTTATACACAATAAGTCAACTAACTTTTGCACTAGACAAGTCGGCCCCAATAAACTATTTGGTCCGACTTCACCTAGGAATACTCAAAACAGTATCTATTATATTATTAATTAGGGTACTAAAATACCCGACACAAGAGGAGGCTTAACCTCATGACTCTATGATGACCAATTACAATAGTAACACCCCATCAGAGGAATAATAACATCTCCCTTGGGTTACATCAGTAAAATACATTTAGAATATCCTTTGAAGTTACAATATTTCAACACTCCCCCTTAACGAGAAGGTTATTCTACTAACAACATCATCACAGACTATAGGAGAACAGAGAGACAATTACACCAGTACATTGAGGAGATACATCTATACGTCACAGGAATTTTTTCACAATTAGTAACTTGGAACAGTTACTCTTCATCTTCTGCGTCACATCATCACTTGATCCTTTCTTTGCAGCAACACATCGATCTTACGATCCTTCGTAGCAGCACTTCGATCTTCTTGATCCTTTGCAACAGCACTTCGATCTTCCTCGGTAGCCTTCTGATCTTCTCAATCCTCGTAGCAGCACTTTGATCATTTCAACCCTTTTGGTAGAAGCACTTCGATCCTTTTGATCCTTTGCAGCAACCCTTCAATCCTTCTTGATCCTTTTCAGCTGCACTTCAATCTACTTGATCCTTTTATGTTGTACTTCAATCTACTTGATTTTTTGCCACCATGCTACTTCGATCTTCCTCGGTAGCCTTCTGATCTTCTCAATCCTCATAGCAGCACTTTGATCATTTCAACCCTTTTGGTAGAAGCACTTCGATCTTTTTGATCCTTTGCAGCAACCCTTCAATCCTTCTTGATCCTTTTCAGCTGCACTTCAATCTACTTGATCCTTTTATGTTGTACTTCAATCTACTTGATCCTTTGCCTCCATGCTACCTGCAGTACATGTGATTTACTTGTGGGATGATCAATCCCGATCACTTTAGGACATAAGTCCAAGGATGATGCAATCCTCACATGGTCCAATTACGGGATGATCAATCCCTATTGCTTTAGGACATAAGTGCAAGGATGATGTAATCCTGATCCAATTGCGGGATGACCAATCCCTCTCGCTTTAGGACATAAGTCCAAGGATGATGCAATCCTGATCCAATTGTGGGATGATCAATCCCTCGCGATTTAGGACATAAGTCCAAGGATGATGAAATCCTTATCCAATTGCAGGATGATCAATCCCTCTCGCTTTAGGACATAAGTCTAAGGATGATGCAATCCTAATCCAATTGCGGGATAATAAATCCCTATCGCTTTAGGACATAAGTCCAAGGATGATGCAATCCTGATCCAATTACGAGATGATCAATCCCTCTCACTTTAGGACATAAATCCAAGGATGATGCAATCATGATCCAATTGCGAGATGATCAATCCCTATTGCTTTAGGACATAAGTCCAAGGATGATGCAATCCTCCATCATCATGATCCATGAAATTGATCAATTGTATCGTCCACAACTAGATGTATATCTTGACCACACCCAATGCTGGTCCTATTGTCCGTGAGGACTCATCGTAGAACATCCATACCACACAGGTTAGGACCACTCACAATTGAGTGTTATACCACGGTATCTACACTTATGTGTAAGCATACTCTTCCAAGTAAGAGTATAGTCTACAAGGCAGATCTCGACTGCATGCACAATGTCATTCCATCATCACTGTCATACATCATCAATGCCAGTCTCATTATTACTCCCCCTTTCCTGGGAAGTCTCAACCTGCTCCCCCTTTGTCTGAGGAGGGTTCATGATTTGTAGTCCCATCACTTTTCCTCCTTGTGAGGAAAGTTCTTTCAAACTACACCAAACTTGTCGCGGAAATACTTGAACTTCATTCGAGAGAGAGGCTTGGTCAATATATCAGCAACTTGCTCATCAATACCCACATACTGGAGCTTGATGGCTCCCTTTTGTACCATATCCCTTATATAGAAATATCGGATTTCTATATGCTTTGATTTTTCGTGGAACATCGAATTCTCTGTCATCTTTATACAACTTTGGTTGTCACAGAAAATTATTGTGGTGTCCACCTCCATCTCAAATATTCCTGACATCAACTTTCGAAGCCATATCGCTTCACAACAAGTGGAGCAAGCTGCAATATACTTTGCTTCAGCCGTGCTAAGAGAAAAACTGGATTGTTTCTTACTAAACCATGAGATCATGGCGGATCCTAGACAATAACATCCACCTAAGGTGCTCTTTCTATCTACAGCACTTCCTGCCCAATCTGAATCCGTATACCCATGCAAATTGTAGTCATGATCTCTTCCATAGTACAGCCCCAAATCAATCGTACCTTTTAGGTACCTCATCACATGCTTTGCAGATATCAAGTGAACCCGTCTAGGTTTAACTAGATACTAACTCAAGGTGTTCACATCAAAGCATATATCTAGCCTTGTGTTCGTCAGATACATCAATGACCCAATAATCTGTTTGTAGTGAGTCATGTCTACTAGCTAGGATGTCTCATAAAACAACAACTTTATGTTGGTGTCCATGGGTGTGGCCATGATTTTACAATCCAACATATCAAATCTTTTCAAGATTTCTATTGCATACTTTCCCTTATTCAAAAATATTCCTTCTGGGCTTTGCCACACTTCCAGCCCTAGGAAATAATGCATCAATCCAAGATCTTTCATCTCAAATTCTTTAGCTGGCTTCTTCTTGCAATCCTTGATATGTTTCTCATTTCTAGCCACATACCGTAATAGTATGACTGGTTCATCATCCATAATCTTCATATAAAGATTAGGATCATCTTTACTCTTGGTAAATCCCATGCTTTTCAATAAGCTATCTATTCTGCCATACTAAGATCTGGGAGCTTGTTTCAATCCTTACATATCCTTTTTCAACTTGCATACATGAGTCGCTTTGTCTTCGACTTCAAATCCTTGTGGATGTTCGATGTAAACCTCTTCCTCAATCATACCATTAAGGAAGGTAGTCTTTACATCCATTTGGTGCAAGTCCCATTTCATCATGGAAGTTAGTGCCATTATAGTTCTGATGGAAGTGTACCTTGCTACTGGAGCAAATGTCTCTTCATAGTCGATTCCTTCTTTTTGAGAGAATCCTCTAGCCACAAATCTTGCTTTGTACTTTTCAATACTTCCATCTGCAACATGTTTTATCTTGTAAATCCATTTCGAAGAAACCACACTCTTGTTTTTTGGTTTGGGAACTATATCCCAAACATCATTCTTCATGATCGACTGGTATTCTTCCGTCATTGCTTCAACCCATTCTTTCTTATGTGTAGCTTCCTCATAGCTGTTGGGGTCTTGGTCTCCAAGATCACACATCAAAGCTACATAATTGGAATATGAATTTGATCTTTTGTTGGTTCTTGTGGAGCCTTTTGGTGCTCCATATCTTTCTGATTCTTGTATGATTTCTCTTACCCAAGCAGGGTTTCTCTTCGAGAGATATCCATAGTAGGGGGCTCTTGGGGCTCTAGCATGTCATGATCTTCTGATGCTACTATTTCACAAGTTGATTCGGCTTCTGTCCCTCTGGGAGGTACATCTTTTTCATGTACTTCTTCAAGCTGACACCTTCTGGATTTCTTAAGAGATGCCTCTTCATCAAAGGTTACATACCTACTAATCTCAATATGATGGAATCCTGAAATGTATATCCTGAAGGCTTTGGAGAGTTCATATTATCCTACAAATATTCCCTTCTTTCCAGAAGGATCCAATTTGGTTCTCTTCTCTTTCAGAATATGTACAAATACTATACAACCAAATATCTTGAGATGGCTTACTTCAGGTTTCTTTCTGGTATACACTTCTTCAAGAGTCTTGAATTCAAGAGCACTGTGAGATAATCTATTTTTCACATATACAGTTGTTCTTACAGCTTCAACCCATAGGTGCATAGGGATGTCTTGGTCATGAATCATGGTCTTCACTACTTCCATGATAGTTCTATTATTTCTTTCCACAACACCTTTTTGTTGAGGATTATAGGGAGTGGTTTGTTCCCTCTTGATTCCTGCCTCCTTACAGAATGCTTCAAATTCCTTTGAAGTGTATTCTCCACCATTATCTGATCTCAGTGTCTTGATTCTCTTTTCTGATCTAGGAGATCCTTGTGAAGTAATCTTGAACAAATTATCCTTTGCTCATCTTATTGCCCTTCAATTGAGTTCTTAGATTCATCTTTCTCTTGATGTTCTTTCCTTCATACATTCTGGAAAGTGCATCATACATTTTCTTAGGTGTCTTCTTGGATGACACTTGAGGGATCAAGTGATCCTTGATGGAATCAAAAATGATCCTCATTGATTTGATTAGGTCTTGTTCATGCTTCTCCTTAGCTTCAACTTCTTCAGGTTCTGCAATCTCATCCTTGATATACTTCTGAAGACCATTCTCTTTCAGAATGAGGCCAATCCTATACTTCCAAGCCACGAAATTTTTTAGGCCTTCCAATTTGTCCTCAAGCCTAGTGCTTGGGACCATCATGACCAGTAAGTCACTCAAAAAAGAAATTCATCAAAATAGGGGTTTGACCTTACCAGTAGATGCACTTGGAGGAGGCAATTTTGTTGATCCAACTACTTTCTGGAGATCCCTAATCTTCAGTCCTCAAATCCTACTTGCAAAGTTGCAACACTGCAGCTTTTCTGGTTCTGTTTTGCTGCAGTTTTTTTGGTTCACTGCAAAACTAGGGTTTGCATTTCCCGGATATCTAGCCAACCAAAAAATTTGATCTAGGGCTCAAAAGATGCGCTATGGGAGGGCGCAACTTTCTAAGCAAGCAGATCTTCAATCCTCTAGCTTTTGCAAAAACCCTAATTTCTCCCAGAGAGAGAGGAGGGGGGATTTCACCTTGTGAAAGCTGTTCTAATCAGGTTAGTTGTGATACCATGTTAAGTTTTCATATGCTAGACTAGATTCAATAGTATTCAATTCAAAAATCACAGCAACATATCAAGAATCACTGATAGAAACACAATCACAAGATAGACACAACATTTATCTTGGGAAACCCTCAAGGGGAAGAAAACCCAACAAAAACTTCCTCTGTATAAGATGTATTAAAGACAACCCCAAAAATAGGTGTTCTCCTCCTTTTGTTCTATCTCTCTCTTTCTCCTATGCACTACACAAGTGAGTGAGTCTGTATTCAAATAAGAACCATGTCTCCTCTATTTATACACAATAAGTCAACTGAATTTTGCACTAGACAAGTCGGCCCCAATCAACTTTCCAAGCCAAATTCACCTAGGAATACTCAAAACAGTTTTTATTATATTATTAATTAGGGTACTAAAATACCCGACACAAGAGGAGGATTAACCTCATGACTCTATGATGACCAATTACAATAGTAACACCCCGTCGGAGGAATAATAACATCTCCCTTGGGTTACATCAGTAAAATATATTTAGAATGTCCTTTGAAGTTACAATATTTCAACACATATTCCTTCACTATCTTTCCAAATTTTCTTACTAATTTCCTGAAGCTAAGTCAATAGGCATTTAATTTCTTGAAGAAACATGATGGTCATATTTGTTCTCTTAATCATATTTCTTAAGATTTTTGTTTTCTTGGGGGGATGTTTAACCCTCGTATGTTCCAACTTATTATCTTCATTAAAATAAATTAAAACCCTAGAGATTCCTTAATAGTAGGGCACTGACCTAATTCTACCAATCGTCGGCCTACTTCCGCTACTCTCTATTTGTTAGATTTCCTCCCTATCTTCTTACTTAGATCCTCATGATTTTGATTATTCTCCTTGTGATATCCTATGCTAACTCCTAGTTGATTTGTCTCCCTTTCCTTGATGATGGCATCCTTTAACAATACCACTTGGTGTTGCAGGACATATCCTTTCGCAACATCAACACATGCTTGTTCAATTCCCTCCAGATCCAGATCTCCTATGTCCATGTCCTCTGCTTCATCCCCAGTATCTCGATCAAAATCGTCGTGGGATCTTCCTTCGATAGTATCTTCTGGGACATTGGTAGGGATCTCCTTTGTGTCCAGGTGGTCACCCTCCCCCTTGTTGTTTTTCTTGTTGTTGAACAGGTGTTTCCTCTCGTTGGTCTTCAAGGGCACCAAATTTATTGGATACTAAAAAAATTTTGTTCTCCTCCTCGTTGTCCGGCTTTATCCCTCCTCTCTTGCACGAGGAAACCCGTGTGAACCCTTAGTCATTCATGTCCTCCTCCTTCCTAAGTGTTGATTTTGGAGTTTTCATAGGGAAATCCCTAAATAGGTGACCATATTCATGGCATATGTGACACTGAAATGGGATATGTTCGTAGTCGAGGGTTTGCATCCAGTCTTCATCTTCCCATGACATTTTAATGGCTTCCGGTAATTCTTTGGTCAAATCCATGTAGACACAGATCCTCACATATTCTGCATATCTTTGGGACCTGGTTTGTTATGAGATCTTGATAAATTTTCCCAGGGTGTTCCCCAAATATTCCAGGATTTCTAGGTCCTAGTATTTGCATGGCAAGGAGTACAGCCTAATCCAAACCGACGCTACTTTCATGTCTTCTTTATCTGGGAAAAACTTTTATTTTTAGGGTCTCAAGAATAATCCTGCCGAATAAAAGAAGCAGGGTTCGTCGTCTAAGATTTTGTTTCTATCTTCCAAGTTAAGAAAAGATATGGTAAAGAAACCCTTGGATCCCAAATGGAATTCGTAGTGCCCCTTAGGTTTCTAGGAAGAGTTTATCCACTAGACTAGGAATTTCTTCGAAGGTTGCATTCCCACAAACTTCCTGATGAGCACATGATCTTGCATATACTGAATTTGATCTCCGAGCTTAGTAGATATGATTTGCATATAAGGTATTAGGGTCGCTTTGGGCATACACTGACCTAGTTTTCACTCTGTCGGTCGTCCTTTCTGATTTTGATCTTGATCTAATGATATTGGAATGTCCCCGAAGTTGAATTTTCTTAAATTGCTTAGATGATATCTTAAAACAATTAGTCACTAGTAGATCACTGAAAGAACAACATGCACAGAAACACAAGAATGCAAAGATTTTTCTTGGGGAAACCACAAGGGAGAAAACCCCGCAAAACTTCCTCAGTATAGAACTCAACCAGTGCAGTGTAAAACCAAGACAACTACTTCTCTCTCCTTTCTGGCACACTAATCCTTCTCCCTCTTTCTAAGACAGCTTGAGTGAGTGAGTACAAATGAAGGAGAGCGCCTCCCTATTTATATTCTTCAGTTGACTTGACCTCTAACCTAACAGGGTCGACTTCTCTAACTAACTTGACCCACTTGTCCAACTTGACACCACAAATAACATTTATTATATTGACACTTGTGTACTATTGACCTAACTTACATTTGGAGGTTTACATTGCTTCTTTCAAGGACACTAACAAGACCAAACTCATCTCCCGAAGGAGGAACACAATACATCTGGAATATCTTTCAAAGTTACTATAATTTAACACCTGATTAGTAACCTTGTCAAGGCCGTAGATGGGTAGGCATGTGTGCATCCCCTTGTTCCCTTCTCCATGCTTTCGTTATTCCTCCCACCTTCATCGCTCTCCGTAAGTCCTTCCACCTCCTTTCAAAAAATTTCAAACAACTTATGCTCAAAGTCCCATGTTACAGGGAAGATTTATTGTAAATGATGAAGGGGTGATCAGTGGCCAGTGAGGATGACGATCAATCTTTGAAAGAAGGCCAATAGATTCCCATCATCCCTTCATTGCCCAAGTTTCCATCTATTATCCTTCCCGGTGCCCGACCTCTTCCCAAGTTCAGTACGCCATCGTTTCCTAGTGTTCCTCATAGCCCCAAAAATCCTCCTTTGCCTTGTATTCTTCCCCTATCTAGTGCTCCTCCTCTCCCCAAAATATCCTCGTTGCCTCAATTTAGTGTTCCTCCTCTCCCAAAAACTCCTCCATTTCCCAGTGCTCCTCCTCTCCCAAAAATCACGCCTCTACCTCAGTTAAGTGTTCGACCTCTCCCAAAAACTCATTCTATGCCCAGTATTCTTCCCCTGTCCAATGGTCCTCATCTCCCTAAAATATCTATGTTGCCTTAGTTCAGTGTTCCTCCTCTCCCAAAATTGCCCCTGTTGCCTCAATTGAGTATTCCTCCATTTCCAAAACTAACCATTTCAAGGTCTCCTCCTCTTCCATAGGTTCCTCCAATCCCACAAATTCCTAAATTTCAATTCCCGTCGATCTCATTTCTAACCCCTCTGTTGGAATATTGGACAATACTGAGAGGAAGGGATGAATCAGTATTGATAACTTTTGACAATTTAAACCACTTTTAATTTATTCATTAACACGCATGATCAACAAGAACACACAGAACACAAATTTATCATGGAAGCCCAATTGGGTAAACCACCAATACTTCCTATTACTACAAAACTCTATTTACAAATAGTTTTTTCCTGCTTCTATAGACAAGGCTGGTATTATACCCTATTTACCAGCAACTACTGGAAGGAAGCTACAACCCCCTGTTTTTATCAACTGCTACTAAAAGGATGCTACTACACCCAAATTACCAGCTACTACTAGAAGGAGGCTACGACCCCCTTGCAGGATTGTAACCTGCCCTTGCACCACCCGACCACCCTAATTTGATTTCATCAGACTTCCAGATATTCTTTATGTTTTCAACACTGTCATTGGTTTTCCTTCTTTGGCCTCTGTCTACTGCTACTGCTACATATATCTGGATCATAGAGACGTTTTCTTTAACTCGGCACTCTGTCTATAAGTACCGGCCTCTAACATGTTTTATGTAAATGCATCTCTTCGCCGTTGCGCCTTTTCATTCTTAGATCATGCATCTTCATGAAAAATCAATTCTTTGTCATACCTTTCCACAACAAAATCTTACCAAAATTGCCTCTCCGTAATGATAATTCTTCACTAGAAATTCTTCTGAATTTTCCTTTTTTCACAATGATATTTCCGCAACAAAAATCCTTCCGCAATTTCCTTTCCGCAACAGATCCTTTCTACAACCATCCTGAGTCATTGATCCATTACAGACTCTTTCCTGTCTGTCGATATGAGATCGGATTGTGGATTGCGGACGCATGTTTTGATTTTTCTCAACAAGTCCTTCCGCAATTTCCTTTCCATAACTATCTTTCCGCAAGGTACTTTCCGCACAGTTTATTGCTTGCAGACTTTTCCCTATCCATTTGATCTTTAGATCAGATGCGGATTGTGGGTTTTCCAAATTTCTTAAAATTGCTTCCGCAATCTTTCTTCCACATCGTCGATCTCTTATGGAGTCTTTCTTGACCATCGATCTTCCGGATTGCGGAATGTGAAATCACACTTTCATATTTTGGACGTACGCAATTTTCTTCTGCAACTTTGTTTCCACATTTCTTCTGAACCGTCGATTTCCTTGTGGGTTCACTCTTGACTGTTGATTTACGATCAAATGCAGATTGCGCTATAAAGTTGTGGATCGCTCTAGAACCGTAGCTCTTCTACCAAATTTCTTCTAACCATTGGATCTGTTCATTGTTGCCTCTTCCAAAAGGTATGGGGCCTGACAGGTCATCCTAGGCTCCAAGATGGTGACTTCTCATGGATTCCAAGCACCTAGAGCCCCCACAATACCTTTTCTATATGCGTCGAATAACCATAGTGAAGCCAATGCATATAAACACATACAAACTCAAATGTGTTGCCAATGTGGGATAAATCTCATTCGTCAACTCAATCTGCACTTTTGATCACCTGATCGGATGATTATTGAGTCTTTGTAATGAATTCTCCTGTAGATCCTCATCTCCTTTGCTTATTGCATGGATCTGACCGCTTACTCATCGAACTACCATCTGAATTTGTAATTCCTTTACACCGAGTTTTCCCTGTCATCATGTCCGTTGGATATTCCTTTGTCATTGCTAAACTCTTTTGGCATCAATTGACAACTATTTTCAACATTATCCCCCTTTGGCATTGATGGCAACATTTTCTCTTGGTTAATTTTCTTCCCCTTTGACAACAATGACAAAGTGTTCCTTCTGACAGCTCCCCTGTCATCATATCTCCCCCTAAGATTACGATTCTACTTATACAACCATTTTAAGGAGATTACTCCCAACTTCCATCTAAGATGCTCAAAATATTCCTTGGGTAGTGGCTTAGTAAAGATATCAACAATTTTGTTCTTTTGTGTCAACATACTCTAACTTGACAACCTTATGGGATACTTGTTCTCTTAGGAAGTGATACTTTATTGGTATGTGCTTTGTCTTGGAGTGCATGACATGTTTTTTGACATATTTATGGCACTGGTATTATCACAATTTATTACTATTGGGTGCTCATACTTCACAAGTAAGTCTTCTAGTGTCTGCTTCATCCAAATGACTTGAGTGCAACATGACGCAACGGCAATGTATTTGGATTCTACTGTGGAGAGTGAAATGGAGGATTGTTTCTTGCTTGACCAAGATACCAAGCAATTTCCCAAGAAGAATGTTGCTCCACTGGTGTTTTTACGATCATGAACACATCCTTCCCAATACACATCAGTAAATGCTTTCATGATGAAGTCTTGACTTTTTGGGTATCATAACCCATACTCCAAAATACCTTTGAATTATTTGAAGATTCTTTTTAATGTTGTTACATGTGTTTATTTTGGGCTCGACTGAAACCTAGCAACCACACCTACAATTTGCATCACATCTGGTCTTGTAGTTTTCACATATAGCAGGGATCAATACATGGTATGATCCACTTCCAGAGACTAATCATCCTTACTTAATTTACAGCCTGTGATCATAGGAGTACTAACAGGTTTGGAGTCTTCCATCTTAAATATTTTAAGCATATCTTTGATGTAGTTAGTTTGAGAGATAAAGATTCCTTTGTTTGTTTGGTAAACTTGTAATCCCAAAAAGAATGTTAGTTCACCCAACATTGACATTACGAATTCCTTCTTCATTTCAGAAGCAAAATTTACACTTAGTATTTGTAAATTGATTCCAAATATGATGTCATCTACATAAACAACAACAATGATTATATTTTCATCTTCGATTTTTATGTAGAGATTACTTTCAATGCCCCCTCTCTTAAATCCTTGTTGCTTTAAGTAGCTGTCCAATCTTGAAAACCACTCCATGAGGCCATAGAGTGCCTTTCTCAATTTACAGACGTAGTCTATGTTTTCTGATAAGAGAAAACCTTCAGGTTGTTCAATATAAACTTCTTATTCTAGTTTTCCATTCAGAAATGCATACTTGACATCCATTTGATATATTTTAAAAATTTTATGGTATGAAAGTGCTAAAAACATTATGATTGCTTCAATTCTTGCTACGAGGGCATAAGTTTATTCAAAAGCAATCCCTTACGTTTGAGCATACCTATTACATACTAATATTTCCTTATTCCTTATCACTTGACCATCTTGATTGAATTTGTTCTTGAAAACCCATTTGGTCCCTATAATATTTTTGTCTTTGGGTCTTGGGACAAGTTCCCAGATTTTGCTCTTCTCAATCTGATCCAATTCTTTATTCATGGCTTTTATCCATTCATCATTCTTGATGGATTCTGTAAAATTCTTAGGTTCCACTACTGATAGTAGGGCTTGTTCATTAAATATAGTTGTCTCCTTGTACTGACTCCACCATCTTTGTCACTGATGATCTGTGTCTTGGGATGATCCTTTTGTACTCTTCTAGATGGAGTTTTTGTATCAGATCTTGGAGAATCTTCTTGAGTTTCCTGTGTATCTTCCTCCTCTAATATTTCTTCTTGATCATGAATACTTTCATCTTTTTGCAGGTCTTCCTTTTCTTCATCATTTGTACTTACATCACCATCATGACTTCTTATTCTTCTTGGTTTTATGTCATATATTATTACATCTGTGCTTTCTACGATCTTGTGTAACCTTTTATTGTAACATCTATACGCCTTCTTGGTGGATGAATATCCTAAAAATATTCCTTCATCACTCCTAGAATCAAACTTGCCAAGATCATCCTCATTCCTTCTAATGTAGCAATTACTGCAAAATACTCTGAAATACTTGACTGAGGTTGGTCTTCCATACCATAGTTCATAAGGACTCTTGTCCTTGTTTACTCTGAGTTTTCCTCTATTAAATATATAGACAATTGTGTATACCGCTTCTCTCCAAAATTCATCTGACAAATTTGCTTCATTAAGCATTGTTCTGGCAGCTTCTTGGACTGTTCTATTCTTCCTTTCAACAACACCATTCTGCTGAGGAGTCTTTGTAGCTGAAAATTGTCTTTTAATCCCATGTATCTCACAAAACTCATTGAACTTGTTTGAGGTAAACTCTCCCCCATTGTTTGATCTAAGAAACTTGATTTTATAAGTTTATCTCATTTTCAACCATTGCTTTGAAGATTTTGAACTTTTCAAAATCTTTTGATTTTTCTTTGAGAAAAGTTACCCAAGTCATCCTTGTGTAGTCATCAATGAGCATCATAAAATAGTATTCTCCTTGTAGAATTTTAGTCCTTTTTGGTCCACAAAGATCAGTGTGAACTGTTTCTAGAGGATGTGAGATCACATCTTCTTTTGTTTTGAACCTGGATTTAGTTTGCCTCCCATGTTGACAATGTCTGCAGACTGAGTTTAGAGGTTTCACAATTTTAGGCAAGTCGTTCACAGCTTCTTTCTTACTTACCTTGACAAGGTTATTAAAGTTTAAGTGTCCCATCCTTCTGTGCCATAACCAAATTTCATCAACCATACTCAAGTAACATTGATTTTCATTTTATAGGATGTATACATTGCTCGAATTCCTTACAGCAGTGCCAACAATTCTTCCTGGGCCTTTTTTTCTGATTTCACATTTCTTAGAGTAAAAAATACAAATGTGCCCTTGGTCACATGTTTGACTTACACTGAGGAGATTAGGCTTAAGGTTTTCTACCGGCAACACATTTTCTGCTTTGATCTTACTATTGACAACAGTTGTACCTTTGCCAATTATTTTGGAGGTCATATTATCTCCAAATGTGACTCTACCCTTATTATATTTTCTTAGTTTTATGAATTTGTTTGGGTCACTTGTCATATGTTTTGAACACCCACTATCCAAATGCCATAGATTTTGTTTCTCTGTTGCACATAGGGCAATAATGGAACTCCTTTTCTTCCCGTTTCTTCCAACTTGCTAATGACATGGTTTGACTTTTTGTTCTTTCTCCTACATTTTTCAAGTTCTTCGAGAGAGCACTAATGAGTTCATCTTTTAAGTCTACTTCACCTTCCTCATATGATTCACCATTTTGAGTTGGAGTATCTACTCCCATGAATAGAATTTATGTTTCTTCATCTCCACTTGTATCTTCATCTTCACTATCTTCCATAGTGTACAGAATTTTATTTTTCTCATAGTACTTATTTTTGTTTCCCATTTTACCCTTTTTAAACTTCCTTGAGGCTTCTTTCTCATCACTATCATCTTATTTAGGGTAAGTGCATTTTGAAGCAGTGTCCAATTCTTCCACATCTAAAACACTTTAGAGGTAGCTTTCCTTTGTATTTTCCAATACCTCTCTCAAGTTTTTTAATAAAGATGGTTTCTTCATCATCTGAAATCTCTGGATGATTTTGGATGGGGATTCAGACTTCTTTGATTCATTTATGGCTTTGAATGTTGCCTCTTTTCTTGAAATCATTATGTCCCATTCTCATCTCATATGCAATGAAGATCCCATGTAGTTCATCTATTGTTAAGGTATCAAGGTCATCGCGTTCTTCTAGAGTGGACACCTTTAGTGATTCTTCATTGGCAACGTTCTTAGTACCTTGTCGACTACTTCTGTTTCTTTTAATTCTCCTCCAAGGCCTCTAATAGCATTTACAACTTCATCTACTCTTAGAATGTATTCTCCAATATTTTCTTCTTCTTTCATTTTTAGGCTTTCAAATTGTCCTTTATATGTCTGAAGCTTGGTTTCCTTGACTTTGGATGCCCCTTCACAGACAATTTTTAACTTATCCCAAGCTTGTTTGGCAGTCTTGCAGCTCATGACTTTTACAAACACAAAATTTGTTAATCCACACAAGATGGAATTTAGGGCTTTTGCATTACCCTCATATTGGTCTAGTTCCAATATGTCTGTAGGTAGGTTGTCTTCTATTTAAAGTCCTTTTCAGTTGCTGCCCAAACCTTACATCCAAGAGACATCAAATGGCATTTCATTCTCACACTCCAATATGCATAATTTTCTCCTGTGAATAATGGTGGTACATTGGTGGCTAACCCTTCTTGTTGATCCATCGTGGTTTTTAAGTAAGGTCTTCCTTCCAATGGTTAAACTGTGGTGAAGGAACCTGCTCTAATACCAATTGTTGGAATATTGGACAATACTGAGAGGGGGGGTGAATCAGTATTGATAACTTTTAGCAATTTAAACCACTTTTAATTTATTCATTAACACACATGATCAACAAGAACACACATAACACAAATTTATCGTGGAACCCCAATTAGGTAAACCACCAATACTTTCTATTGCTGCAAAAATATATTTACAAATAGTTTATGCCTGCTTCTATAGACAAGGATGGTACTACACCCAATTTACCAGCTACTACTGGACGGAGGCTACGACCCCCTTGTAGGCGTGTACACCACCCTGTTTTTATCAGCTACTACTGAAAGGATGCTACTACACCTAATTTACCAGCTACTACTGGAAGGAGGATACGACCCCCTTCTAGGATTGTAGCTTGCCCTTGCACCACCCTGCCACTCTAATATGATTTCATCAGCCTTCCAAATCTTCTTAATGTTTTCAACCATGTCACTGGTTTTCCTTCTTTGGTCTCTGTCTACTGCTGCTGCTACATAGATCTAGATCATAGAGACATTTTCTTTCACTCAGTACTTTATCTATAAGTACCCTCTAACACGTTTTATATAAATGCATCTCTTTACCGTTGCACCTTTTCATTCTTAAATCGTACCTCTTCATGAAAACTCATTTCGTCACTTTAACAATTCTTTAACTCTATTTAGGTTTATAAGTCATACCTTTCCGCAACAAAATTTTACCAAAATTGCCTCTCTATAATGATAATTCTTCACCATAAATTCTTCTGAATTTTCTTTTTTCACAATGATATTTCCGTAACAAAAATCCATCCGCAATTTCCTTTCTACAACAAATCCTTTCCGCAACCATCTTGAGACGTTGATCCATTGCAGACTCTTTTCTTCCCATCGATCTGAGATCGAATTGTGGATTGCAGATTGTGGACGTGCATTTTGATTTTTCTCAACAAGTCCTTCCACAATTTCCTTTCTGCAAGGTACTTTCCGCAATATTGATTGCTTGCGGACTTTTCCTTAGCCGTTTGATCTTTAGATCAGATGCGGATTGCGGGTTTTCCAAATTTTAAAAAAATGCTTTCACAATTTCCTTTCTGCAATCTTTCTTCTGCACCATCGATCTCTTGCGGAGTCTTTCCTAACCGTCGATCTTCCAGATTGCAGATTGCGGAATGCTGAATCACACTTTCATATTTTGGACTTTCGCAACTTGTTTTTGCATTTCTTCTGAACCGTCAGTTTCCTTGTGGGTTCACTCCTGACCGTTGATCTACGATCAAATGTGAATTGTGCAATAACATTGCGGATCGCTCTGGAACCATAGATCTTCTGCGGACTTTCTTCTAACCGTCGGATATGTTCATTATCGCCTCTTCCAATAGGTATGGGGTCAGACAGGTCGTCCTAGGCTCCAGGTTGGTGACTTCTCGTGGAGTCCAAGCACCTAGAGCCCTGTTGTAGCTACAACAGATCCATGTTTTCATTAAAACATGGGAGCCCCAATTTTTTATATGCAAAGGTAATGTTACTCAATTTTGAGGGTTGTTCATCCTATTTGCATGCATTATTACCTTTGACATAATTTGATTTAGTTAACAATTTTACCTTTTGAAAGTTTATGCATTTTTGTGTCTTTTGTGAGTTGCAGAAAGAATTAATTTTTCCCAAAAGTTTTCCTTTCCCGCAACTCGCATTGCGGATTGCGGGAGCTTGGTTTTGTGTTTTAAGATTTTTGTTCTACAACCCACAAATGTGGATTGTTGGTGCGGAAACATTTTTCAATAATCGCGGTTTGTCATCCCCTCAACATGCAACCCATAATTGCGGATTATGGATGCGGAAAGTGTTTGAATAATGAGTTTGCGTCTTGCATTTCCACAACCTGCAATTGCGGATTGCAGAAAGGATGTTTATATTTGCAAAATAAACGCCCGCAACTCATCTCTCGCATTTTAGATCTTCAGTATTATTTAGATTGTTTCCATTTTTACTGATCTCTAGCTTATATTTTCTCTTTTATTCATTTTATTTGGTTCTATGATCTTGGTGGTTAACTTACCATGTTATCTTTTACATTCCCCACCTAGGTTTGGTCTTCACAGCACAAACTGATAATTCAAGATGATGGTTGGTTATTACCTTCACTCTAGGATTGTGATTGATCTTATCATTTCTTCTCTCATGATTTTGGATATTGCATTAGTTTGATATGTTAGCTTGATAGAGTTTTATTTTCACATATGCATGCCTAGAATCATAATGTAAATATTGCGTTATTTGCTTATATTAGTTTAATATTTGTTAATGTTTAGTTTAAGCTTATTGAAATCTTGTAAATATTCATGTTTATGTTTTGACTTTCATTAACTTAACTTGTGTATTTCATTAAATCCATATAATAAATTTATACACAATTGGATGTTATGAAAATTAAAAGAACACATGTTTTAGTTTGTTTGAATCCTAAATTCCCTAATTTCTATGAGATTTGGTTTTATGATTATTTGGAAATTTGTGGGATTAGAATTTAACATTCACGAATGTGAAATTAGTTTGATCATGGATAAGTCTTTTATTTTCAATAAGCTAATTCGATTTTGAAAATATAACTTCTATTTTTTCATTTTGCAATTTAAAAGGATTTTCATTTATTATTGTGCAAAAGGAAATATTATTATTCTTTTTTTCTGGGTTTTCTATTCTTGAAAAATGATTATGTTAGAAACTTATTTATGGAATTCATTAACTCTCATATATTATAGGAGTGATTCTTTTCCTATATAGTTAACTTGTTTCAAACATTTATTTTCTTAAGAATTAAATTGTAAATGGTTTTTATTTTTTCTAGGTTTAGGGTTTTTAGATATTGGATTTTCTTCGTAAATGATTTCTATATTTTAATCTATTGTTATTTCATTACTTCATTCAATAAATAAAAAATTTCAATTTTCCAAGCTTCCCAAGTATTTTTATGCATTTTTGCAGATGCAGGACCTTTGATTTTAACTATTCAAATTTTAATGTTCCCGCAATCCAAAATCCGTTAATGCGGATTAAGGGAAGGTCTAATTTTTCCATTATTAAAACATTATTCCCGCAACCCGGGTTTTTCTTATTTCAAATTTAGTATTCCCGCGGTCCAAAATCACTTTTGCAAATTCTTAATTTTTCATTCCCGCATTTTTTCCGAACCCTAAGTTTGTCTTATGTTATAATTTAATTTATTTACAGGTCTGTTAATTTTGGTAATTTTCTTTTTTCTTTTACATAGGGTTTTAAATTTTGATTTTGATTTGTTTAAATGGTTTTTCAAATTCAAAATTTCTTTCCTGACATTTCATTTGTAAAATAGATTTTAGATTTTTGTTTGGTTTAATTCATTTAGAAAATAATTAACACGGAATAATAGATTTGATTGTTAAAATCAATGGCCACAATTCACTCCGCAGTGAAATCGAGGGTTACTGAGCCTTAACTTCCAAGAGAATAATTTTGAGTTGATTTACCATTTGTATCGAAACATTTAAAAAAGGATTGTTGAATGATGATATACGCCAAAGCAAAGATCGCCGAAAAAAAGAGATTTTTCTATTATTTACACTTTACATTACATTCTACCTTGGTTAATGAACGCTAATTGATATAATTTTTGCAGGTTTGCTGGGATGCTAAGCCGTGCAGATTACCGAAGCTAATATAATCAAACTACGGTTGTGCTATCAATTTGAAGTTTGACGAGGAAAGCTTTATCTGTGAGAAATGGAGATCATTTATTCTATTTTAGCACTACGAATTGAATTGCTCGAGAAATAAGGAAGCTCCAATAGAAATTCATGGATAGTTGAGAGAAAAGATACAAGTTGGTATGATATTAATGAAGACCGCATTTATTTCTAGAAGTTGAATAGTACCTGGTAAGAGAAGCGAATTTAGGGCCCCATTTTCCATCAAACCATGAAGAATATGACAAAACTGTTGAAAACCCACTTCAAAAATGGGGTCTTTTACTCCTTATTGTAGGTTGTTTTTTAGATATCTCAAACGATTTGGAGAAAATCTTGCCCGAAGAGAGGAGTATTTTCAGAAGTTGGTTGCGGTCGGTTTGGATGGGAGTTGAATGAACCAGAGTTCTGGTGGTTGGATCTTGTCCTTTCATTGCTTGTCTCTTCTATAAAATTGACCCAAAGGTTTGAGTTGAGAGGAGGGGGGCTCAACAAAGCTGTAAATATTTCTCTTTCAGAAATGAGGAGACATTGTCAGTGGGGGAGATAATTGCCAAGGAAGGATTGGAGAAACATTCTTTCACTTGTGATCATGTAATTTTTTGCAGAACATTGAATCAAAGCTAGTTTCTTTCGGTATCTTCTTTGGGTAAATTATCAAATTTCTTTGATGATGATTGATTTCTTCACCTTAATTATCAATGAATACTGTTGATTTTGCTGCCAATCATTAACGCATTGATCTATGATTTGGATTTCTCTTAATTCATGAATATTTGTGTATTTATATTTTAATTAAATTTCTTTTATTAAAATATTTATCTATTTCTGCAAATGAAACTGTTAAATCAATAATTCATGTTAATTTTTCAATTAACATAAGAGTTACAAGGTAATCTTGGATATGCTTGATCTTTAAATTATTATCAGTAATTTTAATTGCTTGATTACATTTGAAGTAATAAGTTAAATGATTTAATTTTGCTTTTCTGTTAAGTTGATGAAATAACCTATTTAAATCCAAACCAAGTTACCTTGCACACAGTGAATATACTTATTTTTAGATCAAATTTAACTTAGCTTAGATTTCTTTTAAGGTAGAGTTATCTTAGGTTTAGATCCACTTTTACAGTTAGGACACTTTGATCTTCCCTTGTAGGAATACTAATCCTTTTGGATCAAAACTCACCGACTCAAAGAGTGCCAATGGAGGCCGAATATTCATGGGTGTCAACCACACCAAACAACTCGAGGATAGGGTAATGTTTGCGTAGGATTATCTGAAGCCTTTGGATGGTTTTTCATCCCCTATTACTTGCCTTGGACACCTTTCCAGCACCTACACAACTAACGCATCAACAAATGGCGCTCGAAGGAGGGCCATTGGACATGTAATATCATTTGAACTATTTTAATCAGATTATTTTATAATGGCTCCAGCCCAAAAACCTGTATATAGTTTTTGTTCTGCTCATGAATCTGTATTTAGTTGTTTTTCTATGCAAATTAGTCTTCACTTTCAAACATGTTTTCTCAAGCAACTCATAGAAGTAAAATTCAATGGTGCGGGAGGAATTTTAGCACAAGAACATGTTCTTCAATTTACCTATAATTGTTTTGATAACGAAATTTTGGATCAAGATGTTTTGTGCATATTGTTAGCCTTCACATTCGAAGGACGAGTCAAAGAGTGGTTTGTAACCTTACATTTTTCCTCTGTCCATTCTTTTGAACATTTTGTAGATCTTTTCATACTTTCTTTTGGCCACTATGACTTTGTTAACTTATGCAATGAATGGAAACAACTCGCTATAAAGAAGGGTGAATCATTAGAAGATTTTGCAATCAGAACTTTTAATCTATATTGCAGATTCCCTTAAACGGATTGTCCTATTAAAACATGAATGGTTTTAACACACTAGTTTTAGTTCGCATGAATCTGATCAATTAGTAGATGATAAATCTGAATTATACATTGATAATCATACACCTCTTGGTTTAGATTTGCATGAAGAATCTAAGGATTTAAAAAATTTAGAAATGGCTTCCTTCTGTTTCTTAGAAATGGATCATAATCAATATGATGATTCAGATGAATTAAATGTTGATATTCCCATGTCTATTTCGCATGAAATTCTAACTGATCATGAAGGAGATCATTTTTCTATAGAAGATTCTTCTAAAGTACAAGAGAATAGTTCTAAACATAATATTGAACCATCTTCTTCTAGCATAAGTAAAGAGCTTTAAGATTCTGATATTTATTATTCTGTTAATCCTTTAATAGATCTTGAATCAACTAATTGTTATGAAATTTGTGATATGTTTTTCCAATTACCATTTTATGACCTAAATGATTTTATAGGAGAGCATGTTTCACAAAATGATGATACTGCATTACAAGAAGAAGAATATTTAGATTTGAAACCTTTCATACATATCTCTTTTGAAGGAAAACCTCGCTTAAGGAATCTCAATGTGAAAATATTCTACAAAGAGATGAATTTCATGCACTTATTTCCTCTTCATATTTTTCTATGTACCATAATCTATTTGATAACAATGGCATTCAATCATATATTTCAAATTCTAATTCTCCATTGTTAAGTCTTAAAGAAATACAAGTTAATTATATAATACATGAAGAAGACCAAGAAGATTCTTATCCTTGTCATCAATCCATGTCTTCTTGTCATTCTTCTTTGCTAGAAATGAATATTATTTCTAATGATTATTTTCAGAATTCTTCCTTTTATGATTCATCATTCAATGTAGAAAGATTTTCTTCTTACAATCATTTGCTTGATGGAGAATATTCTTACCACGATGTTAATAATACCAGTTCTATACTTATAACATCCATATCTTTAACTCTTCTCAAGTAAATAACCAAAGGAAATTTGATCTCTTGGAGAATTTCCAATTTAATCAACCAATTTATGATGATTTTTATGATAATAAGTTAGAACAAATTGGATGTGATTTTGTTGATCTTATTCAAGAAAATGTTCCTGAGGAGATAATTGTTCAAGAAGAAGCTTTGGATTCATATAATACTAATATTGATTCTCTTTCAAATAATCCATTTCATTGCATAAATATTTCGAACTCTTTATGTCATTCTTTTGATTTTCATTGTGCATACCATGATTGGGTTGCTGATTGGCTTGAGAAATATTTCTTAGCAAGATTTCATCATTATAGTTAAACTCTGTTTTCCTTATTTGTATATAAATATGGTAAGGTTCCATTATCTTTATTTGTACATAACTTTCATCTTATTTCCTTTAATGCATTCTTTTTTCATTTTTATTTGCAAGTATTCATATCATGCTTTCTGATTATTCACATCTTTTTTTTGGTAGGTTTTCATATGCTTTCATGGTTGCATTGGAAATTCGATTATACTTAGCTTTTGTTCACCTTTTAGGGTAGTGTAGGAATAGGTGTAGAATAGAATAGTTTTTTTTATCATTGCTTAAATAATTAGATTACTCTTTTGGTTTTCTTCAATAAAAATAAAATGATTTGCGACAACGAGCCAAGTCCAAGTTGGAAACGACACTTCTTCATATGCATTCAGGGAAGTATTTTCTTGTCCTCTTTCACTTTATTCATGCTCTCTCTTATTATCGGTTCAAGGCATTCATGTTTGAATTATCTCTTTATTTTTAAATCATAATGATCTTGTCATGAAATGTTTTGAATTGATTGTTTTTCAAGTTTTAAGAGCAAGAACATTTTGACATGAGACAAAGTAATTAAAATTAGAACATCTTCATGTCACACGAATATTGATCTTTCCTAGACATGCACTTGAAAATGAAGGTTTTTACATATTTTTGTCACAAATTGAACACAATTTAGTTTCATTTCTTTCTGTACATAGTTTTTAATAAGTGAGGCCTTATTGTCCTACACAACTTTATGTGACAAATAACAATGTTGATCGTGATTCCTCAACTGAAGGATAATAAATTTATTTTAAGAGTTTTTATTATAATCAATTCAATGTACATATTCAACACATTTCCATATATGAATTGATATAGTTATTCTCTTTACAATAAAAATTCCTTCAATTTTACAAACACAACAAACAAATCTTTCTTTTCGCACGAGACAATTGCTTAAGGCTTATTTTTGCAATTATTTTACATTTTAATTTAGGCTTCTTTTGTTTGTAATAAAGACCTAATTAAATATGATATCTCATGATCTATTAAAAACAAAATTCTTAATCACTAATTTTTATTTTAGTTAGTGATATGGTTGTGAGATTTTGATTTACTTTTGGTTCCACTTGTATATATGTTTGATTTTATCATTCCTACATTTTCTTTTCTTGCTGGTTTGTTTTGAGTTTTTCATGATTTTCACTTTTAAAATAAAGGAGTTTATCACGCTTTTACAGTCTTGAAGTCTTATCTATAAAGAAAATCTTTATAAATGTCTTTTGCTTGTTGAAAATCAAATGTTTTGATTAGTTAATCTCTTATTGTGAAAAAATCAATAACAGACTGTGCTGATCATTTTATTTGAATATTTTTGTCATTATCCTTAGAACTTTATCTTTAACTTAACATAAACATATAAGTTTGAATTTAGTTACTTTTAAGGGAATCGGTTTCGGGAAAGAAGTTTCAATTTGTAAATATTAGTAATCTATAGATTCCTTATGCCATCCTTACTCTTAAGGAGTTTCTAAGTATGTTCCCCCATTTACTAGGCTAACTCAAATTGAGATTAGCACATTACACATAGTTTGCATATTTATTTAAACTTGCTATTTGGGATATAAGCCATTAGGCAAAACGGGTTAAAAGACGTCCCTGTCGAGGCTATGGATGCCTACAGGTTGCAGTGGCTCCGTTTGTGGTGTTTTGGGATTCCAAATCATAAATATTATATATAAATCCTTAAGAATCCTTTGCATCCCACACTCGTAGAGAGTTACATGATGTTGCTTACCCATTAGTAAATTGAGTCACTGTATAGCTATGTATCTAAATCAGTAAACTGGGACCAGAGTGCTTGGAAGTGGGGTTAAAAGACATCCCTGTCACGACTATAGCTTCGGTTGGCAGTAGGGTTCTGCTTGTGGTATTGGATTCATTTCTTAGTACTATGTCTTATATGATTAGCTTGTTTTATCGAGGTTAATTCTTGATAAATTTCTTGATTCTTACATCTTATAAATATTTTGTTTTGAAAATAAGTTTATCTTAAAAAATGTTCTTTGGATAATTATGGGAATGACTTGGATGTTTTAGAAGATTTGAAGTTTGAATAATACTATATCATTCAGTGATAAAGCTATTCAGATTATTTGAGATGTAGCATGTGAAAACATTTTGTTTTCATCCTTAATTTTTGGATTTCAATACTATAATTCAGAGATAACTAGTTCTTCCTAGCCAGTCGCCATTTGTTGTAGCTACAACAAATCCAATGTTTTATGCAAAACATGGGAGCCCCAAGTTTTATATGCAAAAGGTGATGCTTAATTTCCTTTGTCATTTTGGGATTTCCATGTTGTTTATCGTAATTTTTAGGTCTTTGGCATGATTTGATTTAGTTCACATTTTGAAACATTTATGCATTTTTGTGTGTTTCCGCAACACAAATCCTGCAATTGTGGATTGCAGGATTGCTTTGTAAATATTTTCAACTTTTCATCCCGCAACCCGCAAATTATGGATTGCGGAAAGTAGATTGAATAATAAAAAAATGCATTATGTGTTTCCACAACCCGCAACCCTCAAATACGGATTGCGGATTGCGGAAAGGTTTGTCAAATAAATGTGTTTCATGTTCCCGCAACCTGCATCCTGCAAATTGTGGATTGCGGAGCGTCTTGGCCACATTTTGAGTTTGTCAATTCCGCAACCTGCAACCCGCATTGCAGAATGCGCATTATTTTCATTCTTTTTACTTATTTTTGTTTTTGATTTATTTGAGTTGATTTTTATCATTTCAGTTGGTATGGATTTCATTTTTCAATTATTCAAATCTTTACACTTTGGCTTGATTTTCGTTTTATTAGTTTTTGAATATTTCAAAGATCTTGTCATTTTATTTTGATTATTGTGTGGAAAAATTGTTTATCCTTATCTGAACTTGTTTGAAACATTTACATGCTTCAATTTTGATTAATTAATTTCATACGATGTCAACAAATTTGAACTTCATTGAATCAATAAGTTTAAAGAGCATCTTGATGGGTTATAATAATTTGATTGAACACCTATTTTTAATCCTTTTTATATTTATGACTTGAAAGGGTGTATACCAAATAATGGAATTGTGCATTTAACTTTGAAAGGATTACTGAATTTTACAAAGCTTTGAATATTTGATAAAATCTGTCCTTTTTTGAAAATCTATAATTTTAGGACAATTTTTTAAGGCCTATGTGATATTCAATGGAATTCTTAAAAAATACTTTCAAACCATAGAAAGAGTCAATATTTTTTTCATTAAGCAAAGTATTATATTTTAAACAGAATAATTAGCTTTGCTTGCTAATAGATTATTATTATTGTTTAAATTATATTCAATATACTTTTGAAAGAAAATATTAATAATTTATTTATATGATTGACCTTTGATATCATACTATTTACAATGTTAATGAATAATATTTCACTAAACCCTAATTTGTTGTTGTCGTGAAGGATGAAGTTTAAAAACGGATCGCACACATGTAGAAGACATATTTTTGCATGGATTATTGTGAGCAAACCGTGAGGAATAAACTCAAATGGTTGAAAACCCACTTCCCAAATGGGCTATTTTACCCCTATCCATGGACAGTTTTGTAAATCTATCAACAATTTGGGAGAAAAATGTGACCGAACAGAGGTGAATCTTTTAGAAATTCATTCCGACTGTTTTTGCATAGCTAAACGAACGAGGCATCTAAGGATTTGATGTTATCCTTCCCACTGCTATTCACTGCTATAAATTTGACCTCATCATTCAGAGAGATGAGGATGAAGTCTCTAAAAAATGGAAGGATTTTCATTCTTCCTATATTTGTATTCTTCTTGCAATGTTTTGTTGACAGGGAAGAAGGAGGAACGATGCTGCCAGAGGGAGGATATGATTTTTGTATGACAGAGAAATGAATTTCTTCTTTCTCTGCTATGATTCTCTTGATAGCAATTTCTTGTTTTTAAGAGATTGGAGATCGAAGACTCTGCCTTAAGCAGCTGTTGATTATCCATTTGAAGCTTTGTAAATGTTTTTTATCAAGCTGAGATGGTAATACAATTTCTTTTCTGTAATAATTTTCTATTTGTTTGTGTGCATTTAATCAGATTTTTATTTTTATAAACAGATCAGATCATAATCATATTTAAACAATTTTCTATATGTTTATAGTTTATGTGTTAACCTGGTTATGTTTAATCATTGCATAAATGATTCTATGTTCAAACAATTTTAACATAATGAATATAATGTCTTACTTCTCATGTTAAGATTAATGTGCTTATGACATCAATGTTTGAATGTTTTTAAACCATTGATGATCCAATTATTCCCTTTTGAACATTAAACCATTCTCTCCATTTTAAATTACTTTTCTCCTGGGATAGGTTATTAATTTAATTAACATTTAGATAGGTTAGTATTTTAATTCTAATATGTATTTTTGTAACTATAGAATTTCTTCTAATAGTTGCAGAATTATTAATTTTAGATTGCTTTCAAATTACATTTAGGATTAGTTATAGATTTAATTCAAAGTCTCCCTTTTAAGGAGCAAACTCACTGACCCAAAGAGTGCCAACGAAGGCTGAATATTTGTGGGTGTTAACCACATCAAACAGCTCAAGGATAGGATAATACTTGCATAGAATTATCTGAAGCCTTTGGATGGGTTTTCATCCCCTGTTGTTTTCCTTGGACACCATTCCAGCACCTGCACAACCGAGGCTTCAACAAGCCCCCACAATACCTTTGCTCTATGCGTTGAATAACCATAGTGAAACCAATGCATATAAACACATACAAACTCAAATGTACTTCCAATGTAGGAGAAATCTCATTCGTCGACTCAATCTGCACTATTGATCACCTGATCAGACGGTTGTTGAGTATTTGTAATGAATTCTATTGTAGATCATCATCTCCTTTGCTTCTTGCATTGATTTGACCGCTTACTCATCGAACTACCATCCAACTTTGTAATTCCTTTGTCTTACACTGATTTTTCCTTGTCATCATCTGTGTTGGTTGTTCCTTTGTCATTACTGAACTCTTTTGACATCAATTGACAACTATTTTCAACACCCTCTGCCTCCTAGTAAGAAGAACAATTCCTGAATTTCTGCTCTATGCATAAATATATTATGGTTACAAGCCCTCCTTGATAGCTTACATAAAGACATATGTCACATAATCCCTCCAATTCTACCGAAAAGAGAGGAATAAAGAAACTCTGAGTATGAATAGTGCGTAGCTCATCAATTTATAATCATAATGGTGAAAAGGAACGGTTGAGATAAAGCGGTGGAAGCAGATGGACGAAAGCAATCATGAGACTGGTTGGAAAAGAAAAAGAAGGTGTTTAATGGCAGGCAACATGAGGTAAAATCAACAATGAAATTCATGGATGGGAGAAGCACACGGTTCTCATCCTGCAACACTAATGAATCAAGGGTAGGATTCATTTGAATCATCAAACAATTTGATCGAACGATGGAAAATCTAAAAAGCAAAAAATTAGGGAGTCTTTCTCACTTGTAGAAATGCCTTACAAAGCATAGAAACACCTTACGTCGTAAATATAACAATGTAACAAAAAATCTGGTGTACGTATATTTAAATTATTACACTTTTCTATCAAAGAACACCATTGAAAACAAAAATATATATTATTTACTCTTTTAATACCTACAAATATTTATTTTTTCAAATTGAGCATCTCCATATTTTTCAATAAAATGGGAAAATAAGAAACATTATTTCCCACACATTCACAAGTTTATTTTACAAAAATAATTAAAAAACAATGTATTTAGTTAAATGTTGAGATAAGTGAGATAACATAGCCTTGTTTTAAACAATAGCATACCAAAGTTAAGAAAACGAACTCCTCCTCACTGTTAATCTATAGAGTGAAGGCCTAAGGTCAAAAGCAAGAATTTAAATTGGATGGAGGATCTTCAAACACAACATGACTGAGGATACATGTTAAAAACCTAGAGTGAGTAAATGGAGTTATAATGAATGGGTGGAAAGCATAAGTTTCAATTATCCCTCAGCCTGAGCCATGTAAGGACGAAGAAACTGTATGGTAGAGCACTGAGTAGGTGTGGGGCCAAACATTGGACAATTGCAAGGGTAAACACAATGTTGAATTCCAAATGAAGGGTTAAGGGATGCATGTTGAAGGAATAATGTAAGAAGTTACTTTGAAGAGAGGAGCTTTAAACATAGAGTGAGTAGGGAAGAAGTATGTTCAAACAAATAGCAACACGATAAAGGAATAAACATATGGAATGCATAAAGATAATTTATCCCTTTGATCGAGCCATGTGGGGAGATAACATTTGTAGGAATGAACATTAAGTAGGTGCAATTCCAAACATTGGAACGTTACACATTTGTAGGGATAAATTTTAAATGTCGAATGTAGGGTCAAGGGTTGAATGTTGAGGGGAAAGTGCAAGAAGTTATGTTGAATGAAGGAGATTCAAACAAAAAACTTTTGGTGAAGGAGTAAATTTAAATATAGAGAGAGAGCAATGAAGGAGTAATTTTAAATATGGAAAGAGTAATGAAGGAGTTTATTTAAACATAAAGAAGGTAGGGAAGGAGTAGTTTAAACACAAAGAGAGAAAATAAGTAGTAGGTTTAAATGTAGACTCACAATAATGGACAAAGGAGGTTTAAAGGAATACTCACAAGCAAGGATAGAGGAGGTTTAAATGCATGGTGAAGATTTGTAAGAATGAACTTATAGAATGCTAGTATGGTCGGATGGATGATAAAGACATCATGGATCAGATGGAAAAAACATGATGGCTCAATGTAGGCATTGTTAAATTTTTAGCAAAATATGATGATCTTTGAACTTTAAAACTTTAATTGAAGAATTGTTGAACACTATAATTAATAGAACAGTCAATCACACAAATAATTCATCCACAACATAGTATGTACCCTAGGATAACTCTCAAAATAACGAGGATGAAAATCCCAGCAACTCTTCAGAGTATAATTATGATAGGTTTGAGAGAATGGATTTTACACAATAACAGTTTGTCTTTGGCACCTCGGGTGCTAGATAACAGAGAACACTGAGCAATAAAGAATACTAATTAATTGTATGAACTTGCCATGTGACCAACACATTAATAACAAGCCATAATCATTGGCATGCATACAATATTGAATGGCTGCATGAGAATTGTGCACGCATGCATTACAACTGGGAATTTCCTTCTTGGAATAATAATTCCTTACATTGAAAACACCATCATGCATAACATATGTGCCATGCCTTTCATATTTGAAATTAATTGATGCTTAAATGACTTCGGAATGAACTCAACATCTAAATGGATGTTTGCTCACTAGTTAACAGGCTAACATAAGTGTCATTGTGCTTTAACTCAAGTGTCGTCATGCAAACACTTTATTAACTAAAGTGTTGTCTTTTGATTAACTCAAGTGCCATATTTTAGTTTAACTAAAGTATAAACACTTTAGTTAACTAGTCCATCTTCACTAACACTTAGTTAAATATTATTAATTGAATCATGTTGATTGATTTACTTTAGAGTGATCACTTTGAATTCATTAATTAACTGATGCACACATTGTAACTTTAACTGAAGTTTACAATTTTGAGTTCACTTAGTCATGCATAGGCAATTTGATTTCTCTTTTTCTATATCCTTATCTCTTTATCTTTTATTGCATGGTCTACATGTATTAACTTTAATTATATATCATATCACATTATACTCAGAAGAATTGTCATATGCTATGATCATATTATATTACTCTCAGACCATATAGTCATATGCTAAAGTAATTCACTCTAGAGGTAGCTAATATCTAAAGGATACTTAACATCAATCAATGACCATGGTTAGTAATACATCACATAACTTTTGATGCTTCAACATGCAAAACATCCACCTCTCTAACTATAGTCCCACCCCATGGATACCTACTATAATTGGAGGTTTGCATGAGAATCATTAAATCTATAACTGCAGGTCTACCCCATAAGCACCTACTATAACTGGAGGTCCACCTCATAGGAACTTACTATAACTGGAGGTCCATATGAGAATCATGACTTGATATTCTCATAAGTCTGGAGCCTTGTACTACAAGACTTTACAACATCATCATTTTGATCAATCAAAGCATTCACCTCAACAGATGAGGAACAACCTTTATAACTGAAGGCTTAGTCTTCCTTAGGTCCAACCTAAGAATCTACTCCAAGTTACTGATTCCAACTCAGTCTCTCTACCTCAACACATGAGACCCAATCCTAGAAGCACAATATTGGCTTGGAGAGATGACTTGCGAAGTTGTACATTTGACACTCCCTCTCAGGGAGGGAGGTAATCTCTGCCATTCCAAGCTTGTCTTAGAAGTAACTGAAATTTGTCATTGACAGAGGCTTTGTTAACACATCGACAACATTCTCACTAGTAGATATGTACTGGATTTTCATTGTACCTTTATGGAACATGCCTCGAATGAAGTGATACTTAATTTCAATGTGTTTCAATTTATCATGAGACTTAAGGTTTTCAAAAAGTTTTATGTAGCTTTGATTATCACACGTAATAATTGTAGGTTCAAGTCTTTCATCGAACAACCTCGCAATCAAATTTCTCAGCCACACTGCTTCTCTATAGGAAGTACTAGTAGCAATGTACTCTGCCTCTGTAGTACTATGGGAAATCAAGCCCTGCTTTGTTTTCAACCAAGAAATCATAGCAGAACCCAAGCTATAACCATAGTCGGTTGTACTCTTTTGGTCCACAATGCTACCACCCCAATTAGAGCCGGCATAACCAAGTAATAACACCCCTCCATTAGAGGCATACCGAAGTCCATAAGCAATTGTACCTCGGAGGTACCTCAACACATGCTTAGTAGAAACCTAGTGTTTGTGTCTCAAATCAGACATAAACTCACTCAAAATGTTGACTACATAACAAATATCATGTCTCGAGTGTATTAAGTGCGTCGGTGATCCAATCAGTTGCCTATAAAAGGTGGGGTCCACTACATCCGATCCAGTATAAGAATCATGAAGTTTCCTCGAATTGGAAACCATTGGAGTAATCATGGATTTGCAATCCATCATGCCAAACCTCCATAATATGTCAATAATGTACTTCATTTGATACAAAAATATCTCATCTTTTCTCTGCCAAATCTCAAGGCCTAGAAATTAGTACATCAAACCTAAGTCCTTTATCTTGAACTCTAATGTGAGCTCCTTCTTGCACCAATCAATTAATATTTCCTCTGCAGTGAGGAATAAATCGTCAACATACAAAACCAATATCAAAGGTTATTTCTTCACTACTTTGAAGTACAATTTCAGATCAGCTTTGCTCTTAGAGAATCCTATTCTCTGAAGATAGTTGTATATTCTAGCATACCAATCTCATGGATCTTTCTTAATCCCATATAAGGATTTCTTCAATTTTCACACATGGGACTCCTTCCCATGAATCAAAAACCCCTCAGGATGCTCAATATAAATCTTTTCCTCAACCTCATGATTGAAGAAGGATGTCTTCACATCCATCTGTTGAAGTCTCCATCCTAGTTCGATGAAAGTGAGATCATGGCTCGAATTGTGGTATACCTAGCCATATGAGCGAATGTCTCCTCAATGCCCTCCTTTTGAGAGAAACATCGACCAACAAATATGGATTTATACTTATCCACATTTCCATCTACATCATGCTTTATCTTATAAAGCCATATGAAAGTAACTATGGACTTTCCCTCAAGTATGGGAACAACCTCCCAAACATTAATCTTCAATATCGACTAAAATTCCTCAACCATTGCATATTTCCAAACTTGTTGCTTTACAATTTCTTCATAGGATGAAGGCTTTGAGTCACTGATGTTACTTATCTATGCAACATAACTTGAATATTTGTCAGGTTGCTTTCACTCTCTCGAAGATCCCACTAGTGCTCCATGCCTCTCTGCATCTTTTAGTATATCTCTGCACCATGTAGACCTCTTCTTGGAAAGAGGTTCGTTAACTAGTTCTATTGGTTCATCAGGGACTAGAGAATCTGATAGTGAATCTTTTAACCTCTTGAATGTAGCCTCTTCAGGGAAGGTCAAATCTCAGTTGACCTCATTGTGTCTCTCGCCTGGCACATATATCCCGTAGGATTTGAATGACTCATTATAACCCACAAACGTTCCCTTCTTTCTTGAAGGTCCCATCTGAGTCCTCTTTTCTTTTGGTAAATGGATGTATATAGGACTCCCAAAGATGCTTAGATGTGAAATGTTTGGCTTCTCACCAATGAACACCTCTTTAGGTGTCTTCCCATCCAGAATGGAATGTAGACTTGTGTTTTGGATATATATTGTTGTACTAGTATATTTTTCACATGATGAGGCAAACAAATCTTGGTCATGCAACATGGATTTTGCAGCCTCACATATAGTTCTATTATTTCTCTTGGAAGCCCCATTTTTGGAGGGTTTATATGGAATTGTCAACTATCTACAAATACCTACATCACTACAGAACTCATTAAAAGCATGGGAATCAAATTCACCTCCATTGTCACACCTCAGAGCACGGATGTCCCTACTTGTCTGATTCTCTACTAAGGCCTTAAATTCTTGAAACTTGCTAAAGGCTTCATTCTTAGCCTTAAGGAAGTAAATCCATGACTTTCTAGAGAAATCATCAATAAATAGTACATAATATAAGTATCCACTCAAGGACGGGGAAGAGATGGGACCACATACATAAGAGTGTATTAAATCTAAAATCCATTTAGATCTAGTATGACTTCTAGAGAAACCCTTTTTAAAATTCTTCCCAAGTGCACAACCCCGACATACACTTTCATGCTCAAAATCAAATACTAGCATGCCTTTCACCATTCGTTGTAAACCTAGAAGTGCTTCGTAGTGGGGGTGGTCAAGCCTCATGTGCCATAGCTCGCATGGAATGATAGTGTGATGTACCATAGCGAATGTACTTCATGGGTACCTTGTAGAGTCCTCCCTCTCTAACCTCAATCACTGTAGCAGATTTAAGACTTTTGTTCTTTGGCCATAGTAGTGCTTGATTATCCATGAAGATAACACAAAATCCCTAATATTCAAGAACCGAAACTGATAGAAGGTTCTTCTTCAAGCCCAGTACATAAAGAATGTCCTCCACATGTAACATATCTCTTGTACTCAGCTGGAAGCAGGTGGATCCAACTCCTTGGATTGAATATGTTGAGTTGATTCCCAACTCTACCATGCATGTGGAATTTTTTCTCCTTTAGGTCAGATATGGCACTTCTCCACCCTAACATGTGCTGGGATGCACCACTTCCCATCAATCATGTGTCTTCACTTGTGATGATAGATATGGAAAGTGTTGAAACAAGGTAATAATCCTTCATTTTCTCCTTTTCCTCGGGTGCATTCTTTTGATGATATTCATAATCTATTGCGGTGGAAGCATGAAACCCTCCTTTATTTTTCTTTGCTCTACACTTCCTTGCATAATGACCCTTCCTTTGACAATTATAGCACCTAAACTTCGATTTGTCAAAGTCTTTATTGAAATCCTTCTTCTTTGAATGAAATAACTTGTTTGGAGCGAATAGGTTCCTCCCTTTCTTCATTCTTTCCATAAGGGAAATATTTTCTTACTTGGTGCACACTAACTTGCTCTATATTCGCCCCTCCTCTTGGAGGTAGTCATGACACAACCTCTCAAAGTTAGCTTGTATCTCTCGGTCATTCACTACAACCAAGAATGTCTCCCACAAGGATGGGAGAACATCAATGGTAGGTTGAAGTATATCATCTTCATTTACCATGACTCCAATACTGATAAGCTGGACTCTCACTTGAGAGATCTTAGTGAAGAATGATGCCACAGACTCGTCCTTTTCCATCTTTACGTTCTAGAGCTTATTCTTCATATCCCTCTTTTAGCTCAGGGATTTCTTCTCATATAGGTTCCTCAATGTATCAAAACATTCCTTAGCGGTCTTCAACGAAGTGATCAAAGACATGAGATTATCTTTGACCAAATCATAGATGATCCATTTGGCCTTTGCTTGATTATTCTTGAAGTAGATTTTCCCTACATTGGTTGTAGGCTCCTCCACCACTATGGAAACGTAGCCAGCTAGGCTATGTTCCTCAAGAATGTTCAATACTCTCACCTTCCAATTGTTAAAATTGGAAGTACCTTCAAGATGGTCTTCAGGTCGAACATAAATCAATGTCATGGATCTCCAAAACTTTGCTCAACTCCTCATGATCTGCATAGGCTTCTAGTTTTCTTGCACAACTCAACTCCTTCAAACCCTAAGCTCTGATACCATGTTAATTTTTTAGAAAAATATGAAGAGCTTCGAACTTTAAAACTTTAATTGCATAATTGTTGAACACTAGAATTAATAGAACATTCAATCACACAAATCATTCATCACGGCACAAGATGTACCCTGGGAAAAACCTCAAAATAATGAGGATGAAAAACCCAACAATTCTTCAGAGTATAATTATGATAGATAAGAGAGAATGACTTTTACACAATAGTAGATTGTCTTTGGTACCCCGGGTGCTAGTTAACAGAGAACACTGAGTAATAGATAATACTAATCAACTGTATGAACTTTCATTGCGCCTAGCACATTAATAACAATCCATAATCATTGCCATGCATACAATAGCGAATGGTTGCATGAGAATTGTGCACATATGCACTTTGATTGTGAATTGCCTTGTTGGAATAATAATTCCTTACATTGAAAACATCACCATGCATAACATATGTGCCATGCATTTCATCTTTGACATAACGGATGCTTAATTGACTCCGGAGTGACTCAACATCTAACTAGATGTTTGATCACTTAGTTAATCGGATAACATAAGTGTCATTGTGCTTTAACTCAAGTGTCGTCATGCAAACACTTTATTAACTAAAGCGTCGTATTTTCATTAACTTAAGTGTCATATTTTAGTTTAACTAAAGTATAAACACTTTAGTAAACTAGTCCATCTTCATTAACACTTAGTTAACTATTATTAACTTAATCATGTTGATTGGTTTAATTTGGAGTGATCACTGTAAGTTCCTTAATTAACTGAAGCACACATTGTAACTTTAATAGAAGCTTACAATTTCAAGTTCACTTAGTCATACATAGGCAATTCAAATTCTCTTTTTCTCTATGCTTATCTCTTTATCTTTTACTGCATGGTTTATATGTGTTAACTTTAATTATCTATCATAACACATTATACTCAAAAGAATTTTCACATGTTGTGATCATATTATATTACTCTCGGATCATATAGTCATATGCTAAAGTAATTCACTATAGAGGTAACTAATCGCTAAAGGAGACTTAATAGCAATTGGTGACCATGGTTAGTAATACATCACATAACATTTGATGCTGCAACATGCAAAGCATCCACCTCTATAATTGGAGGCCCACCCCATGGATACCTACTATAACTACTGGTTCACATGAGAATCATTACCTCATAACTGGAGGTCCACCCCATAGACACATACTATAACTGAAGGTCCATATGAGAATCATGACTTGATATAATCACAATTTCGAAGCCTTGTACTACAAGACTTTACAACAACATCACTTTTATAAATCAAAGCATTCACCTCAACACATGAGGAATAACCTTTATAACTGAAGGCTTAGTCTTCCTTAGGTCCAACCTAAGAATCTACTCCAAGTTACCGAGTTCAACTCGGTCTCTCTACCTCAACACATGAGGTCCAATCCTGGCACCACAAGATTGGCTTGGAGAAATGACTCGTGATGTTGTACATTTAACATGCATGATCTAATAGATAGACTAACCATATTTCACCTTATGTGGGCAAGCTATGTGTCATTTGTGTCAACTTATTGTGCTTCATTCCTAGTTATGGCTAGTGCCATGCCATGTTTGGGCATGCTTCTTTGACAAGTTTTGAAATTTGATTGTAGGAGCTTCAAACATTCTCCCAATATCGTCTCATGTAGTTAGGGCAAGGGCAGGGCATGATTAATGGTGGATTATACGATGATAAAATAACAAGTAAGCAATGTTAACATCAACTGCTTTTGGGGGGAATCTGCTAGAAGAATCATAACAAGAGATGGCCAATATATTAAAGGGCCATGATGTTTATCCTTAGTACCAATAGGAAGCCACATCAAGCTAGTCATGTGTGGCACACCTACATATCTATAGGGATAAACAATATTTATTCTGGACAAAAAACTCATATCATAAAAAAATTACTTACTGTCTCATAGTAATTGCAAATATTAATTTAAGATAACATATAAATATTAATATACTATATTTTTTATGTCACATAAAAATGTTTGTAAAAATAGACAATCACCAATTCAATTTGGATAAATCACAATGTACCAGTATCCTTATTATACCTATCTACATGTAGTGTATATGTGCTTATCTAAAGTTCTTATGCATTCTTCGCTTCACTTGTAATTTTGTGGATTGTGACAGATTGCTCGGTGCCCACGTCTAGGATTGAATTGACTTTTCCAACTACAGATTGAATAAACATCATATGATATTATATTTTCGTATATATGTACCTTGGTTTGGTACTAGTGCTTTCACCAATATTCTGTTTTGAAAAATATTTAAGCTTTACAAACTTAAGACAACATCCTCATCAATCTTCTTCCACCTCCTCGTCGTTGTCACAAAGCTTTAAGATTTACAAATTGCTTGTTTGAGTCAATTGATGTTACATTCACATGACCATTGTTGCCTTCGTCGATTTGTCGCTATAACCATTGTTGCCTTCATCAATTGGTCACTATAATTATTTCCTTGTACATAACTCTTAAATTGAAGCCACTACAAAATAGTTTAAAACTAAAGTTGAGGGTGTCCTTGATGTTGAATTGTTACCAATGGTAAAGATGCCATGAATATCCAATGAACTATATGCTTTTAACAAAATCCCGTTGGTTAATTTCCAAGTATTTATTTGATAAATTTCATATGTTATATGTATTATAAAGAAATTAATGAGTACCAAATTTGTACATAGACTTGATAAAATTTATCTCATGAAATATTTTTAAGCCAAGGTATTAAGTATTTCATGTACATTGATACCCTTCAATGTTCATATTATGTTTGCGTGTATATTTAATAATATGAATGTGAAGTGAGGAATAATGGATAAAAAATCTCTATGGAATTTTGTCTAAAGCATGGACTCAAAAAAATGGAGTTAGATGTCCTTTTGATTGGATTAAAAACTAGTTGCATATTATGTGTGCTAATGAAGACTAGATACTTGTGTGTGCAGGCTTGTATCTACTGTCTTCGTGAGTTCCCCTCCATAGTTAGTTGTTTTAACATTACCAAACATCCAATGGATTCAAATAAGGTTTTAATATAGAGTCTAATTCAAGGAGAAATTTCAAACCACATATTGAATTTGGTAAGGTCTTCCAACAATCAAAATTGCAATTAAAATGTGATCTTGTCAGTCCCATCTAAACTAGTATTTCTGCTACTACCATTTATGTTATTGCTAGCAATGCAAATAGCCTCTTCCTACTACCGCTTTTTTTATTGTCCCCAAGTTGAATAGACTTAATTCAAGGTTCAAGGAGAATATGATAAAACCACTAGCACAACACCGACTGGGTGATGTCACCCTATTCGACAGATGTGTGTAAGAGAAAGTTGTAATAAGTCCCACTGTTGATTATCAAGGCCTAATGGTAGATATATGGATGACCCATTTTTTTGACCGATTTAGAATTGCATATTAACTAATACAAGTAAAACATCAACTCCCTATCTGCTTTCTTGTTACACAAATTCATTGGGATTATTTATTTGAAATTTGAGAAATGAAAGGAAACCATGATTCATCCCATTAATATATTTCAACTTCTCAACTCTAATGGAATAAAAAACATCCTCTTAGAGGCCTCAACTCCTTGACTTATAGTTATTAGGATTATTAATCCTCCCTTGTCCAATTTGGTCATATGTCTAAATCAGGAGTCATGTCTAAATCGGGAGTCCATCCAGTCTATTTTTAGTCACTAGCACCATTGGGTCCACTTGGACTAATTGGGGCACATGTTTCAGTTATTAAAGTGTGGGGAACACTAATTGAGGCCTACTGCCACTGATTGCACTTGCATGCATCAGTTTAGGAGCCTCCTATAACAATCCCTACAATTTAGGAGCCACTGGGAGTGCCGAAACCAACCAAGGTCAATTCAGTTGAGTTGGTGACCAGTCAATCTAAGTTAGGAGTCAATTACATTCAGTTCTAGTCCTCTACATTCAATTAGCGCTAGGTTTGCATGGATGCATGCAGGAGGGACACATTTCTCACCTACCACAGTTAGTTAGCCTTAGTCAACACTGAATGTAACACTTGAGTTGTGTTTTAGAACTTCAATGAACTTCGGTTATGGTTTAGACAAGGTCAATTAATTATTGAGTCCTCCGACAGTGATTTAGACAAGTTCTTAGTTACCTACAGTCAAGTAGAGTCTAATCAATTTGAATTGCATGTGGATTTGAATTACATGTGGCTATTTAAGTCATTATACTTCGTTGTAATTATTCATCTAATTACTCTTTGATTAATGAAAAGCATTCACAGCTGCAAGCCATTTTTGCACTATTTCATTCTTCAATAACTGAGTAAATTGTGTGATCTATATTGTGAGTTGTTTGTTTGTCCACAGATCTATGTGCTCAATTTAATATGGTATCAGAGCCTCGATGGACAAGACACCTCTCCTCCTCAGATCTCCAGCTAGATCATTTTTTTTAGCAAAATTGCTCCTTCCAGTACTACACCAGAAGCGGAGAATTTATTACTTAATATCCCAAGTTAGGAAATTGTTGATCAAGCTTGCTTGATCAACTATGTTGGGTGTGAAGTAAATTCCAAAAGTGCAGACTGTTGAACTTACTTTGTATGTTTGATTGTGTGACAGGTTATCAGCTTTTCTCACAGCATTTGCTACAAGCAGCCCTTTCTTCTCATTGCATTTGCTATAGCAGCTCAGTCCTTCTTACTACATTCAAAATGGTTCATCCAGTAGAACCTCTTACTCCCTTCAACTATCACTAGTGGAAGGAAGACATGGAGGTACTGCTCTGCACCAAGCAGCTCTTCAGACTCATAGAAGAAACAGAGGTAGTGCCAGCTTCAGATCGTGACAAAGAAAAGTACTGGAACAGGCTTGATGAAGCCCATGGACACTTGTTCTCCTCAGTTTCTTGAGATCTTTGATTCCACGTCCAAGGATTGAAGACTCCCAAAGAGATTTGGGACAACCTTGCATTCTTATTTGATAAGAAGGATGAGATGAGGGTCCATCAGCTAGAAAATGATCTAATCGCTCTTTATCCATCCAACTTCGAATCACTGAATGAATTCTTCACAAAGTTCAAGAACCTGATATATCAGTTGAAGCAATGCAAAGTGGAGAAGGATGAAGATCAACTCATCCTTTCCATTCTCACAAATCTCAATGCAGACTACTTAGTATTTGTATCAACCTTCCAAACAGTAAGGCTCACTACTCCAAATTGGAAGATGCCCACTCTTAATGCCTTCATCCAATCTCTCACTTCTGAGAATGATAAATTGATCCAAATGGGGATCATTCGATCTTCCAAAGATCAAGCTCTGGTTGCAAGAGGAGATAAGGTAGCGAATGACAAAGGGAAGCAAAGAGATGAGTCTCTTGTGAAGAAAGAGCAGTCAAAGGAGCCTTCAGGTTCGAAGAAAAGCAAGAAGAATGGCAAAGACAAGGTCCTCTGCTCTTACTGTAGAAGGGGATTTCTTTCAGATAGCTCATGTATGAGAAGACAACTTGATGAAATGGCTCTTCTTTTGAAGAAACATGACATTCCTGCATCTGCTAGCGCAAGGAAGGATGACTCTGAAGAAGAAGATGAAGAATACCAAAGGAAAGGCCATGCACTGAAGGCTTGCTACACATCAACACATGTCTTCCTCATTGATTCGGGAGCTTCCAACCATATGGTTGCATCCAGAGAATCATTCTCTTCTTTTCAGTCCTTTGATGGTCCTAGTATTTAGATGGGCAATAACAGTAAAGTCAAAACAAAAGGGAAGGGCTCTATCAAGCTTGAACATGGAAGGTTCAAAGATGTGCTATTTGTTCCCTCCCTAGCTTCAAACCTATTATCTGTCTATCAGATGACTCATATTGGATCTCCAAAGTGAGTGATATTTGGTCCTGACTCAGTGGAGACCACAGATATCTCTATTGGGAACATCATAGTGAAGGGTGTTTCAAATCATGCTTCAAAAGCATATGAGTTCTCAAATTTCATGCCTCCTTCAGAACTAGTGCACTCTCAGCAACCACTTGGAAGGGAAGGTAAAATCATTGCATCTACTTCTTTTGCAGCTTCTGCTAGTATTGCAGATCCATCTTTATCAGTTTATGAGATTGAGATTCAAGGTGACTCAAATCTAGATTTAGTCCCTACTTCCAAACTGGAAGCTAGGAAGATGACTGGAAACTCACCTGACACTCAAAAAGGAAAGACCCTTGCGTTATGCCATGCAATATTACCTCCTTTAGAGAGATGCAATAGATTCCCTGTAAGATGCTATATGGCAAGGGCTCAGTCTCACTACATTCAGAATAATGGATATGATCATACATCTCTTCATCCAGCAAGAGACAAAGGTTACATTCCTTCTTCCTTCCATCATCATTTTTGGAGAAGAAGGAGAAGTCTACATGCCAGGCCCCATAATACCTGTGCACATCACACCATGCATGTTGCTTCGCTACCTCACAGAGATGAAGATTGCAACAACATATTTTCAAGTTTTTCAAACTTGAGACTTGATTCTACCTGCTTAGATAGAGGCGGGGATTTTTTCCCATGTGGTTTTTGCCCTAGCTCCTTGTAATAAGCAGTTACTTTTTTTTACTTGATGTAATGGGTGACCTATGGTCTTAGTTACCAGGGCCCACAGATTGTCCAAGCTAGCATTCAGGGGGGGTATTAGGATTATTAATCCTCCCTTGTCCAATTTGGTCATATGTCTAAATTAGGAGTCATGTCTAAATTGGGAGTCCATCTAGTCTATTTTTAGTCACTAGCACCATTGGGTCCACTTGGCCTAATTGGGGCACATGTTTCAGTTACTAAAGTGTGGGGAACACTAATTGAAGCATGCTGCCACTGATTGCACTTGCATGCATCAATTTAGGATCCTCCTAGACCAATCCCTACAATTTAGGATCCACTGGGAGTGTCGAAACCAACCAAGGTCAGTTCAGTTGAGGGGGTGACTAGTCAAGATAAGTTAGGAGTCAGTTACATTCAGCTAGCGCTAGGTTTGCATGGCTACATGTAGGAGGGGCACATTTCTCACCTAGCACAGTCAGCTAGCCTTAGTCAACACTAAATGTAACACTTGAGTTGTGTTTTAGAACTTTGATGAACTCCGGTTATGGTTTAGACAAGGTCAGTTAACTATTGAGTCCTCCGACAGTAATTTAGACAAGGTCTTAGTTACCTACAGTCAAGTAGAGTCTAATCAATTTGAATTGGATGTGGATTTGAATTGCATGTGGCTATTTAAGCCGTTATACTTCATTGTAATTATTCATCTAATTACTCTTTGATTAATGAAAAGCATTCATAGCTGCAAGCCATTTTTGCACTGTTTCATTCTTCAATAACTGAGTAAATTGTGTGATCTATATTGTGAGTTGTGTGTTTGTCCACATATCTACATGCTCAATTTAATACTAGTTATGCTCAAAGACTCTGTCCTTCTAAAATCCACGAGAGAAAGGCTTCAAGGTAGGTTTTGGGCTCATCCAAATGGAGTGACATATGCAATACATCATTGTAAATCCATTAAGTTTTGGTGTGGGGCTCGATTAGGTGGATTGCTACATGAAAATACATAGATTGTTATAAGTAAAACTCATCAATATTGTCAAGGAATTGTCAATAGCCATTCTTTTCTGATAGAATCCACCTTGTGTTTTTATAGAATCCCTTGCATGCATGCAATCTAGTATCCCTGCCATGTTTGATAGTGTTTTTCTATTAATTAACTAGGTTTGAGTTTCTTAGGATGCTATTTAATTTTTGCATTTAGCATGGATCAAATGCCACCATGATTAAAACATAGACTAAGTTGTCTCATTATGAAGCATGGAAGACAGGAAGAGGACAATTGACAGAGTCTCTTGAACTTGGGATAGGTACAACTTTGAACCAGCAACACAACACTAACATGGAAGAAAAACATCGATAAACATCTCGGATCTAATCCGAACACAATAACAATTAATGCAAATGGTTGGGGGGCGAGTTTTCTTAAAACCATAGGAGAGATGGGTAGTAAAATGATGAGGCCATCTCTTCTTTGAACCTCAGGATTATTTGCAATAACTAACATAATGCCTTTAGGTTAAATGGATTATGAAAATGAAGTAATATAAGTATTTGGTGAATCATAGCATATCCATTACAATATTCTTGCTTGGGCATGGTTTAAAATATCAGAATCAAGGTCGCCATCCTTGGAGACGATTGTAGTTATTTGGTACTTTATCAAGTGAAGCTCCTCCACCCTTTTGACATCATGCTCGAACAATCAACCAAATTTTTGTTATCAAAATTCAATGTTTGGATTGGCATACATTCTCTATTTGGAAAACAAACATAAAAACAAGTTAGTTGAAGAGATTGGCATATCCTTAAAGATATGGAAGGGCATAATATTATTAATAACAATTCAATGTGGGATCTAGTGTTTCATATGTTTTTCCTACATTGTTTCTTTTCCCATGCTATTTTTACCATTAACTCAAGGGTTAAACTATTATTTGAAATGACAAAATGCAATTGTAACCAATGTTTGAAGAAATGGTTGTTAAATATATCCATGTGCAAGAGAGTAGTTAAATATTAAAGGACAACTACAGTGGGAAGTAGCAAACAACAATTATAAGAAAAAATGAATAAAAATTGAACAATAAATCAAATTTTACACTACTGGATAGACCCAATTATTTATTACAATATCATTTTTAGATTGAGTGCCAATTGTTTGTGGAAAAAATTAAAATAAGACTCCATAAACCTGCTTCTAATAGGAGCAAGTAAAGAAGGTTAAAGTTGAAAGCAAAATTTAGAGTTCCATGAAAATATTGTTGGATATGTGTTTTAGTATTTATGGGTTTCCATAGAAAGGGGGTTTTGAGGGGGATGATTAGCCCCTCTGGTTCAAGGGGCACAAATGGATAGTGAGTCCTTCAAATAAAATTTTATCGTCTATTTTGAGTTGTTTTCGACCCATGGTTTTGTGGCCCATTGTAAACTAATTCCGATCAAGGAATTGGGGTTGTAATATAATCTAGGTTTATGGATTAGGGTTTTGGATGCTATAATATTGTATTGTAAACATAAAAGATAATACAATGAGCTAGAGAGTGGAGAAACCCTCAAGAATGTTGGTCTTCCTAGTTTTGGGTTTCCAGGGTAAATATATGTGGAATGTGCGTGAACCATTGTTGTGTTTTATATTTGTTTGGTATTGTTTCTCTTTACACAAGTTTATCCAATTTTTTCATCTATTATGAGAGTGAGGTTATTAGATTTAGGGGGACTCCTTTGTTGCTAGGGTTTAGATGATGTCGTGAAGACCAAGGGTATCTTGGGTTTGCAATAAAACTATGTTGGAGTGGGAGCTTTGCACAATGAATCTTGTGCAAGGAAAATGACAAGTAGTTCAAGAATATAAATCAATAAGTTTAATGACCAAAGATCTTAGCTATGGAAGCTTAAGACGAAATATATTCTTGTTGACATCGATCAATGAATTACTATGGATCTAGGTATAAAGTCCACCAATATGTCAAAAGAAGATTGGGAAAGGATGGATAGAAAATCGAGAAGCATGATTCGACTCTTCCTCTCAAATTCCATGTTGTTGAACATTTATGGAGAAGATAATGCAAAGAAGTAGAGGGGTAAGCAAGGAAATTTGTATCAGTCAAAGTCCTTGGTAAACAAGTTATTTCTTCAAAAGAAGTTGTTTCATCTTAAGATGAAGGATGGTGACACCATGGCAGATCATCTAAATGTCTTTAATACTTCGGTAAGTCAACTGGTCTATGTTGATATTAAGATGAAGTAAGAAGATAAGTGTATCACCTTGCCATGTTCTTTGTTAGACTCTTAGGATAATCTATTTGTAGCAATTGGTAGTGCACTCAATCTAGGTTAAAGTTTGAGGATGTAGTTGTGTCCTTGTTATAAGGGGAAATAGGGAGAAATTGATGGAGGATATGGCCAAGGATGTTTTATATATGAGAGGCCATTCCCAAGAGAGATAAAATAGGTCTTTTAGGGGCATATGTATGTCTAGAGGTAGATATAAACCTCTAGGAAAAATTGAAAATAAATTATGGAAATGTAGTAAAGTTGAGCATTAGGAAAATTGCAAATCTAGGAGTGTTGATAGAGGTAATGGAACTGATGATGCTCCTTCCACAAAAAATAAAACACTTTGCAAATGAAGGAGGTGATGTTTACTTGCCATCTATAAGTACACATGCAGATCATCATGCATGGTTGATCGACTTAGGTGCTTAACTTCATATGATTCCTCGTAAGGAATGGTTTTGTGAATATGAAAAGAACAATGGATATGGTGTTTTCCTATGAAATGAAAATCATAGGACGTGGAAGGGTTTAGCTGCTTCCCAAAGATGGAAGGATTATAACTCTTCCTGTGGTTTTTCACATTCTAGATTTGGCTAGAAGCCTGATATATGTAGGTAAGATAGGTGATGCAGGTTTGCATACTATATCTGAAAATTAGGACACATGCAAGATGGTTTGCAAAGCAATGGTGTTGATGTGGGGAGTTTGGATTGGAACTCCGTACAAGTTTCTAGGAAGCACCTTAATTGATGGGTGTAATAGTTTTGTTATTCATGAGGATAACAATGCACAAGAAAAGACCCCCATTGACCCCGTAGACAAGACAATGCCATGGCATCAAATATTGGGACATATTGGAGAGAAGGGTATTTAAGAATTACAAGGAAAAGGTATGGTTGAAGGTATGTTTGATTGCTCGTTAGATTTTGACTTATACGAGAATTGTGTTTATGGTAAACATAATCATGTGAGATTCCCATATGGTGCTACAAGAGCAAAATGAATCTTGGTTAATACACGGTGATGTGTTTGAACTTGTTCCTATTCCATTGTTAGGTAAATCTATGTATTATGTTTCATTTATTGATGATTTCTCAAAAAACACATGGGTCTATTTCCCCCATATGAAATCTTAGGCTTTTGGTAAATATAAAGAGTTTAAATCTCTTGTAGAAAACCAGGCAGGCAAGAAAATAAAGGCGTTGAGGACAGATAATGATGGAGAGTTATGTGGAAATGAGTTTGAGAAACTTTGTAAGAAGTGTGGATTAGTAAGGAAAAACACTACTCCATAAACACCTCAATATAATGGAGTTGCAAAAAGGATGAATAGGCCACTATTGGAGAAGGAAAGCAATATGATCAATGGTTCAGGGTTATCATAGGAATTCTGGGATTACTTGGTAAATCGATCACCTACATTAGCACTAGTTGACAAAGATCCACATGAGGAATGAATTGGAAAAAAAGCCCTCTCTTAAACATCTCGTAGTATTTAGTTGTGATGCTTATGTGCATGTTCCAAAGGAAAATGGGAGTAAGTTGAACACTATAGATGAAAATGCATCTTTATTGGTTATAAAAATGGTACAAAAGGTTACAAACTTTAAAACCCACTAACTAAGAAGCTTGTATATAGTTAACATTTTGTATTTAGAGATATTAAAGTTCCTCCCAAATAGGAAGTCCAACCAAGGGAAGAAGAACCAAAGAAAATAGAGTTTGAGTTGGAGGGTAAAGAATCTAAGTCAAGAGAAGAAGATGAACTAGACCAGGAAGAAGCTCATGTTCAGCCTTGAGGAGATATGTTCATGAAATAAGGCAACTAGAAAGGTATATCCCACTTGATTTATGCTCTAATTTTGCTTTAACTATTATTGATGACGATATTAGAATTATTAGGGGGGTAGTGGATTCAACGGACAATAAACTTTGGAAGAAGGCCATGGTTGAAGAATTATATGTCTTGGATATAAAAAGACTTAGGATCTAGTTGAGTTGATAGTTGGAAGAAAAACTATTGGTAGCAAATGGGTGTTTAAGAAGAAGTTGCATGCAAAAGATAAGGTGGAGGAGTACAAAGCTCTCCTTGTAGCTAAAGGTTATTCCTAGGTGGAGGGAATTGCTTTTGGTGAGAGTTTTTCTCATGTTGCTAAATTAACTTCTATTAAATTTCTTTTGTCTATTGATGATGCTTTTGATATTGAAGTACAATACATGGATGTGAAGACAACATTTTTGCATGGTGGTTTGGAAGAAGAAATCTACATGAAACAACAAGAGGGTTTTTTAGTAAAGAGGAAAGAAAAAGATGGGAAGTTAAAGAAGTCCCTATATGGACTAAAACAATCACCAAGAATGTGGTATCAAAAGTTTGATACTTATATATTGAGACTTGGTTTCTTAAGAAGCAAAGTTTATCACTGTGAATTTTCCAAGCAATTTGGTGATGAAATTAGTTATATGGTGTTGTATATTGATGATATGTTGCTAATTCGAAGCAATAAGAAAATCATCAAGGATGTAAAAGCCCATTTGTCTTCTAAGTTTGATATGAAAGATCTCAACGTTGCAAATTTTATTTTGTGCATGGAAATTAAAAGAGACTAAGTTAATAGAAGACTTTGGTTAAGTCAAAGGAAATATGTTGAGACAATATTGCAGAAGTCTAATATGCATGAATGTAAACCGCGAAAGGTCCCTATTCATGTAGGTGTAAAGTTATCTGTAGATCAATGTCCCAAGACTCAAGAAGAGGTAGAAGACATGTCACGTGCTCCCTATTCTAGTGATGTTGGAGGTTTGATGTATGTTATGGTGTGTACTAGACCAAACCTTGCCCATGCAGTGGGAGTTTTGAGCAAATATATGTCAAAACTAGGGAAGGAACGTTTGGCAACAGTAAATAGGGTCTTTAGATATTTGCATGGACTTCATATTATGTAATTTGCTACGAAGAAAGGCTTGGACCTCATAGGGAGATAAATATACAAGGTTTTGTTGATGCAAATCGGGCTATAGATCTTGACCGTAGAATATCTACAAGTTGTTATGTTTTTAACTAATTTGGTGGAGCAATTAGTTGGATGAGTGAGAGGTAGAGTGTAGTTGCATTGTCAACTACATAAGCAAAATACATGGTGGCCACTCAAGGAAGCAAGGAAGCCATATGGTTGCAAATATTGTGTCCATGTATTGGTTTTATTTAGAAAGTAGTGAGAATAGGTTGTGACAACTTAAGTGTAATTTTTTTGGCAAAGAACCGTACTTATCATTCCAAGACAAAGCATATTGATGTTCAATACCATTTTGTTTGAGACATGCTTGAGTAGAACAAAGTATTGTTGTAGAAGGTTAATAGCTTGAAGAATGTTGTAGATTCATTGCAAAGTTTATTAGTACTGAATAGTTCTGTTGGTGTAGAGAATCAATGGACATTGCTATCCTTGGTAACTGATTTCATGGATGCTTCCGCATCGACCCCCTGTTTCAAAGAATACATCAAGTGGGAGAATGTTGGACATGTGTTGTAATTTTGGTAGGTTCCCAGAGTAAGGGGGTTTTGGGGGCCAGTGGCATGGAAATAATTTTTTTGGGTCCGTTTTTGGTCCGTTTTGAGTTGTTTTCGACCCATGGTTTTGTGGTCCATTGCAAACTAATTTTGATAAAGGAATTAAGGTTCTAATCTAATATGGGTTAGTGGAATAGGGTTTTGGATGCTATATTATTGTATTGCAAACATAAAAGATAATACAATGAGACAGGGAGTGGATAAACATTCAGGAATGTTGGTTTTCGTGGTTTTTGGGTTCCAAGATAAATCTTCATGTAATGTGTGTGAGTCATTGTTGTGTTTTAGATTCTGTTTGGTATTGTTTTTCTTTACACAAGTTTATCAAAATTCTTCAAATATAAACCTTCTTAACCATCTACATTTTTTCTACATGGAGGAAAGACAATGAACCATTAAATTTCTGAGAAATATTAAGCCATGTGTTTGAAATATAAATGTTGATAAAAGTGGCATACTTGATATATTATACAGGGCACAATTTCCCTTGTTAACTTAGCTTTTCAAATACAAAGAATTGGTTTTATCAATCATAAGAAAATTTAATTATCTTATAACTCAAAGACATGACCACACTAATCAAATTTGATTAATGTAACATGGTGCAGATCTTAGGATAACATGTAATGCATTTTAATATTATGACCGTGGAATCTCTCACAAATCAACAAATGAAGAGTGGACAAGAGTGACGGAAAAATGTTAGGTTGGAAATGAGAAAATGCTAGAAATGATGCATCGAAGTAAAATTGGTCCAGTGGAGACAATTGCATAATATGTTAAATCGCAGTTAAAACACTACAAGAGTGGAAACAATGTTGATAGAGGATTTTCCTCTCAACTGCACAGGTGGGTCTTTTGGAATGGACACGTGAATGCAGTATACCATATACATTTTAAAGCTTGACGATGACAAATAATATAATAATCTATGGATGGACGAAATTGCAGTGGTAGGGCAATTAATGACACCACATCTACAATAACCAAAGTTTCCATTGCATGGATCAATTCACATAATGCTTCATCCTCTAAATCTCGCCAAGCAAGTGTCTCTTTTTTTCAAGCAAAAAAAAACATGTCTCTTATTATTTCATAGAAATCAAAGAGTATATATGATCACTTCCAAAAAGTTAAATAGATTCATAACAATGTATCTATCCTCCCAAAACTGTTCTAACATTTTACAGATCAACTACATAAAGACTTTGTAATGGCTATTCAAAATCAACATCACCAATATTAAAACAAAGACATAGAAAATTGCAAATCACAAAAAAACATCTCAGAATTAATGTCGGAAATAAGATAAGCCTGAAAAAGAAAAAGAGAAAGAATCTTCTATATATTCTTCAACATGCAAAAAAAAACTTAAGCTCCACCAATGACTACTTTAAAAAGTCCATCAACCTCACCATTCAAATCTCTAAAAACATGTTCAATTTGTCATTGATTTTAATGATAACTTTAAAGTCCATCAACCATGCAAATGTTCTTATTGATTCAATTTGTAATTGATACTCTTACCTTTATTTTCATATATAACTAGCATAGATCCAAATCCTAGGCTCTATCAAGCGCGGAGAGGGATCAAATCTCTCGAGGTGCAAACATCTTCTTAAGTATTGCATTTAAGGAGCTATAAACTTTGGTGTGTCCTATATATAGCCATTGATTTGATTCAAACTAAAAACACATCTTTTAATTAAAGGTAGACATATCATATTATTATTATTAATATTTAATATTATTTATTTTTATTATTATTTATTTTGTTACTAACGAACATTACAACAGCTGCCCCATAAATGATTTTAAAACCATGTACAAGGTCTTCCTAAAACCATGGGTTGTTTAGGAGGCTGTGCACATGGTCTTAAAACCATTTGCAAGGCCTTCCTAAACCATGTACAATAAAACCATGGGTTGTTTAGGAGGCCTTCACATGGTCTTAAAACCATTTGCAAGGCCCTCCTAAACCATGTACGATAAATCCATGGGTTGTTTAGGAGGCCTTGCACATGGTCTTAAAACCATTTGCAAGGCCCTCCTAGACCATGTACAATAAAACTATCGGTTGTTTAGGAGGTCTTGCACATGGTTTTAAAACCATGTACAAGGTCAACATTTTTTTAGGATAATTCAATTTTTTATTTTTTATTATTTTGTTAGGTAGGAACATTACAACATCTCCCCCATATTGTATTGTTTTTTTACCAATATTTTTTTTGACGGATAATTAAATTTTTTATTTTTATTAATTTGTTAGGTAGGAACATTACAACATGTCTCTCATACTCAGTTGTTTTTATGGTTTACAATTATTTTGGCCGATAATTAAATTTTTTATATTTTATTATTTTGTTAGTAACAAAATATGGACAAATGTTACAAGATCTCCCTCTTTAAACACCTCTAAGCACAACAAAACATTTTCACTTATAAACATTTAAAATTATTTAATATTATTTAATAGAAAACAAATTAAAAAAACATTTTATAATAAATGGAAAACAATACAAGAAAGTTTTCATTTATAACTTTTTTGGATTCATTTTGTCGCCTACGTTAGTAGGCGTATGCTACCACTTAGCCTTGTTTATCAATAAAGATTAACCAACAGACACCAGCGAGACTAATAAGGACCCACATTAGCAATTCAGTACGAGTTCCCTTTTAGGCACTACATTCGTTCTATCCAGGGAATTCAGCAGCCTAATTATCTCTATACAGTAGGCCTATCCAGGTAAAAGCAGCAGAGAAGAAAACAATGGCGCTGCAAAACCCTACTTCACAGCTCTTGGTTCCACTCAACAATCCTATTGCAACCGCTGGAATGAATTTAGGAAGCCGACACTCACGTTTATCACTTCATACACAGGTGTTTTTCCTCCTGTTCTTTTTGGTTTTGGTATTTCTTTTGCGCTGGATTTGCCTTGCTGCACTATTTTTTGTCATTGGTGTGTAAATTTTAGATTCAGGCTGTAAGGTATGAAGCGAGGATAGAGAGAAAAATGTCAAATTGAATTGTAGAGAAGCAGCCTTTTCATTTTGACGAGAAACAATTTTCTCCCTTCTCCAACGAAATACCCGTTATACCACTTGTCGATAAACGATTTACACATGAAATTGCATCAGGTATTCCATTGGAAAACATGAAGGTATATACTTTTAAGCTAACATTGAACTATGAATACGACTCTACACAAATTCAGAATTCGAAGCCTAACTCACAGGCTGGAATTAGTATTTGTCATCGTAAGCATGATATTGCACTCATTTGAAAACTCTATTTATAAGCCCTAAATCAGCACTGGGTTATGGTTATCCATTAATTGAGTTCAGTTACAACGAAGCAGACTGGAGTCAAATTTCAAATTAATTTTGCTGAGTAACAGCTAGTCCTAACAATGAATGGATACAGTGAGTTGGGTAATTTGGCTTGTTTCCTGCCAAGTCCAGTGGCTTGGTTTTCATTCGTAGTTTTAACTTTTCTCTGAGCTTAAGTTTGGGGTAAATGTAGGCATTGACTTTCTAGGTCGTCGTGATACAAGTTAGCTGCTCCGGAGTCAATAACTAATCTGTTTCCAAACTCTTTTGCTTTTAGACTCTCATGGACTTAATCTGATTCTGTTTTATTTCTCTCGAATAGCAGCTTGCTCACTTCCGAAAGGTCTCATCAGGTTCCAGTCCTTTACAGACAGTTGTATATCCAAGTTTTAAGCGATTAGTTCCTCGTGTAATGAATGTGACTGGAGGACAATCTGGTGGCCCGGACAAAGTTAGACATGTATATTTGGAGAAAGTAAGAAACCTGTGGGAGAGATGTCCCGAACCAATAAAAGTCTTTCCATGGGACAGAGCCTACACTAAATTCTTTCACCGCTTATTCAGCCTCACATTTGAGGTGGGGAAGTGGCTGTTCATTCCTGTCCTGTTTGTGTCATCTCTAAGTGAGATGACTTACTGTGGATGGCAAAACAAAGAGCTGCTTATACCTATTGGCATGTTAGCGGGCATTTATCTTGCAGGAATTTTGAAGGAAACTGCAATCGAATTATCAGAGAATCTTCAGGTGAACTCATAAAACAAATATGCTGCTCGCTATTATGTGGCTTTAATATATATACCGGGAATTTCGTTTCTTTTTGTTTTTGGTTATTGATATCAGGTCATTGATGACAGGAAGGAGGGTTTCCATGGCATCTTGTTATAATAGGGGCCTTTTTTGCATTGATCAAGTTTCCTGGGCCCTATTATCCATATTGGGGACGTATATTTCTACCACACTTCGCGAATGGTGGGTTGTGGAGAACACTTTGGTTTGCCCACATCTGGTATAAAAGTCAATTCAAGACAGCAGAAGGAGAAACCAACCTTGAGACAAATTTTGAATAAAAATACTGGTCAAGCACAGGAAAAGGCTGGGGGTCTAAGGAGATGGTCTGGAAGAAGGAATTATTGACTATAGAAAATATCGAGCAGGCAAAACTGCAAATATATATTGGCAATTTAGGAGGCCTGATACTTGTAAGAATTTTGCGGAGACAGTTTAGCTGGTCAGAGGTTCCTAGGATGCTATGGTGTACTTCTGTTTCGCATGTTAGGCCAAGGAGAGCATATAGTTTTTATGGTATGCACCCTTTTTATACACATAACCGAGGGATAGAATAAGTTGACAGGGAAATCTTTCTGGAACAAGTTGACAGGGAAATCTGTCTGTATTCTTGTTCTCTGTCATAGTATTTGCCGTTAATTTGTGAATCTTAAATACAAAGGTCTCATGCTTTCTTTTAGTGAATTTCTGTGACAGCAATCTTTATGAGAGTTTTGGTGTGGATTTATGATTTTATCTACTTGGAGCTAATAAAGCTACATAAATGCAACATGCTATATCAGCCATACCTTTGCATCCCAAACAAAATCTTTAGACCATTTCAGCAAAACTGCATAATATATCAATATTTCATGAAGAGAATCTGCAGAAGTTGCTATGACAAGATATAATGAATACAATGGCTCTATGCAGGCTCAATTATTGGCAAGGTTTATTTTGTTGTTGCATTTAGGTTTTTGTTCCATGGGCCCTACTCCTTTGTTAAATATTCTGGACTTCATATTGATTATATCCCCTTAAATTTTATTACATGAGCTAGATTACTTAATGATGAAAGTTACGAAACCCTAGATAGGGTTGAACCACATTACTGCTCACAAATGAGAGATTACACAATAAGACATTATTATATTATGAAAAATACCTCAGACCATTACAATGGGATTAACTTCTCTTAAATAGAGTTGAGAGGTGATCTATTTCCAAGACCCTAAAAGCTAATAACAACTCGGAGACCTATCTTTTAGCTTGAGTAACTAAGGTGACTTTATTACATGTAAGCCTTATATTTTAACACCTTCTCTTAAGGCTTACAATGCTGAAAACAAAACTCATTGAAATCAAAACATGCTCTGACTGCAAACTGTTAGAAGGTGTACCTTGGATAGTCTTCTTCAGTAGCATGACACACTTAGGAGATCTGCACAACATTCATTTCTGCACAATATGATGGTTTGTAGATAAGGGCACAGCAGTAGATGGACTAGGAGAGGGACACATCTTTATTTAGAGGCTTCCAGCAATGAGGGCGTGAATGCATGTGCCAGCTATAGATAAGATAGGAGAAGGTTATTCTTAGATTCCAGTTTTAGGAGATTGCATGTCTTTTCTAAGTTGTAAAAAGGGTGCATGTAGTTGCATGTGTTAGTTTCAGTTATTAAGCAGTTTTTCAATTGTAGAGTAAGTCTAAGTTCAGTTAGGTGTATGCATGCAGATAGGTGCACAGCTCTTTAGCAGGATGCATGCTTCAGATCATCTCCAGTTGAGGTGCTGTTGTGCCTTTGTCCAGATTTGCTATACCTACTCTTCTTCTTAGTCTCTAAAGGAGAAAGCAGGGGTATAGGTTTATTCATTCAGTTCGGCAGCAAGCAATGAATTAACTTGCTGTATTTTTCCTGTAGCAGAGTTCAGTTCAGGGTTATTTAGAATAGTAACAGGTTTTGACAATTCAACTACTGAGTTTATGTTTTTATGTTTAATAGTGATTTAGCAAGTATGCCGTAATTCTGTTCTCCTGCTTAATAACAGTGATGTGATTCAGGACAGACCTGTGAGTTTTCGTTATATATTTTCTACAGTATGTGTTCGCAGATTTTAGCATTATCAGAACAATTTTGAGTGGCTTTTAAGGTTCAACTATTTAGTAGGCTTGGAATTCTTTGAGTGCAAAGTCTGCTTACCATGGTTTAAAGAAATATCACATGGTATCAGAGCCCAGTTTTTGAAATCTTCCAAATTCCGTGTATGGAGAGCATGCTGTTTGGGTTAGATAGCTGTTAGAAGGATACAGTGGCAATGTGTCCAAGCTTCATTGGTTGAAGCAGAATTTTGCCAGTGATTGGCATGTGGACCTGGGAAGGGTTGCGGGGTGAGAAGCCCTTGTTGATCCAATGATTGCAAAGTGTATCTTCTTCAATGAAGTTGCAACAATGCCAACTCGCAGTGTGCGAGAGAGTCACTTGTTGGAGGGTGCCCCCAACTTTCTGTTGTGGAAGTTGAGATTGCAGAACCTCCTGGAAATGGCAGATTTGTGTTGACTTGTGAAGAAGGTGCTGAAATTTATGTGCACTAGATTGTTAATGCAAAACAGAGATTTCTCCTTTATCCTAGAGGTTTCTTGGATCTTTAACCCTATGAATTTTCAGCATTAAGGCTGTTATAAAATACAAATAAAACAATAACAGCAGTATACAAAATTTCAATACTTAACAACCCTAATCATCAACGTAATCCAAGAGAAAAGATACCGAAGTGTTCTGATAAGTTCTAGAGCAAACTTATCATGCATAAACAAGACCTGAAAACAATTATTTACAGCTGTAAATACAGCAGCACTGAAACAACCCTTATCTTCTTCAATTACAATGTTAAATCACTTAACACAATCACTCTCAACTATGTCAAATCAATAAGACATGCATAGCTGGAAGTTACAAACTATGAAGAAAATAGATGGCTGAAGATGAAATCTGCAATTTACACAAGGATTGGACAGTTGGAAACTTCATCATTGTGCAAAAGATGAAGTTCATGTACACACCATAGCTTTATCACAAGGTTAGTACAATCTTCTAGCTCTACAAAATCCTAGCTAGGTAATAAGACAAGGTAAGATAGTTTTTATGTCCAACGAATGACCACAAAAGGGGACTAAAAATACATCTAGTGTGAATACAATGTGGGAGTGCAAAAGCAACTCTTAGATAATGCTGAAAGCAATATAAAAAAAACTAAAGGAAAGAAAGAAAAGTACCTGAAAGCAAGATAAAAAAACGAAAGAAAAAAAAGTACAACCTGGATAAGGGAAGACCAAGAAAACCTTAACTCAACAAAAAGGATTCAACAACCATGAATCACTTAAGCAAGCCCTCAAAGGCAAGATGTCTCTTCTTCTCTTCTCCAAGTATAACTTAGGGTTTCATCTAAAAAAACCTTAGTCTCCAAATCTCCAAGGGATGAAACCCTAACCCTAGACTTCAAGATTCTCCAAGAAGATCAAGAAACCCTAGCAACTCCAAGAGCGAGATAAAGTACATAACTAGATCCAAGAGAGAGAGAGGAACTGAGTGCGCTACTCCTGATCACATCTCTACATAATGATACCATTCTGTAATGCTCTGCTTGCCCGACAGAGCATTGAGTCTGTATTTTTTCTAAGCTCTCATCTGTAGCGGCTGAGCTCATTTTTGTTAAACTAGCAGCAACAAGGAAGGTCTTCCTACATGCATGTGTTCTTGCATGCAGAAGACTTAAATTAGGAACCCAGTTGTATTTAATTTACTTTTCCTAAGTTTACTTTGGAAAATAAATTAAATCGATGTAAATTAACTTTAGTGAAACACTAGTTACAGTGAAAGTGAAATTAGGGTTTTCGCTTTACCTGAAGTTATAAAAGAGAGATCAATTGGTGGAGAGGACACACACACTTGTATTCTGACAGAGATAGGATACAGACAGGGAGAAAGTCAGACAGAAGATTTAGTTGGGAAGACGGAGGATTGAGAAATAGGTTCACTGAGCGGACAAAACCCACACAGGTCGACGAGCAGGAGCTGTACTATTTCGTACGGATTCCGTACAACTGCCAGCGTGTCTGTGCAGATTCTATACAACAGTCGTACGACCGTAGGGATTCGCACATGTGAGGCCGTACACTCTTGTAGGGGGGTGCTGAGGTTTAGTTGGGGGTTTGTTCGGTGATTCTGCTATGTAGCTGCATTCACCAGGTTTGGGTGAATTTGCAGTGATTGTAACGTTCCATATTTTCTCATAATAAAAACTATATCTGACTGTTGCACCGGTTTTCCCACCTTGGGTTTTTCCGGGGGTTTCCATACCCAAAATAACTGTGTGATTATTGTGCTGTGATGTTGTGAATTATTTCTCAGTTTTAAATTCCACTGCATACTGTAAAAGATATTTATGTGTGGTTATTAATAGATATTTTGAATGCACTATTTAGCCCTAGTTGAATATTAAAGGAAAATTTACATGGTATTAGAGGTCTGGTAAGCTAAACCTGAGAGATTTGCAGCAGCAGTGATAGATCAAGGGCAGATCTATTGAAGACACAAACTTAGATTGGAGATCTAGGGTTTGACAGGTAACATTTCAAAATGCCCATGCAGTTGAGAGTTGAGGATAGACTCCAGGGTGCTCAGAACTTTCCTACATGGAAAGAAAGGATCACAAGGATCCTGGACGTCAGTGATGCACAAGAGCACATTGACTCCATGAAGGTTGCACCCACAGATCTGGCAGATTTAGCAGCTTGGAAGAAGATTGATTCCAAAGCCATGTTGATTATCATGGATGGAGTGAAGGACACCATATATGTTAAATTTTCATATGCTTAGCTAGACATCAGTATTTCATTTCATTTTTCATAACAAAAGCATATAACAGGATCACTGAAAGATAGACAAGCACAACCATACAAAAGGAACACAAAGATTTATCCTGGGAAAACCCTAAAGGGAAAAACCCAGCAAAAGCTTCCTCAATATAGATGCCCCAAAAAGATAAAAGATAAAACCAGCAAGGAGATCAAAGCCTGATCCTCCTCCTTCTCTAGCTACTTCTCTTCTTCACTAATGCGCTACACAAGTGAGAGTGTGTGCTCAAATGAGGAGAGCTACACCTCTATTTATATTCATCCGTTCACTTCAATTAACTCATCCGACATGTAGGCTCAAGGAACAACACTGGGGGGCTAATGACCCACCTTTACAATTAGAGGGGACAACCTCATGACTCTTATTAGTTCTTCCGATTAGAAGCATCGGGGTACAAGATAATACAAGTGGTTCTCCCGGTAGGACCATCGGGGACCACAAAAGATACATATAGAATATTCTTCGAAGTTACAATCTTTCAACACTAC